>SJYW01043517.1:62448-126526 GCA_006410735.1 Raphicerus campestris | reverse complement strand
CCAGTCCAGGTTCGATGCATGATACAGGACGCTTGGGGCTGGTGCACTGGGATGACCCACAGGAATGGTATGGGGAGGGAGGTGGGAGGGGGCTTCAAGCTGGGGAACATGTGTACACCCGTGGCACATTCATGTTAATGTATGGTAAAACCAATACAATATTGTAAAGTAATTAACTTACGATTAAAATAAATAAATTTATATTAAAAGTAAATAAATATGTAAAATAATATGGATGGGTAGATTTAAGAATACTAAGAATGAATACACAGGAAAGAGGAGCAATATTACTTTAATTTGTGTTAATAAAAGCAGCATAAGTATGGAAACACAGGTAAATATTTGAATTTTGAGACCTTGTTGAAGCCTCTATCATTCTAATTTCCTAAGATTGGAACATGGAGATAAGTAGGCTTTAGGCAGCTTGAAAAAGAATTTGGAAAAGCTTGTTAGAGAATATAAAGTAAATTGAAATGGATAAATAAAATAAATGACTTATTAATTTCAAATTTTATAAATCCTAATTAAATACCATAGTATTAATGCTGAGGATGTCAAGGAATAAATGTCAAAGATAAACAAAAGTAATTTTGAATTTCATATGTCTCTTTTTTCCATTTACTCAAGTTAGTATAAATTGATAGCAGTGATATTTAAACAAGTTATTCTTTAAAATACTAATAAAATATTTATATGAAATAGTTTCTAGCCATAAATATAAAATTCAGCTTCTTTAAAATCTCCATTAACATATCTATGAGAATACAAAACAAAAAAGAAGAAAACCCATGCTTTCATTAAAGTCAGAATAATATAACATTGGGATGATAGAAAGGAAGTGACTGGAAAAAAGGTAAGGAAATGTTGCACCATATATAGACCAGTAATCACAGCAGTTTGAGGCAGTTAGTGTTTGCAATGTTGACTTAGAAATAGGTTTGCTGGGAAGGGGAAGGGGTGATTTACCAGCAGTTAATTACACTCTCTGGGTGGACTTCAGTCCTCATTAACGATGTTCACAGTTCAAATAGATAGATAAATGGGCTCAAGTACATAGTTCATGTTGGACACTGTAGTAAGTCACTGTTCTATTGGTTCAGATAATTGGGACAGAAGATACTATTAAGTCTAGTAGGGGCTCACAGAATGGGTGCACAGAAGATTATCAGACACTAGATAGCTATGGGCACTTTTTTTTTTTCAATGTATATGAGAAGGGAGTTTACTCAATTTGCATACTGAGCACAGATAAAGGCAATCCACTCTCTTCCTCTATCTACCTACCAGATAAAATAGAGCATCCCTTAATGAAAGGAAAAAAGATACAAATAACAATAAAATAATTAGTAAATTATCTCATTACAAAGAGCATGCATAGAACATTATCTCGAGGACTTGGGAGTAAACAGCTTGGAAATTTATTTATATCAAATCAAAAGGAAATTTTAGAAATCTATTTCCATTTTCAGTATAATACAACAATGTTTGAGATAATATGGAAAAATATAAAAATGGTATAAACACTAAGAATTAAAGAATTTGGCAAGGGAAAACAGAAGGAATGTTTTATTTTAGTGATCTATCTCTAGATAATCATTAAACAGACTAGTTCCAAATTGGGAAAGGAGTACATCAAGGTTTTTTATTGAACTTATATAAACAGTTCAGTTCAGTTCAGTCGCTCAGTCAGGTCTGAATCTTTGATACCCCATGGACTTTGGCACACCAGGCTTCCATGTCCATCACCAACTCTTAGAGTTTGCTCAAACTCATGTCCATTGAGTTGATGAAGACATCCAACCATCTCATTCTCTATAGTTCCCTTCCCCTCCTGCCATCAATCTATCCCAGCATCAGGGTCTTCCAATGAATCAATTCTTCGCATCAGGTGACCAAAGTATTGGAGTTTCAGCTTCAGCATCAGTCCTTCCAATGAATATTCAGGACTGATTTCCTTTAGGATGGACTGGTTTGATCTCCTTGCATTCAAAGAGACTCTCAAGAGTCTTCTTCAAGAAGACTTCTCCAAGAAGAGAGGCACAGTACATTATTGAAATGGCAGGCTGGATGAATCACAAGCTAGAATCAAGATTGCCAGGAGAAATGTTAATATCTCAGGTACGCAGATGACACTACCCTTATGACAGAAAATGAAGAACTAAAGAGCCTCTTGATGAAAGTGAAAGAGGACACCGAAAAAGTTAGCTTACAGCTTAACAATCAGAAAACTAAGATCATGGCATCTGGTCCCATCACTTCACACCAAATTGATGGGGAAACAGTGAAAACAATGAGAGACTTTATTTTTGGGGGCTCCAAAAATAGTGCAGATGATGACTGCAGCCATGAAATTAAAAGACACTCCTTGGAAGAAAAGTTATGACCAACCTAGACAGCATATTAAAAAGCAGAGACATTACTTTGCTAGCAAAGGCTCATCTAGTCAAGTTTATAGTTTTTCCTTTAGTCATGTATGGATGTGAGAGTTGGACTATAAAGAAAGCTGAGCGCCAAAGAATTGATGCTTTTGAACTGTGGTGCTGGAGAAGACTCTTGACAGTCCCTTGGACTGCAAGGAGATCCAACCAGTCCATCCTAAAGGAAGTCAGTCCTGAATATTCATTGGAAGGACTGATGCTGAAGTTGAAACTCCAAAACTTTGGCCACCTGATGCGAAGAGCTGACTCATTTGAAAAGACCCTGATGCTGGGAAAGATTGAAGGCAGGAAGAGAAGTGGATGACAGAGGATGAGATGATTGGATGGCATCACCGACTTAATGGACATGAGTTTGTGTAAACTCCGGGAGTTGGTGATGGACAGGGAGGCCTGGGATGCTGCAGTCCATGGGGTCTCAAAGAGCCAGACACAACTTAGCAACTGAACTGAAATGACACAGTTAAAGGCTTTGGCATAGTCAATAAAGCAGAAGTAGATTGTTTCTGGAACTCTCTTGCTTTTTTGGTGATCCAACGGGTGTTGGCAATTTGATCTCCAGTGTCTCTGCCTTTTCTGAATCCAGAGTGAACACTTGGAAGTTCTCTGTTCACGTACTGTTTAAGCATGGTTTGCAGAATTTTGAGCATTACTTTGCTAGTGTGTGAGATGTGTGCAATTTTGCAATAGTTTGAACATTCTTTGACATTGCCTTTCTTTGGTATTAGAATGAAAGCTGACCTTTTCCAGTCCTGTGGCCACTGCTGAGATTTTCAAATTTGCCAGCATATTGAGTACAGACTTTCACAGCATCATGACACAGGGCTTCTTGCATTTCGTTCTAACAGTACTTTGTATTTTTTAAAATGTAAATTTATTTATTTTAATTGGAGGCTAATTACTTTACAATATTGTATTGGTTTGCCATACATCAACTCAATTCTTTGCAAATGCAATCACCATTGCCTAATAAATTGCCCACCCCCTTCCCCAAATCCTAACTGTTTGGTCAGTCTCTCAGAGACTTCATGTCACCCTTCTACTACCTTTCCTGGNGTGGATGACAGAGGATGAGATGATTGGATGGCATCACCGACTTAATGGACATGAGTTTGTGTAAACTCCGGGAGTTGGTGATGGACAGGGAGGCCTGGGATGCTGCAGTCCATGGGGTCTCAAAGAGCCAGACACAACTTAGCAACTGAACTGAAATGACACAGTTAAAGGCTTTGGCATAGTCAATAAAGCAGAAGTAGATTGTTTCTGGAACTCTCTTGCTTTTTTGGTGATCCAACGGGTGTTGGCAATTTGATCTCCAGTGTCTCTGCCTTTTCTGAATCCAGAGTGAACACTTGGAAGTTCTCTGTTCACGTACTGTTTAAGCATGGTTTCCAGAATTTTGAGCATTACTTTGCTAGTGTGTGAGATGTGTGCAATTTTGCAATAGTTTGAACATTCTTTGACATTGCCTTTCTTTGGTATTAGAATGAAAGCTGACCTTTTCCAGTCCTGTGGCCACTGCTGAGATTTTCAAATTTGCCGGCATATTGAGTACAGACTTTCACAGCATCATGACACAGGGCTTCTTGCATTTCGTTCTAACAGTACTTTGTATTTTTTAAAATGTAAATTTATTTATTTTAATTGGAGGCTAATTACTTTACAATATTGTATTGGTTTGCCATACATCAACTCAATTCTTTGCAAATGCAATCACCATTGCCTAATAAATTGCCCACCCCCTTCCCCAAATCCTAACTGTTTGGTCAGTCTCTCAGAGACTTCATGTCACCCTTCTACTACCTTTCCTGGAAATTTTACTGCTCCAAGGCTGCATGCTCCAGATAGACTTCTTATAGTTCTCAAACTGAAATATGGGCACCCATGTGTATTTGCAAATATATTCCACAGAGCATATAATATTGGCACTTATTCCTTTCAAGAAATCAGTTGTCAGAACCTCAGGTTATAGGCACCTTCTTTACTGAATTTGGTCCACATGACAACACATCTATAATGGAGATTAGATTTTCTTTACCATTTCCTGATTCACATTTAACTTTTTCTTATCCTCACCCTTTTAAAATTATTATAAAAAGTGCATTATTTCCCATCATTTAAAGGCTTTCCTATATCATATGAGTCATGTGTGAGCCCTCAGTTTAAGCTGCTTGATAATTAAAAATGACATTTGATTATGTGGTGGTGTAGTGTGTCTCCTGCGACCCCATGGACCATAGCCTGCCAGGCTCTTCTGTCCATGGGATAGAGGCAAGAATATTGGAGTAGGTTTCCATTTCCTTCTCCAGGGGATGGTCCCAAACCAGGGATCAAACCTGGGTCTCCTGCACTGCAGGCAGATTCTTTACAAACTGAGCTACGAGGGAAGCCCTACATTTGATTATAGGTCTCTAAATTTTAACATATAACACTTCTGCTGCTGCTGCCTAAGTCGCTTCAGTCGTGTCTGACTCTGTGCGACCCCATAGATGGCAGCCCACCAGGCTCCCCATCCCTGGGATTCTCCAGGCAAAAACACTGGAGTGGGTTGCCATTTCCTTCTCCAACGCATGAAAGTGAAAAGTGAAAGTGAAGTCGCTCAGTCACATCCGACTTCGCGATACCGTGGACTGCAGCCTACCAGACTCCTTCATCCATGGGATTTTCCAGGCAAATACTAGAGTGGGGTGCCATTGCCTTTTCCGATATAACACTAAAGGATGTCAAATAATTAAGTGTATTGACATTTAAGATGCTTGCTTTTTGGGAGGAAAGCTATGCCAAACCTAGACTGCATATTAAAAACAAAGCCATCACTTTGTTGACAAAGGTCTGTATAGTCAAAATTATGGTCTTTCAACTAGTCATGTAAAGATGTGAGAGTTGGACCATAAAGAAGGCTGAGTGCCAAACTGTAGTACTGGAGAAGACTCTTGAGAGTCCTATGGACAGCTAAGAGGTAAAACCTGTCAATCCTAAAGAAAACCAACCCTGAATATTCATTGGAAGGACTGAGGCTGAAGCTGAAGCTCCAATATTTTGGCCACCTGATGGGAAGAGCCAAATCATTGGAAATGACCCTGATGCCGGTAAAGATTGAAGACAAAAGGAGAAGAGGGCAGCAGAGGATGAGATGGTTGGATAGCATCACAGACTCAATGGACATGAACTCTGGGAGTTAGTGAGAAACAGTGAGGCCTGGTGTACTGCAGTCCATGGGGTTGCAAAGAATCTTATACAACTTAACAACTGAACAACAACAAATTAATATTTCAAAGCTCTTTTATTCTATCTACATGCTTATATAAATAAATTTTTTCAGATCTTAAATCTGTTAAAAATAAAGATAGAATTTATGGTGAAATCTGTCTTTGTTTTAATTACTATTTGTTCTTTGGTACTTAAACTAGCTAAATGGAATTTAATTCGACCCCTTAAGTTATCCATTGCAAATAATATTTTATCATCAATAATTTATCACAATTTTCACATATTCATATATTTTATCAGTTATGTAATAACTCATAAATTTCTGAGATTTAGAGTCCATTACGTTACAAGAAATTTAAATGAAGAATTATTGTGAACTGAGATGAGATAGTCAATATAAGAATTTTAAAAATCAAATTATGTTACATTCAAGTAATTGAAAATCTGAGTTCAAGGAAAAAGTAAATTACAATTTCTGAATGCTAAAGATAAGCTTGATCATTTATTTTATAATAGGTAGTGGTGATTATCATGTTGCCAATAAATATATGAATTCTATCAGTCATATTTGTGAAGAACAATATTTTATAATTCCTAGAAATATACCACCTGAAGCTATTTAAACTTTTGATAAAAATATTTCACTTTAAACACAGGAAGTATATACTTCTATAAAATTATTAAATGTACTCAAAGTTTAATTTTAACCTCCTTCACTAAACAATGTGTCTGAGTGGCAAGGATAGTGAATTATTTCCCTGATCTTTTCCCTTCATAACTTAGTTTCTTTTTTCTACAAGTATTGAAATTCTAACCATTTTCAAAGACACATATCATATCCTGCTTCTCTTTTAAACTCACTCTGGTCACCTGAGATAATCCAAAAACTTCTCCCTTTAAACTCTGTTGGTCATTACTATTTGTGTTATTCTGGCAAAGTGTATCTATTTTGTCTCACCAGAGCTGTATATTTCACTATTTGTAATGCATGACAAGAGAAGTCCTTGATGGTTCAGTGGTTAGGATTCTGAGCTTTCATGCCAAGGGGCTGGGTTCTGTCCCTCGTTGGGATTTAAATTCCCACAAGTGGAGTAGCCAATTAAAACCAACAAAGAAAAATTCTTTAAAAAAATACACATTGACATACACACATTCATTCATGCTTTTACATTATTAATATTATCCACTAATCTTAAATAACTTTGTAAATCCATAGAAAATACATTTCTCATGTTGATTAAAATATAAGTTCCATTAGAAGAAGGGTCTTGCCTATCTTCTTTTCCATGTGCCAAGGATACACAGCATGTTACCTGACACCTGGCAGGTATTCAAACATTGGTTGAATATATTTATTAAAAGTCAGTAACTACATTTATTGCATTTTTATATTAAAATATCTAGGAGTGCTTTTTGAGAATATGTCCTAGAATTTAGTTTTCTCAGCTTTAAAATAATAATAAACAACTTTGGGTTGAAATGGTCATACATTAATAATTAGAGATATTGATACTATCACCCACTTGTAACTATGTCATCCACTTGAAAGTTTAGTACCATAAGGACTTTAATTTTTAAGTATGTATGAAACAGAATTTAGGCCTTCAATCTCAAATGTAAAAGGCAAATAGTTGGAAAGGCAGCATAAGAAAATGTAAGTGTCAGAGAAGTCTACATTTTTCTGAGATGAACTCTTCTGTCACAATATTCAATTAAAGGTGTCATTTTGTCTCCTGAACCCTTGGTTAGACACATGACAGAAAGGTTTATGGTTAGTCCTGGAGTTTGATTTAGATAGCTCTGAGCATAAGGGATTAATTTATTCTCTTAATAATTCTCTACAAGGTGTCCTTAATATTTCAAATGCACTTCACTTTGGGATATTTAATATTCCTTCTTCTTCCACAAATTATATGCAGAGATAACAGATTGGTAATATATTTTTCTTTCTTCAATTTTCATCATGATGAACCACATAAAACTGTATTGTGGTTCCTCAGAGGAGCACCTGTTTTGCAGGTGGCTTGATGATCCATTAAAGTGTACTCTCAGTTGACTTCTTTTCACATTTATTCTTGTTAGTTTTAGAAAAGTTTGTATCTGACTTTACACCATAGTTTCATTTCATGACTTTTGAAATAAAATATTTTCAGAAATTATCTGAATGAGAAAAGATTCAGAATAAAAATCAGTAGTGGAGAATTTCAACAAAAACTGTCTTCAGAAATTATACAATTAATTTTCTGCAACAAATGGACATCCAGAAAGAAAAAAAAAAAAAAAAAACTTCTGTGTTGACAAAGCCCCTGGTTGTCATGACAACTGCTCTGACTATGAGCAATGAACAGTGCTAAAACCATCCTTTGGGAATTTAAAAAAAAAAAAAAGTTACAATCCTGAGAAGAAGCTACAGGACAAATGGAGGAAAAAAAAAAAAGTTTGCAAAATAAAGCATATGATGCCAAAATAAGTAATAGCAAATTTTCCTCTAATTGTTTGAAATAAAGTATTCATTTGGATATATTTCAAATATTTTTTGTGTTTCTTGTTAATGATAATTTTGAAGAAAATTCAGGGTCTCCACAGTCCCATCATTTCCTTTGTGACTGCTTCTGTTGGCAAATACAGGAGTGTTTGCAAGACTCAGTCAAACAAGAGAAGTTTAAACTGACTGCAGTGTTAAATCCAGTGGTCTTTTTGTATTCTTGAGTTCCTGCTTGCCTATTGATATGCATCCCGTGATTCAGTAATACCACACTCTCAATCATTTCCCCGTTTTTGTACTGATCTTATTTGTTTGTTCCCTTTTGGGGGAACAGTTAGTTTGTTACTTATGCTTTCCTTTAAAGTCTGAATATTTTCCAGGAAATTAAAAACCTTTATTACTCATGTGGTCTTCTCTCCATGATTACTGTCTTTTATTTTTAGTTGTCTACTGAAAGTTTATATACTATTTCAGCAATCCCAAGGACTCTGGGCCTGTGAACTAAACTTCTGAATCTTGATTTTACTGTTATTTCTGGTGGCATGTTTTCCTGTAGGCCAAAGAATCTTTGATGTCATATTTTATTGATCTTTATTTGTGAAAAGAACTTTAGGGCCAAATCTGGAGTTACTTTTCTCTGTAAAGAATTTGCATTTCCTTCTGTGTGAGCCAAAGAATATTGTTAATCTGACTTTGAGCACTTTCAAGGTTATTGGTTTACCCTGAATATCTCAGGTTTAGGAAATCCACCCAAAATTTGCTAAGACAAAGATTACAGGTACTGTGTATTTGCCTTCAAAACCAATCAGACAAAGAAACAAAATGGCACTATGTATGCTTAATGCTTACTACTTTTCCCTGTGAGGTTAACCACATTTTTGTTTGCTGGAATAGAAGCAAAAGCAACTGGCCTTCCAGTAAGGGCACATATGTTTTACTCTGCAAGGTATAGCTTTGCTCCAGAGTAACCTTCAGAGGATACTCAACCAATGTCAAGTGGAAGTCCTGTTATTTTCTTCTTTAATATCTCACATATAATTTTTACTTTTAATTTTATCAGGAGAGAGTGAAACAACTGTGGTGATTTACCTTTGTCTGTTTTATNAAAAAAAAAAAAAACAAAAACTTCTGTGTTGACAAAGCCCCTGGTTGTCATGACAACTGCTCTGACTATGAGCAATGAACAGTGCTAAAACCATCCTTTGGGAATTAAAAAAAAAAAAAAAGTTACAATCCTGAGAAGAAGCTACAGGACAAATGGAGGAAAAAAAAAAAAGTTTGCAAAATAAAGCATATGATGCCAAAATAAGTAATAGCAAATTTTCCTCTAATTGTTTGAAATAAAGTATTCATTTGGATATATTTCAAATATTTTTTGTGTTTCTTGTTAATGATAATTTTGAAGAAAATTCAGGGTCTCCACAGTCCCATCATTTCCTTTGTGACTGCTTCTGTTGGCAAATACAGGAGTGTTTGCAAGACTCAGTCAAACAAGAGAAGTTTAAACTGACTGCAGTGTTAAATCCAGTGGTCTTTTTGTATTCTTGAGTTCCTGCTTGCCTATTGATATGCATCCCGTGATTCAGTAATACCACACTCTCAATCATTTCCCCGTTTTTGTACTGATCTTATTTGTTTGTTCCCTTTTGGGGGAACAGTTAGTTTGTTACTTATGCTTTCCTTTAAAGTCTGAATATTTTCCAGGAAATTAAAAACCTTTATTACTCATGTGGTCTTCTCTCCATGATTACTGTCTTTTATTTTTAGTTGTCTACTGAAAGTTTATATACTATTTCAGCAATCCCAAGGACTCTGGGCCTGTGAACTAAACTTCTGAATCTTGATTTTACTGTTATTTCTGGTGGCATGTTTTCCTGTAGGCCAAAGAATCTTTGATGTCATATTTTATTGATCTTTATTTGTGAAAAGAACTTTAGGGCCAAATCTGGAGTTACTTTTCTCTGTAAAGAATTTGCATTTCCTTCTGTGTGAGCCAAAGAATATTGTTAATCTGACTTTGAGCACTTTCAAGGTTATTGGTTTACCCTGAATATCTCAGGTTTAGGAAATCCACCCAAAATTTGCTAAGACAAAGATTACAGGTACTGTGTATTTGCCTTCAAAACCAATCAGACAAAGAAACAAAATGGCACTATGTATGCTTAATGCTTACTACTTTTCCCTGTGAGGTTAACCACATTTTTGTTTGCTGGAATAGAAGCAAAAGCAACTGGCCTTCCAGTAAGGGCACATATGTTTTACTCTGCAAGGTATAGCTTTGCTCCAGAGTAACCTTCAGAGGATACTCAACCAATGTCAAGTGGAAGTCCTGTTA
The DNA here is from genome assembly GCA_006410735.1 of Raphicerus campestris. Taxonomy (NCBI): domain Eukaryota; kingdom Metazoa; phylum Chordata; class Mammalia; order Artiodactyla; family Bovidae; genus Raphicerus; species Raphicerus campestris. The sequence continues at coordinate 116,061 of SJYW01043517.1, read as the reverse complement.
TTTTCTTCTTTAATATCTCACATATAATTTTTACTTTTAATTTTATCAGGAGAGAGTGAAACAACTGTGGTGATTTACCTTTGTCTGTTTTATTTGTGTTTTCCCTCCCCAGTTTGGCATCTTTATCTATATATAGTTTTCTGTTTCTCCTCCTCTCTCCACTTAGAATATTTGACAGTTCAATATAGTGTCCTTTCATTCTGCTTTCATCAGAAACTGTTCAGATATCTCTTTGGGCAGATATCCTGTGCGTAATTTCTTGTGTTATCTGTATGTCATAGCCCTTTAAGATAAGTTTGAGAGCTGGGTATTTCATATTATCTACCTTTCTATAGCCTGAATAAAGGTCAGAGTACTAAACCGAGTGAAGAATTAACCTTTAATAGAAAAATTGAATGCTCTTACTTCTGAGATATTCTTAGCTGCCCTACACTAAGCTTCACACCACTTGAAGGTATACACAGTTCCCACAGGGGCACACTGGAGGCCAGTCCAGCTCGCAGGTTAGCCCTGCAATCTTTGGGTGTTCCCTTTGTTCACCTTCCCTGTATCTCTCATTTCTTCCCCACAGCCATTCCTATTATATACTACTATAAAAGAAGGAACCTAAGGACATAAACTTAGTTTTTTTTCCAAATCTGGAATAGTAAACGTAATTTTCAAAAATTAGTTGCCTTTTTTGCTTCAGATCTTCTGTTTTGCAACTTTTCAGGTCTCTTCTCAGAAGTTTTGTGATTTCTTGCATTAGTTTTGCATTACAGTGGTATTTGGAACTGTTGCTAAATTTTTCACTTGCTTTTTTATATTTTGTTTGTTAGATATAAATTTTGTAATAAAGATTTAATCTTCCTTTGCTTAAACCAAACAGTCATCAGAATGAACTGCCTCTAGCATTGGAAATTTTCAGGAAGTGATTTCAACGATGAATCAAGTACCTTCAAGTACCTTCTTAATTACCATTCTCCATTCTGTCTCTGAGTTTCTCGTCTTTCTCAAAGACTGTCCTTTTCCACGTTATTACACAATTTCATTTTTGTTTCAACTTTTTTATGTGCTAATCCGAATAAGAACAACAAAAACCAAAACTTAAGAGGCAAAATATTGTGAATCTGGGAAATGCTATACAAAGTGACAGTTTCAAACCCAGAGCTTGACATTTCTTAGTTTTATTTTATAGAGAATAACATTTCCTTTACCTATTTATAAAAGAATTTTCCTTTCCCCACTGTATGGGGACATGCCCATGGCTCCTTGTGGTTGCAAGCCCCAAACTGCAATTCTTTTTTGATCCTGAATAAACCATCTTTGCTAGAGAAGTATCTGGAAGTCTTTTTGTTTCAGGACAATCTCAATAATTTAAGCTATCTATTCCTAGTCTTAAAAAAAAAGTCCCATAATTATCACTGATTGGCTTTAGCTACTGCTATTAGCATGATTTATTGTATTATTTTACCATAACAAATACTTAAAGATGTATTATGCTATTCTAAGTCATTTCAGTCCTCCTGAACTCTGTGACCATATGGACTGTAGTCTGCCAGGCTACTCTGTCCATAGGATGCTCCAGGCAAGAGAACTGAAGAAGGTTACCATGCCATTCTCTAGAGGATCTTCCCAACCCAGGGATCGAACCTACATCTCTTAAGTCTCCTGCATTGGCAGGTGAGTTCTTTATCACTAGCACCACCTGGGAAGCCCTAAGGAAGACATACAATCTGGCAGTTACTTTTTTTAGATTAATTTAATTATATTAATTACTTTACAATATTGTGATGGCCTTTGACATAAATCAACATGAATTGGCAATAGATATATATGCGTCCCCTCCACCCTGAACCCCCCTTTCACCTCCCTCCCCACTTTATATTTCTGGCTTATTCCAGAGCTCCAGCTTTGGCTGCCTGCTTCATGCATCGAACTCACACTGGTCATCTATTTTACACATGGTAATGTATATGTTTCAGTGCTATTCTTTCAAATCATCCCACACTTGCCTTTCCAAGTCCAAAAGTCTGTTCTTTAAGTCTGTGTCTGCTTTCTTGTCTTGCATGTAGGATCATCAGCACCATCTTTCTAAATTTCACATATATGCATTAATATATGGTAATTGCTTTTCTCTCTCTAATTTACTTCACTCTGTATAACAGGCTTCAGGTTCATCTACCTCACTGGCACTTACTCAAATATGTTCCTTTTTATAGCTGAGTAATATTCCATTGTGTATATGTATCACAACTTCTTTATCCATTCATCTGCCGATGGATATCTAGGCTTTTTGCATGTCCCAGCTATTGTAAAGACTGCTCCAATGAACAATCAGGTACATATGTCTTTTTCAGTTCTGGTTTTCTTGGGATATACGCTCAGCAGAGGAATTGCTGAGCCATATGGCAGTTCTATTCCCAGCTTTTTTTAAGGAATCTCTACACTGTTCTCCATAGTGGGTGTACTAGTTTGCTTTCCCAACAACAGTGTAAGAGGGCTCCCTTTTCCCCACACCCTCTCCAGCATTCATTGTTTGTAGATTTTGGATGATGGCCATTCTGATTGGTATGAGATGGTACCTCACTGTGCTTTTGATTTGTGTTTCTATAATAGCGTGTGATATTGAGCATCTTTTCATGTGTTTGTTAGCCATTTGTATGACTTCTCTGGAGAAATGTCTGTTTAGGTCTTTTGCCCACTTTTTGACTGGGCTGTTCATTTTTCTGGTATTGAGCTACAAGTGCTGCTAATATATTTTGAAGATTAATTCTTTGTCAGATATTTTATTTGCAAAAATCCTCAACAAAATTCTAGCAAACAGAATCCAAAAACACATTTAAAAGATCATATATCTCAATCTAGTGGGCATTATCCCAGGGATGCAAGGATTGTTCAATATTTGCAAATCAACCAATGTGATATAACATATTAACAACTTGAAAGACAAAAACAATATGATTATTTCAATAGATGCAGAGAAAGCCTTTAAAAATTTCAACACTCATTTATGATAAAAACTCTCCAGAAAGCAGACATAGAACCAACATAACTCAAAATAATAAAAACCATACACAACAAACCAACAGCAAACAGTATCCTAAATGGAGAAAAATGGAAAGCATTTCCTCTAAAATCAGGAATAAGACAAGCGTGCCCATTCTCAGCACTACTATTCAACATAATTTTCGAAACCCTAGTCACAGAAATAAGAGAAGAAAAAGAAATAAAAGAATCCAGATTGGAAAAGAAGTAAAATTCTCACTGTTTACAGATGACATGATTCTCTATATAGAAAACCCTACAGACACCACCAGAAAATTACTAGAGCTAATCAGTGAATACAGTAAACTCATAGGATATAAAATTAATACACAGAAATCTCTTGCATTCCTATTCCCTAACAATGAAAAATCATCAAGTGAAACTGAGGAAACGATTTCATTCACCATTGCCGAAAAAGAAATAAAATACTTAGGAATAAATATACCTATAGAAACAAAAGACCTGTATACAGAAAACTACAGGACACTGGTGAGAGAAATCAAAGATGACACAAATAGATGGAGAAATATATCATATTTTTGGATTTGAAGAGTCAATGCACTGAAAATAGTACACTACCCAAAGCAATCCATAGAGTCAATGCAATCCCTATCAAACTACCAAAGGTATTTTTCACAGAACTAGAACAAATAATTTCACAATTTAAACATGAAAGACCCTGACTAGCCAAATCAGTCTAGAGAAAGAAGAATGGAACGGCAAAGATCAACCTTCCTCATTTCATAGTATAGTACAAAGCTACAGTCATCAAGACAATATGGCACTGGCACAAAGACAGAACTATAAATCAATGGAGCGAAATAAATCCAGAGATAAATCCATGCGTTTATGGACATTTTATCTTTGATAAAGGAGGCAAAAAATACACAATGGAGAAAAGATGGTCTCTTTAACAAGTGGTGCTGGGAAAACTGAAAACTGATCAACTACATGTAAAAGAATGAAACTAGAAAACTTCCTAACATCATACACAAAAATAAACTCAAAATGGATTTAAGACCGAAACGTAAGACTAGAAACTATAAAACTCTTAGAAGAAAACAGGCAGAACACTGACAAAAATCACAGCAAGATCCTCTACCACCCACCTTCCAGAGTGATAGAAATAAAAAACCAAAAATAAACAAATGGGACCTACTTAACTTAAAAATATTTTGCACAAAGAAGGAAACTATAAGCAAGGTGAAAAGACAGTTCAAGAATGGTAATTACTATAAAATTTGTATNTTCACATATATGCATTAATATATGGTAATTGCTTTTCTCTCTCTAATTTACTTCACTCTGTATAACAGGCTTCAGGTTCATCTACCTCACTGGCACTTACTCAAATATGTTCCTTTTTATAGCTGAGTAATATTCCATTGTGTATATGTATCACAACTTCTTTATCCATTCATCTGCCGATGGATATCTAGGCTTTTTGCATGTCCCAGCTATTGTAAAGACTGCTCCAATGAACAATCAGGTACATATGTCTTTTTCAGTTCTGGTTTTCTTGGGATATACGCTCAGCAGAGGAATTGCTGAGCCATATGGCAGTTCTATTCCCAGCTTTTTTTAAGGAATCTCTACACTGTTCTCCATAGTGGGTGTACTAGTTTGCTTTCCCAACAACAGTGTAAGAGGGCTCCCTTTTCCCCACACCCTCTCCAGCATTCATTGTTTGTAGATTTTGGATGATGGCCATTCTGATTGGTATGAGATGGTACCTCACTGTGCTTTTGATTTGTGTTTCTATAATAGCGTGTGATGTTGAGCATCTTTTCATGTGTTTGTTAGCCATTTGTATGACTTCTCTGGAGAAATGTCTGTTTAGGTCTTTTGCCCACTTTTTGACTGGGCTGTTCATTTTTCTGGTATTGAGCTACAAGTGCTGCTAATATATTTTGAAGATTAATTCTTTGTCAGATATTTTATTTGCAAAAATCCTCAACAAAATTCTAGCAAACAGAATCCAAAAACACATTTAAAAGATCATATATCTCAATCTAGTGGGCATTATCCCAGGGATGCAAGGATTGTTCAATATTTGCAAATCAACCAATGTGATATAACATATTAACAACTTGAAAGACAAAAACAATATGATTATTTCAATAGATGCAGAGAAAGCCTTTAAAAATTTCAACACTCATTTATGATAAAAACTCTCCAGAAAGCAGACATAGAACCAACATAACTCAAAATAATAAAAACCATACACAACAAACCAACAGCAAACAGTATCCTAAATGGAGAAAAATGGAAAGCATTTCCTCTAAAATCAGGAATAAGACAAGCGTGCCCATTCTCAGCACTACTATTCAACATAATTTTCGAAACCCTAGTCACAGAAATAAGAGAAGAAAAAGAAATAAAAGAATCCAGATTGGAAAAGAAGTAAAATTCTCACTGTTTACAGATGACATGATTCTCTATATAGAAAACCCTACAGACACCACCAGAAAATTACTAGAGCTAATCAGTGAATACAGTAAACTCATAGGATATAAAATTAATACACAGAAATCTCTTGCATTCCTATTCCCTAACAATGAAAAATCATCAAGTGAAACTGAGGAAACGATTTCATTCACCATTGCCGAAAAAGAAATAAAATACTTAGGAATAAATATACCTATAGAAACAAAAGACCTGTATACAGAAAACTACAGGACACTGGTGAGAGAAATCAAAGATGACACAAATAGATGGAGAAATATATCATATTTTTGGATTTGAAGAGTCAATGCACTGAAAATAGTACACTACCCAAAGCAATCCATAGAGTCAATGCAATCCCTATCAAACTACCAAAGGTATTTTTCACAGAACTAGAACAAATAATTTCACAATTTAAACATGAAAGACCCTGACTAGCCAAATCAGTCTAGAGAAAGAAGAATGGAACGGCAAAGATCAACCTTCCTCATTTCATAGTATAGTACAAAGCTACAGTCATCAAGACAATATGGCACTGGCACAAAGACAGAACTATAAATCAATGGAGCGAAATAAATCCAGAGATAAATCCATGCGTTTATGGACATTTTATCTTTGATAAAGGAGGCAAAAAATACACAATGGAGAAAAGATGGTCTCTTTAACAAGTGGTGCTGGGAAAACTGAAAACTGATCAACTGCATGTAAAAGAATGAAACTAGAAAACTTCCTAACATCATACACAAAAATAAACTCAAAATGGATTTAAGACCGAAACGTAAGACTAGAAACTATAAAACTCTTAGAAGAAAACAGGCAGAACACTGACAAAAATCACAGCAAGATCCTCTACCACCCACCTTCCAGAGTGATAGAAATAAAAAACCAAAAATAAACAAATGGGACCTACTTAACTTAAAAATATTTTGCACAAAGAAGGAAACTATAAGCAAGGTGAAAAGACAGTTCAAGAATGGTAATTACTATAAAATTTGTATTTGAGTATAAACCTCAATTTTGTTGCTTGGTCGTTTTAGCAGATAAATATAGAACTGGCAAAGGACTTAGGACTTCAGGGTGAGAATGAAAAATTTTGTCTTAGTTCTGACAGTCTAAATTTCAAAAATAATAATTACATTACTTCAGTTTTATTTAGTATTTTACAATTTGCAATTGATTTTCTACTCTGTTTTATATTGACTACTTACACTAATAAATTTATTTGGTCTTTGCTTTCACTATTTGAGATTTACATGATTTGAATTTCATAATCTCTGAAGTTCCACTTCAGACAAAGGTCTGTCTAGTCAAAGTTATGGTTCTTCCAGTAGTCATGTATGGATGTGAGAGTTGGACTATAAATGAAGCTGAGCACCAAAGAATCAATGCTTTTGAACCATGGTATTGGAGAAGACTCTTGACAGTCCCTTGGACTGCAAGGAGATCCAACCAGTTCCTCCTAAAGGAAATCAGCCCTGAATATTCATTGGAAGGACTGATGCTGAAGTTGAAGCTCCAATACTTTGGCCACTTGATGCAAAGAGCTGACTCATTGGAAAAGACCCTGATTCTGGGAAATATGTAAAGTAGGAGGAGAAGGGAATGACAGAAGATGAGATAGTTGGATGGCATCATCGACTAAATGGAAATGAGTGTGAGCAAACTCTGGGAGTTGGTGATGGACAGGGAAACCTGGCATGCTGCAGTCGAATGGGTCGCAAAGAGTTGGACATGACTGAGTGACTGAATTGAACTGAAGTTCCACTTATTCTTATTATTTATGAATAATTAGTACTTAATACTAAATAACCATATCAGAACTTTACTCTGAAGTTTTAACTCATAGGAATTTTTACTTTGAAGTAAATCCTACAAATAAATACATCACAAATTGATTTTTTGTCAGTTAGGGTATCACCTATTGAATTATTCTTTCAAGGCATATGGAAATAGTTAAGTGACTTAAAGAGTGATGTACCATCCAAGTTGAAAAACTTTACACAGAAAGATTAAAACATGGGAAAATTATGACTCCAAAACTAGTTTAGTTCAACTTAGAAATTCTGAGTATATATTGTTTGTTAGGCTTTTATCTAGGTACTGTGTCTAAAAGATGACTAAAATATTATTAATAAATATCTTAAACACAAACCTACTTTCATTTTTTAATCTATCATCTAGTCCTTTAGGTGTAATAACAAAATAATTATACTGTTATAATGATTTCTAATATGTAAAATGAGATAAAATTGTTATATAAAAAATTTGATTTCTAGTAGATACTAACATATTTGCCATTTGATATAATTTATTTAGACTTTTAAGATTTGAGGATCTATGTAAGACAAATTCCTAAGGAGGGCTGGTTCCCATATAACAGGCTAACAACTTTACATTTTAAATATTTTGGTAGATTATTTGTAGATTTTTAGGCCCTTCTAAATTTCATAGATTATGCTAATCTGAATTCCACCTTACAATGCTTTTTAATGGAACATGGAAACTTAATTAACTTTATTCTATTTTAATGCCATGTCTTGGCTCAGGTTTATTCTAGGTTTAATTCTAAACTTTTGGTGGAAACAATAAGGAATGGCTTCAGGCCACTGATTTTAGATAGCAATTTACTTTAAAAAAGTCTTATTATTTCCCTTAATTTTCCTATTATTTAAAGCTATATCAAAGAGGACGGTGTGTGTTCTTCATTCCCTGTAAACATCTGCTTTTACAAATTAATGTTACTTTATTGAATTGGTATGGAAAACAGAGGCAATTCTAAGACCATGTTAGAACTTTAGTTAGTATATATTTATGACTTTCCTGTCATGTTCTTTTCACATTTATTATTATTTCTGCTCTACTGAGTTCATTCAGGATAGAATAAACCTTATTTTTAAAGATATAGTCAATCTTCATTATTTGTAGCTTTTGTATTTGAGAATTTTTTTACTCATTAACATTTATTTGTAACTCTGAAATCGACATTCAAAGTGTTTTCCTGATTGTTTACATATGTGCACATGCATGCTCAATTTCAAAGTCATGTCCTACTCTTTATGACCCCGTTGACTGTAGCCCACCAGGCTCTTCTGCCTATGGAATTTTCAAGGCAAGAATACTGGAGTAAGTTGCCATTTCCTTCTCCAGAGCTACAGATCTGTGTGGAAAGACCATAAAAAAAAAAAAAAAAATTGAGTCACCTCATGAGAACATTCTCAGCTAAGGTTAAACAAGGTGATGCTTTACCTTATTTAACTGAGTCACCTCATGAGAACATTCTCAACTAAGGTTAAACAAGATGATGCTTTACCCACTTGTTTTGACTCTCATACAGAGATGACCAGAAGATGGAGGGTGCAGTGTACTGCAAGAAGCTTGGGGCCTAGGGTCACTTAAATGGTATTTGAATCCGAACTGTGGTGTCTGTTAGTGGAGTGGACTCAGGAAAGTCATTTTAAAATTGTGAACTTTATTTTTCTTGAAAAATAAAAATAGTATAATCTATTATACTATTAGGATGAGCTGTTTGTAGAATTTATCATTTATCTATCAATCTATTAATCCACTCATCTGTCTATATATTTCCAGCAGTAAGACTTCATGCCAATGAGAAATATTCATTGCTTGATTTTCTGCAAGAACCACTGTTCAATAATTTGTTAAGGAAAAATAAAGTTATACCAAGCATAGATTATATTGTATATTATAAGTATAGCATTGCAAGTTTTATTTCATCTCCCTTGGCTTCTCTCCGAGGATCATTTCTGTAAGTCTAACTACTACCTACTAGTCATCTTACCTAAATGTCTTACTCCAGTATTTTAAAATCTAATATTAGAATTCAGACCCTGCCAAATTTTTAAGCATTGTTTATTCTTCCACAGCATTAATAATTTAGTCTCTACCTAGATCTTCAAGTTACAAATTTTAGAATGGTGCTTAGTATCATGGAAAAGAGGGATGGACATAAGCAGCCTTGAGACTGGGTCTTAGGCCTTTCACTTACTAGTAGTATCACTTTGGGCCAGTTCTTTACAATCTCTGATTATTATCTTCATCACCTATATCTTCGGTACAGATAATATAAGTGCCAAATTTAGAGTGTCTTTATGTGATTGTGTGTGTGTCTGTGTGAGTATTCATGGAATAATGTGTATTCATTGAAAGGGCTGATGCTGAAGCTCCAATACTTTGACCACCTGATGCAAAGAACAGACTCACTGGAAAAGACCCTGATGCTGGGAAAAACTGAACAGGAGTAAGGGATGATGGGGGATGAGATGGTTGGATCCTATCACTAGCTTGACGGACAGGAGTTTGAGTAAGCTCCAAGAGTTGGTGATGGACATGGAAGCCTGGTGCTCAGTCCATGGAGTCACAGAGTTGGACATCACTGAGTGACTGAACTAGATATGGATAGAAAATTATACAGTGTCAAAGAAATACTGATCTTATGATTTTTAAATATATTGTTGATGCAAACGTATATGGTGCACTACTATGAAGAAGAGTATGGGTTTTTTTCAAAAACAGAACTAGAATATGATCCAGCAATTCCACCTCTGGGTATTTATTTGAAGAAAACAAAAACACTAATTTGAAAAGATATATGCATGCACATGTTCACTGAAGCATTATTTACAAAAGTCAAGTATGGAAACATCAGTGAAGAGTACAAATGACTAGATTAAAAAAAATCTATGTATATCTATTTATATATATATAATTGACAAAATTTATTTAACATATATGCAGAGCACATCATGAGAAGCGCTGTGCTGGAAGAAGCACAAGCTAGAATCAAGATTGCTGGGAGAAACATCAGTAACCTCAGATATGCAGATGACACCACCCTTATGGCAGAAAGTGAAGAGGAACTAAAAAGTCTCTTGATGAAAGTGAGAGAGGAGAGTGGAAAAAGTTGGCTTAAACCTCAACATTTAGAAAATGAAGATCATGGCATCTAGTCCCATCACTTCATGGGAAATAGATGGGGAAACAGTGGAAACAGTGTCAGACTTTATTTTTGGGGCTCCAAAATGAATGCAGATGGTGACTGCAGCCATGAAATTAAGACACGCTTATTCTTTGGAAGACCATCCCCAATGAAAATAAATGCAAAAAGGGAAAATGGTGGTCTGAGGAGGGCTTACAAACAGACATGAAGAGAAGAGAAACAAAAGGCAAAGGAGAAAGGGAAAGATCTACCCATTTGAATACAGAGCTTCAAACAACACCAAGAGAGATAAGAAAGCCTTCCTCAGCAATCAATACAAAGAAATAGAGGAAAACAGTAGAATGGGAATCTAGAAATCTCTTCACGAAAATTAGAGAGACCATGGGAAATTTTCATGCAAAGATGGGCACAATAAAGGACAGAAATGATACAGACCCAACAGAAGCAGAAGATATTAAGAAGTGGCAAGAATACACAGAAGAACTATATATAAAAATCTTCATGACCTAGATAATCACAATATCACCCACCCAGAGCCAGACATCCTGCAATGCGAAGTCAAGAGGGCCTCAGGAAGCATCACTATGAACAAACCCAGTAGAGTTGATGAAATTCTAGTTGAGCTATTTCAAATCCTAAAAGTTGATGTTGTGAAAGTGCTACATGCAATGTGCCAGAAAATTTGGAAAACTAAGCAGTGGCCACAGGACTGGAAAAATCAGTTTTCATTCCAATCCTAAAGAAAGGCAATGCCAAAGAATGCTCAAACAATCACACGATTGCACTCATTTCATACACTAGTAAAGTAATGCTCAAAATTCTCCAAGTCAGAGTTCAATAGTACATGAGCCATGAACTTGTAAATGTGCAAGTTGGATTTAGAAAAGGCAGAGGAATCAGAGATTAAATTGCCAACATTCTTTGGATCATCANTGAATGCAGATGGTGACTGCAGCCATGAAATTAAGACACGCTTATTCTTTGGAAGACCATCCCCAATGAAAATAAATGCAAAAAGGGAAAATGGTGGTCTGAGGAGGGCTTACAAACAGACATGAAGAGAAGAGAAACAAAAGGCAAAGGAGAAAGGGAAAGATCTACCCATTTGAATACAGAGCTTCAAACAACACCAAGAGAGATAAGAAAGCCTTCCTCAGCAATCAATACAAAGAAATAGAGGAAAACAGTAGAATGGGAATCTAGAAATCTCTTCACGAAAATTAGAGAGACCATGGGAAATTTTCATGCAAAGATGGGCACAATAAAGGACAGAAATGATACAGACCCAACAGAAGCAGAAGATATTAAGAAGTGGCAAGAATACACAGAAGAACTATATATAAAAATCTTCATGACCTAGATAATCACAATATCACCCACCCAGAGCCAGACATCCTGCAATGCGAAGTCAAGAGGGCCTCAGGAAGCATCACTATGAACAAACCCAGTAGAGTTGATGAAATTCTAGTTGAGCTATTTCAAATCCTAAAAGTTGATGTTGTGAAAGTGCTACATGCAATGTGCCAGAAAATTTGGAAAACTAAGCAGTGGCCACAGGACTGGAAAAATCAGTTTTCATTCCAATCCTAAAGAAAGGCAATGCCAAAGAATGCTCAAACAATCACACGATTGCACTCATTTCATACACTAGTAAAGTAATGCTCAAAATTCTCCAAGTCAGAGTTCAATAGTACATGAGCCATGAACTTGTAAATGTGCAAGTTGGATTTAGAAAAGGCAGAGGAATCAGAGATTAAATTGCCAACATTCTTTGGATCATCAAAAAAGCAAGAGAGCTCCAGAAAAAAANGATCAACCCTGGGATTTCTTTGGAAGGAATGATGCTAAAGCTGAAACTCTAGTACTTTGGCCACCTCATGCGAAGAGTTGATTCATTGGAAAAGACTGATGCTGGGAGGGATTGGGGGCAGGAGGAGAAGGGGACGACCAAGGATGAGATGGCTGGATGGCATCACTGACTCGATGGGTGAGAGTCTGAGTGAACTCTGGGAGTTTGTGATGGACAGGAAGGCCTGGCATGCTGTGATTCATGGGGTCACGAAGAGTCGGACACAACTGAGTGACTGAACTGAACTGAAGGCTGTATATTGTCACCCTGCTAATTTAACTTATATGTAAAGTACCTGATGAGAAACACAGGCCTGGATTAAGCACTAGCTGGAATCAACNAAGAGTCGGACACAACTGAGTGACTGAACTGAACTGAAGGCTGTATATTGTCACCCTGCTAATTTAACTTATATGTAAAGTACCTGATGAGAAACACAGGCCTGGATTAAGCACTAGCTGGAATCAACATTGCTGGGAGAAATATCAATAACCTCAGATATGCAGATGACACCACCCTTATGGCAAAAAGTGAAGAGGAACTGAAAAGCCTCTTGATGAAAATGAAAGAGGAGAGTGAAAAAGTTGGCTTCAAGCTCAACATTCAGAAAACGAAGATCATGGCATCTGGTCCCAACACTTCATGGCAAATAAATGGGCAACAGTGCAAACAGTGTCAGGCTTTATTTTCTTGGGCTCCAAAATCACTGCAGATGGTGACTAAAGCTGTGAAATTAAAAGACACTTACTCCTTGGAAGGAAAGTTATGACCAACCTAGACAGCAGAGCAAAAACAAGAGACATTTCTTTGCCAGCAAAGATCCATTTAGTCAAAGATATGGTTCTTCCAAGGATCATGTATGGATGTGACAGTTGGACTATAAAGAACACTGAGCACCAAAGAATTGATACTTTTGAACTGTGGTGTTCGATACGTGTCTTGAGAGTCCCTTGGATGGCAAGATGTTCCAACCAGTCCATCATAAAGGAGCTCAATCCTGAATATTCATTGGAAGGACTCATGCTGCAGCCAAAACTCCAATACTTTGGCCACTTGATGTGAAGAATTGACTCATTTGAAAAGACCCTGATGCTGGGAAAGACTGAAGGTGTGAAGAGAAAGGGATGACAGAGAATGAGATGGTTGGATGGCAACATTGACTCAGTAGAAATGAATTTGAGTAAACTCAGAAAGTTGGTGATGGACAGGGAGGCCTTGCGTGCTTGCAGTGCATGGGGTTGAGAGAGTTGGACACAACTGAGAGACTGATCTGAACTGATACTACAAATGAATAATGGAGTTTTAACAGTATGATTCTAGTTCTAGTAGTGACATTTTTTATTCTTGTCTTCCTTCCTTTAAAATTTTAAAATTAAAATCTTTCCATTAACTGTTTAAATATCATTCTGAATTTTTTACCTAGATGGATCTATTTCTATCATGATGTTTCTTTTGGCACAAGTGTGTTCTTTATACTGGCATAATTATAATTTTTCTTGATTTTTCTGCTAATAGCTGTTTTTATGATGAGTCATTTGAAAACCAAATAATATTTTAAAAGGCAATTCTGTAATCACTCCTTCAAATGAAATTTTTTCATAAATAATTTTACTCAAAAGTAAATACATTAATAAAGGTAATTACTAAAAACAAAGAAATGTCATGAAAAGATGTGAAAAATACTTAAATGCATATTAGTAGGTGAAAAAATGATACACACCTTATGATTCCAAGTTGTGTGACCTTTTCAAATTGCCTTTTTTCACTTCGGAAAAGGTAACACTATGGAAGCAGTAAAAAGATTAGTAGTTTTTATAGACTGGGGTGGAATGAAAGGAGGAATACATAGTTGGAGTTTCAGGGCAGTGAAAATAACCTGAATGATACTATAATGATGTCTACCTGTCATTTTATATTTACTCAAACCCACATAATGTACACCACCGAGAGTGATCTCTAAATATAATCGTAGAGTTTAAATGCTTGTGGAGTGTCAGTGTAGGTTTGTTGATGAAAAATTTACCTCTCTGGTGGGGGTTGTTGATTATCAGGAAATCTATGCATGTATTAGGGCAGAGTGTCTATGGGAAATCTTTCAACCTTCCTGTTAACCTTGCTGTGAATACAAAACTGTTCTAAAAATAAAATCTGAAAAAAGAAATAATCTATAGTACTTAAATATATAAAAGATGATCATTATCAGTTGTGAACACTTCTAAAATAAATCTCCACTTCATCAGTTAGGTAGCATGACTAATTCTTTTGAGGAGTTGCATTTCCCCAGGCAGTAAGGGATACCCCTAAAAGTGTTCTAGAATTTCCTGCATTACCATGTGTTTGCATGTTCATTAGAAATTTAGTTCAGTTTCTGAGTCATTTCCAGCTGTTTATGACCCCATGGATGGCAGCACACAGGGCGTCCCTGTCCATCACTAACTCTAGGAATGTGCTCAAACTCAAGTCCATTAAGTGGTGACGCCATCCAACCATCTCATTCTCTGTTGCCCCCTTCTTGTTCTGCCTTCAATCTTTTCCAGAATCCGGATCTTTTCCAAAGAGTTAGCTCTTCAGGTGGCCAAGCTTCAGTTTCAGCATCAGTCCTTGCAATGAATACTCAGGACTGATTTCCTTTATGATTGATCGATTGGATCTCTGTGCAGTCCAAGGGACTCTCAAGAGACTTCTCCAACACCTCAGTTCAAAAGCATCAATTCTTTGGCACTCAGCTTTCTTTATGGTCTAAGTCACACTCAGCTTTCCTTATGGTCCAAGTCTCACATCCATACATGACTACTGGAAAAACCAACCTTTAATAGGCAGACCTTTGTCAATAAAGTAATGTCTGTGCTTTTGAATATACTGTCTATGTTGGTGGTAGCCTTTCTTCTAAGAAGCAAGTATCTTTTAATTTCATGGCTGTAGTCACCATCTGCAGTGATTTTGGAATCAGAAAAAAATAAAGTCTCTCACTGATTCCATTGTTTCCCCATCTATTAGCCATGAAGTGATGGAACCAGAGGCCATGATTTTAGTTTCTGGATTGTTGAGTCTTCAGACAGATTTTTCACTCTCCTCTTTCACTTTTATCAAGAGGCTTTTCAGTTCCTCTTCATATTCTTCCATAAGGGTGGGGTCATCTGCATATCTAATATTATTAATATTTCTCCCTGGAATCTTGATTCCAGAGTGTGCTTCATCCAGGCTGGCATTTTGCCTGAGTTACCCTGTATACAAGTTTTAAAAGCAGGGTGATAATATACACCATTGACATACTCCTTTGCCAATATAGGGGCTTCCCTGGTGGCTCAGAGTTTAAAGCGTCTGACTGCAATGCGGGTGACCTAGGTTTGATCCCTGGGTCGGGAAGATCCCCCGGAGAAGGAAATGGCAATCCACTCCAGTATTCTTGCTTGGAGAATCCCATGGACAGAGAAGCCTGGAGGGCTACAGTCCATGGAGTTGCAAAGAGTTGGACACAACTGAGTGACTTCACTTTCACTTTCACTTTCTTTTGCCAATTTAGAACCAGTCTGTTGTTTCAAGTCATGTTTTAACTGTTGATTCTTGACCTGCATACAGATTTCTCAGGAGGTGGGTAAGGTGGTCTGGTATTCCCATTTTTTGAAGAATTTTCCATTTGTTCTGATCCACACAGTCATAGGCTGTGGCATAGTCAATAAAGCAGATATTTTTCTGAAACTCTGCTTTTTCTATAATCCAATGGATGTTGGCAATTTGATCTCTGATTCCTCTGCCTTTTCTATATACAGCTTGAACATCTGAAATTTCTCAGTTCATGCTTTGTTGAAGCCTTGCTTGGAGTATTTTGAGCATTACTTTGCTAGCACATGAGATGAGTGCAATTGTGCGGTAGTTTGAGTGTTCTTTGGGATCGTCTTTCTTTGTGATTGGAATGAAAACTGACCTTTTCCAGTCCTGTGGCCACTGCTGAGTTTTCCAAATTTGCTAGTGTATTGAGTGCATCACTTTCACAGCATCATCTTTTAGGACTTGAAATAGCTCAGCTGGAATTCCATCACCTCTGCTAGCTTTGTTCATAGTGTTGCTTCCTAAGGTGCACTTGGCTTCAGACTATAGTATGTTGACTATGGGTGAGTGATTACACCATCACGTTTATCTGGTCATGAAGATCTTTTTTTAATAGTTCTTCTGTGATTTCTTGCCACCTTTCCTTAATATCTTCTACTTCTGTCAGGGCCATACTGTTTCTTCCCTTTATTGTGCCCATGTCTGCATGAATGTTCCCTTGGCGTCTTTAATTTTCCTGAAGAGATCTCCAGTCTTTCCATTCTATTGTTTTCCTGTATTTCTTTGCATTGATCACTGAGGAAGGCTTTTTAATCTCTCCTTGCTCTTCTCTGGAATACTGCATTCAGATGGGTATATCTTTCCTTTTTCTTTTTCTCCTTTGCCTTTGGCTTCTCTTCTTTTATTGCCTATTGTAATGATTCCTCAGACAACCATTTTGCATTCTTGCATTTCATTTTCTTGAGGATGGTCTTGATCACTGCGTCTTGGACAATGTCACAAACCTCTGTGTGTAGTTCTTCAAGCACTGTGTTTGTCATGTCCAATCCCTTGAATTTATCTGTCACTTCTACTGTATAATTGTAAGGGATTTAATTTAGGTCATACCTGAATGGTTTAGTGGTTTTTCCTACTTTCTTTCATTAGAAATATCTTACTACCATTACTGATTACTAAGAATAATTTTAAAAATACATAATATTTTTAATTAGAAGACTTTATGATGTAACTGACCTAATGTTAAATCTATGCATGCATGTAACCAGAAATTTTCTGTTGTTTCATCACTCAGTCATGTCTTATTGTTTTGCAACCTCATGGACTGGAGCCTGCCAGACTCCTTTGTCCATGAGATTTCCCAGACAAGAATACTGGAGTGGGTTGCCATTTCATTCTCCAGGGGATCTTCCCTACCTAGGCATGAAAGCTGGGTTTGGTGGCGGACTCTTTACCACTGAGGTAGCAGAGAAGACAACTGGACTTTTAACCTTTGTCAATTACTTTTTAAATCTGTATCAACTATTTGATCATTCTCTACCATTCCTTTTAGGTTTATTTTTTTTTAAATGTCCAAATTTGGCCAATAGTTTTGTTCACAGAAATAAAAGGATTGTCTCTTTTCTTACGTAAGCCTTGCTTACACTGACTCTGGGCCTCATCAGCATGACTTATGACTTAACTTCGGATAATTGGACACAAGACCAAGTGAAGTCAGTAGAGTCTTCCCCCCCATTATTTATTTATTTATATTTTACAATACTGTATTGGTTTTGCCATACATTGACATGAATCTGCCACGGGTGTAGTTCCCAGTTCTGAACCCCCCTCCCACCTCTTTCCCCATATCATCTCTCTGGGTCATCCCAGTTCACCAGCCCCAAGCATCCTGTATCCTGCATCGAACCTAGACTGGCGATTCGTTTCTTACATGATAGTATACATGTTTCAATGCCATTCTCCCAAATCATCCCACCCTCTCCCTCTCCCTCTCCCTCTCCTTCTCCCTCTCCCTCTCCCACAAGTACAAAAGTCTGTTCTATACATCTATGTCTCTTTTGCTGTCTTGCATACAGGGTTATTATCACCATCTTTCTAAAGTCCATATATATGTGTTAGTATACTGCATTGGTGTTTTACTTTCTGGCTTACTTCACTCTGTATAATAGGCTCCCGTTTCATCCACCTCCTTAGAACGGATTCAAATGTATTCTTTTTAAGGGCTGAGTAATACTCCATTGTGTATATGTACCACTGCTTTCTTATCCATTCGTCTGCTGATGGACATCTAGGTTGCTTCCATATCCTGGCTATTATAAACAGTGCTCCAATGCAATGAACATTAGGGTACACGTGTCTCTTTCAATTCTGGTTTCCTTGGTGTATATGCCCAGCAGTGGGATTGCTGGGTCATAAGGCAGTTCTGTTTCCAGTTTTTTAAGGAATCACCACACTGTTCTGCATAGTGGCTGTACTAGTTTGCATTCCCACCAACAAGGTAAGAGGGTTCCCTTTTCTCCACATCCTCTTCAGCATTTATTACTTGCAGACTTTTGGATCGCAGCCATTCTGACTGGTGTGAAATGGAATCTCATTTTGGTCTTGATTTGCATTTCTCTGATAATGAGTGATGTTGAGCATCTTTTCATGTGTTTGTTAACCATCTATATGTCTTCTTTGGAGAAATGTCTATTTAGTTCTTTGGCCCATTTTTTGATTGGATTGTTTCTTTTTCTGGAATTGAGCTGCATAAGTTGCTTGTTTATTTTTGAGATTAGTTGTTTGTCAGTTGCTTCATTTGCTATTATTTTCTCCCATTCTGAAGGCTGTCTTTTCACCTTGCTTATAGTTTCCTTTGTTGTGCAGAAGCTTTTAATTTTACTTAGATCCCATTTGTTTATTTTTGCTTTTATTTCCAGTATTCTGGGAGGTGGATCATGGAGGATCCCACTGTGATTTATGTCAGAGAGTGTTTTGCCTATGTTCTCCTGTAGGAGTTTTATAGTTTCTGATCTTATGTTTAGATCTTTAATCCATTTTGAGTTTATTTTTGTGTGTGGAGTTAGAAAGTGATCTAGTTTCATTCTTTTACAAGTGGTTGACCAGTTTTCCCAGCACCACTTGTTAAAGAGATTGTCTTTTCTCCATTGTATATTCTTGCCTCCTTTGTCGAAGATAAGAGTCTTGATCAATGCTGGGGAGATAGCAATCTAGAATGTTGCTACTACCACAGGAGGAGGCCTGGTATGGTCACCTTGAGAGAGAGACAGACACTCATATTCGTGCTCTCCCAGATGATACACTCTTAAGCTGACCTTACAGCTGAAGACAACACAAATATGAGCTCATGTGGGAACTAGAGATGAATTTAAACTAACCCACAGAATAGTGAGAAATAATATTTTTTCTATTTTAAGGTACTAAATTTTGCATTTATTTGTTATACAGGAAAGGCTAACTGAAATAAGAAATTATACACAAATTTACCAAATCTCTCAAGTATTATTTGATCATAGCAGAAAGGACATTTTAAATATTGTTACTAATTTTCAAACCACAGATAAGTTTTAAGCAAATTAGATTCGTTAATATTTCCTTCTTTTTCCTAGGGAACAGACTGCAGGAGAAGACCAAAATTCAATAATTTCTATTTAGCTAATGGCCTCTATTTAAGCCAGCATTAAAATTAATGTTCAAGATCATTATCCATGAACTTTCTGGGCAGTTAGGAAAATTTGGAAATGTTCAACATAATTCTGAAAACTGTAAAACTCATTAAAATGTCTGTTGAGCAGGTGGAATTTCCTTGAAGGAATAGGTAATTTTCAGTTCCTTTTTGTGTACACTAGTATAATGGCAAGCTCATCTTAGGTAGTGAAACATTTATATATAAAATAATAAGAATAATTCTCTATTCTAGGAAATCTCTTGTGCAGAATATCATGAAACCAAAGAATGGAAGTTCCTAAGGTGGAGTCTGACTCTTGATGGTTACAAAAAAACTGTAGTTATAATAGATTTTGACATGATTATTTTGTAACAAAATAAATAACATAAAGTTTATAAAATGAAAAGGCTTCTAGGCTCTGAATGGTTTCTTTTTTAATATTTCTCTACAAGTTTCTTTAAAATTTAAACTCTGCATATGCATGATACACTCACTGATGCTTTCAAATTATGATGCTAGAGAAGACTCTTGAGCATCCCTTGAATTGCAAAGCGATCAAACAAATCAATCCTAAAGGAAGTCAATGCTGGATATTCATTGGAAGAACTTATGCTGAAGCTGAAGCTCCAGTACTTTGGCTACCCAATGGAAAGAGCCAACTCATTGCAAAAGACCCTGATGCTGGGAAAGATTGAGGGCAGAAGGAGAAGTGGACAGCAGAGGATGAGATGGTTGGATGGTTTCACCGACTCAGTGGACACGAGTTTGAGCGAACTCCAGTAGACAGTGAAGGACAGGGAAGCCTGGAATGCTTCAGTCCATTGGGTCACTAAGAGTAAGACAAGACTTTGTGACTGAGCAACAACATGATGTACTCATTAGCTAGTAGCAGTACAAAGCATTTACAGATTTTAGCCTCTCACAGCTTATGTCAACTAAACATCCTGTTCATTAATGTAGTCCAACAGAGTCTGCTTCTTTTGTAGGCATGGTACACAGAAATTTTATTTATCATTTCTTGGTTCTTATGTAATAATATATTGTAAGATTCTGCTTGATGCTTTCTAGTTATATTTTCCAAACAATGGATGACATTGGAAAGCCCCTCATCCTTTGAATATTTACAGCTTATCTAAAACATTTAACAAATTTCAAAAATTTATAAATATTATAAAACTATTTCTATAATAAATGCATAAAATTATTATAAAATATTTCACTGAAGCCACTCATGCAAATTGTGTTTATGATAAGAGCTGACACACTGCAATTTCCATATAATTAGTATTTTATAAGTGCTTTACTCACACTGACTGTGAGTAAACATAACTACAATACCTCTTAGATTGCAAAGTTTATTTATTTATTTATTTTTTTTTTACAAATGAAGAAATTGGAATAGGGTATTTATGTAATTTCCTCAGTTTATATGACTATTAAGCAGCAGAGGTAGAAACTGAACTCAGGGGACTTAATTTGTATTTTCTTCTGTTCTCAGCATTGCTCCACACACTCAGAGAGACCGAAGAGAACTACAACACTCAATTTTTAAGTTTAAAGGACCAAAGAGACAAACAACTGAGAAATGCTTAATAAATACGAAAAATGACAATCAAAAAGAAAGCATCAAGTTTAATGCTGAGTTGTGTAACAGAAAATAATTATAAAATATATGCTTATTTGCACTAAGAAACAGAATTTCTTTTCTGTATATAAACGTCAATCTCTGCAACGATCTTATAAAGCAAATTAATTATCACCTTTTAATAAGTGAAGAAGTTGAAGGTCAGAGTTTAAGTAATTCACCAGGGCTAGTCATTCGGTACATGACAGTGCTAATATCTATCCTTAAATCTGTGTGGCTCAAAGTATGTTCACTCTTTGTTACAGCACACAGAAAAGAATAGAGAACACAGAAAATAATATTAATGACAAGAGGCCTGGAGAAAGAGTGGCAAGGTGTTTCCCTTCGGCTTTAAAAGATAGGGAAATTTGTAACAGAAAGAAAGGCTTTCCAGAAAATAGGGAAAGGCTATGTGGATACATTTGGTTTTGGGGAGGAAANTGAGTAAAAATAAAAATACTTTTTAAATTGCAAAGTTTATTGTTTTTTTTTTTTTTTTTACAAATGAAGAAATTGGAATAGGGTATTTATGTAATTTCCTCAGTTTATATGACTATTAAGCAGCAGAGGTAGAAACTGAACTCAGGGGACTTAATTTGTATTTTCTTCTGTTCTCAGCATTGCTCCACACACTCAGAGAGACCGAAGAGAACTACAACACTCAATTTTTAAGTTTAAAGGACCAAAGAGACAAACAACTGAGAAATGCTTAATAAATACGAAAAATGACAATCAAAAAGAAAGCATCAAGTTTAATGCTGAGTTGTGTAACAGAAAATAATTATAAAATATATGCTTATTTGCACTAAGAAACAGAATTTCTTTTCTGTATATAAACGTCAATCTCTGCAACGATCTTATAAAGCAAATTAATTATCACCTTTTAATAAGTGAAGAAGTTGAAGGTCAGAGTTTAAGTAATTCACCAGGGCTAGTCATTCGGTACATGACAGTGCTAATATCTATCCTTAAATCTGTGTGGCTCAAAGTATGTTCACTCTTTGTTACAGCACACAGAAAAGAATAGAGAACACAGAAAATAATATTAATGACAAGAGGCCTGGAGAAAGAGTGGCAAGGTGTTTCCCTTCGGCTTTAAAAGATAGGGAAATTTGTAACAGAAAGAAAGGCTTTCCAGAAAATAGGGAAAGGCTATGTGGATACATTTGGTTTTGGGGAGGAAAAAAAAAAAGCCAGGCTGAGTAGTAGAAATCGGTACTAGAAGTTTTTGAAGAAAGGATGATGGTCAGTTAGATTTCTTAAAGGTAGAGTAGACTAGATTATATTGACTATAATTGAGCAGGAATTCATCTGAGACTGTAGCCTAGCAGATTAATAGGCAAGAGAACTTTGGTTACAGAAATAGAAATGCAAAGAAAGATTCAGACAAAACGAATTATACTCATCCTGACAAAAATATTACTTAAATAGAGCATTTTTCAAACAATATTTATATATAGTATGTAGACTAAACTGACTGACTGAATGTAAAAGTGAAAGAGAATAATAAAAAACCTGATGACATCAAAGTTAGTTTTAAATCTTATGTACAAGCTGATAGTTTCATTGACTGGAATAGACAAAGAAATAGAAGGATAAAATAATTTGTGGATTAAAATGGTAGGGAAATCAGTGAGAAATGTGTTGAAATTGAGGTGATATCTGAGATAGCAAATAAAAAAAAAGGAACATTCAACCAGATTCAAGAGAACAGACAGTATCTAAGTATTATGATCAGTAGCACATCCTCCAGAGTTGATGTATTATGAAAAAATGTCATGGAGAAGAATACTATGTGCACCGTCAGAAATGCCACAGCTGAAATGTGGGACAAAGAGAAATCAACAAAGAATACTGAATAGGAGCCATCTGAGAGGTAGGAAAGAAACCCAGGCAGGATACATCATGAGGCTTCTGCAAAAGCATTTTTTTCTTTTTAATATAAATTTATTTATTTTAATTGGATGCTAATTAATTTACAATATTGTATTGGTTTTGCCATACATCAACATGAATCTGCCACGGTTATACACATGTTCCCCATCCTGAAACCCCCTTTCTCCTCCCTCCCTGCACCATCCCTCTGGGTCATCCCAGTGCACCAGCCCCAAGCATCCTGTATCCTGCATCGAACCTGGACTGGCAATTCGTTTCTTATATGATATTATACATGTTCCAATGCCATTTTCCCAAATCAACCCACCCTCTCCCTCTCCCACAGAGTCCAAAAGACTGTTCTATACATCTGTTTCTCTTTTGTTGTCTCGCATATATGGTTATCGTTATTTTAAAGAAGGAAAATTTGTCAAACTGAATATTAAATAATATTTCTTCAGAAAATAGGGAAAAAAAGAGAATTGAATGGATGAAGAATAGAGGACACAGTCCATTTCCTTAGTTAAGACTTCTGTTTCATCCTGCAACATCCTAATTCTTTGAAGGTAGAAGACAAGAGCAAGAGATAGAATAATAAAAAGGATAAAAGAAAAAATATTTTATATTTGGGAAATATAAGTGAATCTGTAAATATGTACATGCACTCCCATTACTAAGTGCTTAGTAAATGTTTGCTACTAAAGATATAATGTAAAATAAAGGAAATAGAACCACCCTTTGATCAGAGAGAACTTCCTCACTAAGCCATGAAGGAAACTAACATTTATCGAGCAAGTATTATATTCCAGGCTACATGATACTTTGAAAAGTTGCTAGAAAAATATAAAGTCATACTTATGAACTTTTTGTCATTAATATTAAAACTAATATCTTACTTCATTAGCTGCAGGAAATACAAATCCTTTATAGTAAAATAAAAATAGTCCATAGTATCATCATCCTGTAAGGTAGAAAATTAAATCATAAACTGCAAAGCAAATTAACTTTCTGATTAAGTTCTTGAGCATATTAATATTCAGACATGTAAGGAGATGAAGGAAAACTGTATTAACTACCCTTGTCAACACAGTGATGCTCTTGTTTTGTGAATATTTATTGGGGAAAAAAGAGGGATTAGAATTGACCATGTATAAAGCAAAATAATCTTAAAAGATTATATTAGAGATAGCAGAGATGTACCTGAACTTTAACTGTACACACACACAAACACACACTCCTTTGGAAGGGATAATATGAATTTTTTGACATTTGATTTCCAAAAATTCTCTAAATGTCTAAGAAATCTGCTAAACTTATTCAAACTACCCAAACTGTCCGCATTCCTTTTCCTGTACTCTTTAAATCTTGGAGGTGAGTTCACCTCAGGTAATATTCTATATTTTAAGTTAAATGTTAAATGAAATAGAAAATAAAATTTAAAGATGAAAATAAGGGTTTTTAATGAATCTAATTTTTCAAAATAAATATAAAACAAAATAATATATATGTGCATATATATATGCACATAAATCAAATATATGAAAAAATGTATGTATCTATATATCTATGCTCAGCATTTTGAAGAGTTCAATCAGGTAAAATAAGGCAATGCATTTAATGCACACTTAAAATTTCTCTCCCTCTAAGGTAATATGTGCTGTGTGCTTAGCCAGTTGTGTCTGACTCTTTGCAACTCCATGAACTGTAGCCCGCCAGGCTACTCTGTCCATGGAGAGTCTCCAGGAAAGAATACTGGAGTGGGTAGTTGTTCTCTTCTCCAGCTAAAATAACATGGAGACGTGTAAACAGTAAAATTATATCTGCCTGCAAAAGAAGGATATATAATCATTGAAGAAAAGTTTGTTAAATGTTTTTATATCCAATTTTCCCCTACTAATTAAGAGAACAAAAAGTGTAAACATGGTAAGATTAGGCATTTCAGCTCTTAACTTTTTCCCACACAAGTGTAACCATCTATCTCTGAACATCCTTTTAAACTAAACAACACAATATCATTTAAGTCTTCATATTTTCTTTCTTCTTTTATTCATTTTATGCACTACTTTCTTAGAAGTAGATAACTTCTGACTTGACATAACTTTAAAGGAAATTCTCCACAGTTAATAAACAGTGCTTTCAATAAAGTTATTTTATTTTATTTTTACTTTATTTTACTTTACAATATTGTATTGGTTTTGCCATACATTGACATGAATCCACCACGGGTATATACAAGCACCCAATCCTGAATCCCCCTCCCACCTCCTACCCCATATTTTAAAGTCTAAATAGAAAAGATTCTAATTCTCACTCTATTTTATGTTCAAATTGGATAAACTTTAATATCACTGGCAGTCCTATCTGTTTCAAAGGGAGGGAAGTATTCCAAGTACTTGTTTAGGTCACCAAACAATGACCCAGTTCCCAGAAAACTACCTAATAGTGTCTTGTTTCTAATTTTTTAGTCCATGTACCACTGACTCAGGAAAGCTCCTTTATATATACTACATGCATAAGCAGACATAAACTGTCATGGGAAGAGTAGATTTCTGTTTGACCCGTCGTTATTAAGAATTCATAAATTCATAATTCTCAGACCTCTTACAAATGAGAAGTGACATCTATTTGCATTTGTCTTAGAGGTCTGGTTTTGATTGTCAGCAAAACTGACCTGTGACACTTACTGCAAAGGTTTTGTCAAAATACCACCGAAATGTATACTGGCTACTCACTCTAAAAAAAATCAGTGTTTAAATATTTGCATAATAAAGCATCAACAACAATAATTTGTTTGAAATTTGCATTTTCTTAGTAATTCATTATACAATTACATATGGAGACAAAAAAGGGCAGCAGCTAATCATTCTTGAATAATTGTAATTTAGATCCACCTCTTCAAGGATCAAAGAAAATATTTCCATGTTTTCATTTGTTTGAGCACTTTGATGAGTACATGCGGCTATTCTTTTAACTAAAAAGCCAGTAGGGACTTCAGTCTTTGCCTTACTTTCTTCCATCTATGACATTTTTCAACTGGTGTTGAATACAACTATATGAGTGGCATGGTCCTAGAAGCCACAAATCAGAAAACTGGAGGATGTTTTTAACATCATATACAGGCAGTGAATGCTTCCCCAGTGGCTCAGTGATAAAGAATCTGCCTGCAATTCAGGAGCTGCAGGAGACATGGCTTCCATCCTTGGGGCAAAAAGATCCCCTGGAGAAGGGCATGGTAACCTTCTCCAGTATTCTTGCCTGGAGAATCCCATGGACAGAGGACCCTGGTGGGCTGCAGTTTGTAGGGTTGCAAAGAGTCAGACAAGAGTGAAGAGATTTAGCATGAATGTACACACATAGGAAGTGAGGCTTCCCAGGCAGTACAGTGATAAAGAATCTGTCTACCCAGGCAGGAGACATAAGAGACGTGGGTTCAGTTCCTGGGTTTGGAATATCCTTTAGAGCAGGAAATGGTATCCCATTCTAGTATTCTCGCCTGAAAAATTCCATGGACAAGGAGCCTGATGGGCTACAATCCAGAGGGTTGTAAAGAATCAGACACAACTGAGCCTGCACATACAGGCAGTGAGAAATATTTAAGATGGGTCAATCATAATGTCATTGCATGAGTCAACCCCCTCCCTGAATGTTACCTTTAGGTCACCTCTACCTCTAACTATTTATAAGGATTCATGGTTTGTATTGAACACTACTGGGTTCACAAACTTGATCCCAGGCCACAGATATCTCAGCAGTACTGGTTACTGACTCAATGGACATAAATTTGAGGAAACTCCCAGGGACAGTGAAGGAGAGGCCAGCCTGGCTTGCTGCAGTCCATGGGGTCGCAGAGGCAGACATGACTGAGCCACCAAACAACAACAACTGGCTTCATTGTCTTCTGCGTTTATTTTTCCATTGACCACAGAGGCTCGAAACACATGATTTGTTCTCCCCACACCCTCCCATGGCTGGGCATAGATGAGGAGGAAGAAAGTATAGATTTTACAAAGTCAAAACAATGTTGTTAATGTCTTTGGTCTATCCTAAGTGTCATAGACATGCATCCACATAAAAACAAGCACACACTGACAAGCATAATCACATCAAATCATAGACATTAAAATAAAATAAAATGAAGGAACCACTGCGCTCTGTCCCCGTAATATCAACAACAATAAAGTATTCTCACTTTTTTCCATTCTTACTATATTTTTATTTATTTTTATCTTTTTAAATATAAATTTTATTATTTTAATTAGAAGTTAATTACTTTACAATATTGTATTGGTTTAGCTGGAGCCTATTATACAGAGTGAAGTAAACCAGAAAGAAAAATACCAATACAGTATAGTAACACATATATATGGAATTTAGAAAGATGTGTGGAAAATTCTCCCTCTTAATTGACATCAGTTCAGTTGCTCAGTTATGTCTGACTCTTTGTGACCCCATGGACTGCAGCATGCCAGGCCTCCCTGTCCATCATCAAACCCCACAGTTTACTCAAACTCATGTCCATTGAGTCAGTGATGCCATCCAACCATCTCATCCTCTGTTGTCCCCTTCTCCTCCTGCCTTCAATGTTTCCCAGCATCAGTGCCTTTTCTAATGAGTCAGTTATTCACATCAGGTGGCCAAAGAAATGGAGTTTCAGCTTCAGCATCAGTCTTTCCAATGAATATTCAGGACTGACTTCCTTTAGGATGGACTGCTTGCTGTCCAGGGGACTCTCAAGAGTCTTCTCCAACACCACAGTTCACATAAGTATACTTAAACAATGGCTTTCCTAGTGGCTCAGACGGTAAAGAGTCTACCTGCAATGCAGGACACCTGGGTTCAATCACTGGTTTGGAAAGATCCCCTGGAGGAGGGCATGGCAACCTACTCCCATTCTCTTGCCTGGAGAATCACTATAGATAGAGGAACCTGGAGGGCTACAGTCCATGGGGTTGCTAAGAGTCAGACACTACAGAACTGAGCACACATACTTAGTAATCATCATGACCTTGGGTAAACTAAATGAGTCTATTACTTGCATGAAACAAGGCTAGCAAGACAGATACACAAGTAACCACAATATACACAGAAAAAAATGTGAAAATACCAACAGAAAAAGTAGGAATGAATTGAAGTCTACATAGGATGATCAGGAAATAGCCCTAGTGGAGACAATAGCTGACTCACGCTTTGGAGAGATAGCATAGTGTATTTTCCTGAAATCAACTCCTCATTCACTCCAGTTCATTCAGTTCAGTTCAATGGCTCAGTCATGTCTGACTCTTTGTGACCCCATGGACTGCAGCACACCAGGCCTTCCTGTCCATCACCAACTACTAGAGCTTGTTCAAACTCATGCCCATTGAGTCAGTGATGCCATCCAATCACCTCATCCTCTGTCATCCTCTTTTCCCCCTGCCTNAAGTTAATTACTTTACAATATTGTATTGGTTTAGCTGGAGCCTATTATACAGAGTGAAGTAAACCAGAAAGAAAAATACCAATACAGTATAGTAACACATATATATGGAATTTAGAAAGATGTGTGGAAAATTCTCCCTCTTAATTGACATCAGTTCAGTTGCTCAGTTATGTCTGACTCTTTGTGACCCCATGGACTGCAGCATGCCAGGCCTCCCTGTCCATCATCAAACCCCACAGTTTACTCAAACTCATGTCCATTGAGTCAGTGATGCCATCCAACCATCTCATCCTCTGTTGTCCCCTTCTCCTCCTGCCTTCAATGTTTCCCAGCATCAGTGCCTTTTCTAATGAGTCAGTTATTCACATCAGGTGGCCAAAGAAATGGAGTTTCAGCTTCAGCATCAGTCTTTCCAATGAATATTCAGGACTGACTTCCTTTAGGATGGACTGCTTGCTGTCCAGGGGACTCTCAAGAGTCTTCTCCAACACCACAGTTCACATAAGTATACTTAAACAATGGCTTTCCTAGTGGCTCAGATGGTAAAGAGTCTACCTGCAATGCAGGACACCTGGGTTCAATCACTGGTTTGGAAAGATCCCCTGGAGGAGGGCATGGCAACCTACTCCCATTCTCTTGCCTGGAGAATCACTATAGATAGAGGAACCTGGAGGGCTACAGTCCATGGGGTTGCTAAGAGTCAGACACTACAGAACTGAGCACACATACTTAGTAATCATCATGACCTTGGGTAAACTAAATGAGTCTATTACTTGCATGAAACAAGGCTAGCAAGACAGATACACAAGTAACCACAATATACACAGAAAAAAATGTGAAAATACCAACAGAAAAAGTAGGAATGAATTGAAGTCTACATAGGATGATCAGGAAATAGCCCTAGTGGAGACAATAGCTGACTCACGCTTTGGAGAGATAGCATAGTGTATTTTCCTGAAATCAACTCCTCATTCACTCCAGTTCATTCAGTTCAGTTCAATGGCTCAGTCATGTCTGACTCTTTGTGACCCCATGGACTGCAGCACACCAGGCCTTCCTGTCCATCACCAACTACTAGAGCTTGTTCAAACTCATGCCCATTGAGTCAGTGATGCCATCCAATCACCTCATCCTCTGTCATCCTCTTTTCCCCCTGCCTTCAATCTTTCCCAACATCAGGGACTTTTCCAAGGAGTCAGTTTCTTCACATCAGCTGGCCAATGAATTGGAGTTTCAGTTTCAGTATCTGTCCTTCCAATGAAGGACAGATACCCTTCAGGACTGATATCCTTTAGGACTGACTGGCTGGATCTTTTTGCAGTCCAAGGGACCAACCAGAAATAAAAGTAGGGATACAGGCTAGCCCAGAGCTCCATCTGTTAGTCTAATTGGGCTGGACATTAATGGAAAAGAATGTGGGATCAGGATGCAAAAGAAATGAAATAGGATTTTAAATATTTTAGTCTTTTCCTTGTAACTAACTTTGAGCCAAGCTGTAAGACTATCACAGTGGTATAGAGTACCTAATAAAGTCAAGATATCTTCTGCTGATACCTAAATGTTTGGTTCACTACAAATTTCTAATTTAAATTCTAAAGAAGGAGGTTCCCAAAGATGGCGGAGGAATAGGACGGGGAGAACACTCTCTCCCACACTACTTCATCAAAAGAACATTTCAAGCTGAATAAACTCCACAAAACAACTTCTGAATGCTGGCAGAGGACATCAGGCATGCAGCAAAGCAGATCATCGGCTACAAAAACAGGTAGGAATAAATATAAGGGATGAGAAAAGAGACAAAGGAGGTAGAGAGGGAGCCCCATCCCGGGAAGGGAAGCCTGTCCCGGGAAGAGACTGTTAAAAAGAGAGATCTCCAATCTCCAGGAAACTCTCACACAGCCGTGTCTAGGTCGAACCTGGGAAGCACGGACGGCAACATGACAGGAAGGAAAAATGGGTGATTAAAACCAAGGAAATACGAATCCAGCAGCGAGTCCCCCAGCGGATAGGCAGCGCAGACGCCTGCCCCTGGCACCTGCGAGTGGGTGGGGGGTGGGCAGGGAGGAGCGGGACCCGCCAGCCGCAGTTTTCTAACAAGTGGGCTGCGGGGAAACGCAGACTTCAGGGATTTTCATGAGAATCAGGTCGTAACGCGGCCAGAATCGGGTCCGTGCGTGGCCAAAACAATCTAACATGGACTAGCACCAGACTGTGAGATAATAACCACCACGCGACCGATTGGAAATAGCCGGTCGGTTGCAGACCATTCCCCCTCCGGTGTCGGGCGGCGCAAGAGAATTAAGCAGGTTTCTTTACTAACTAAGCCTTCTGGGGCGCTCTGGATAATCATCATTTGCCTGAGAAGGAACCCCAGTGGCGCTCCCAGAAATCTGAGCAGCACAAAAAGCCCAGAAATCGAGGCAATTGCACTCGCCCAACTCCCTAGCTACTGGGACTCTGGAAGGGAACAGAGCGCAGGACCAACCAAATCTGCGCCTCGGGGGCTTCCTGAGCGCCGAAACTGAGTGGCTCAGACCCGGGAGGTGCATGAAGCTCAGGACAGGCCCCGTCCACCACCTCCATCCCTGTGTCAAGACTGAAATCAGACACGGAAGAGACCAGCAAACAGAGGAAATCAAACAGAGGGAACTGCCTTGGTAGTGAGCAACCCCACACAGAGCACAACGCCAGAGAAAGCGCCAAATATAAGTTTACAATTATTACGATTTTTTTTTTTTTAACTGAGGGGGAGGGAGGCTCGACGTGGAAGCCTGATTTTTTTTTCTTTTTTCTTTCTGTTTTTTTTTTTCTATTAAAAGACTTTAAAAAATTTTTTTTCTTCTTTTTTTGAATTAAAAAATATATATTTTTTCTTCGTTTCCGTCCCCCCTTTTTTTTAAACTAGCTTAATTTTTAAGTCCTCTACATTCCTAATTATTATTTTTATAAATTATTACTACTTTTGAAAAATTAAAAAAGAAAAAAAAACCACCCTATTTTTAAAGCAAACACCGTATATATTCTTCTTGAGGTGAAGGCTGTTGTCTTTTGATAATACAGGTGGCTTTTTTTTTTNCAACAGGATGAAATGGCTGGATGGCATCACAGACTTGATGAATGTGAGTCTCTGTGAACTCTGGGAGATGGTGATGGACAGGGAGGCCTGGCGTGCTGCGATTCATGGGGTCGCCAAGAGTCAGACATGACTGAGCGACTGAACTGAACACATGCTATCTTGACAAATCTATTTCTTATTCAGAAAAAGATGACAGTTCCATGTGGTTGTAGAGAAAATGAACACGAATAAACTAGCAAAATAAGTATGTGCAAGAAAAGGTAATTATGAATATTGCTATTAGGAAGTAAGTCTTCTTGACTCATGTCATAAGAGAATTGTCAAGCTGCCTTTCATATAATGAAAGAAAGAATACATTTGTACTTCTGTTATTACCTTGCAGTATTCTCCTAATAACTTATCATTTCAGATTTAGAAGATGACATTGTTACTATAAGGAAATCTATAATCAATTGCACAAATAAATGTATTTAGATTTAAAATCGATCATTCTTTCAAGCATTCAGATTACATCAGTTCAGTTCAGTCACTCAATCATGTCATATTACATAGTTGAGATTATATTCTTTGTTAAGAGATATATTGACTATGATCCTGAAACTGAACATGAGATTAAATTTTTAAATAATATATACCAAATGCTCTTGATTACTGACTTTGCTGAGAAACCAGTATGGTGCTCATTTTAATTAAGAATTTTGTTTTTTAAATTGTCAAAACAAAATGCCTAGTATAAATATGGGCTTTCTAATTATGTATACCATTTCCACAGCAATTTTTTGGCACCTATTACATAGGAACATGCTTCTGAAAATGAAGAATATAAACAAACACAGCTGTTAAAGATAAGTCTCTTTATCTTCTCAGTTACTATCAGTAGATTTAAAGAATTTATGCTGGTAAAAAGAAGATACTTAAAAAGGATTCTTATTAGAGATGCTATGTCCTATATTAAATTTGCCTTATGTTATTTCTTAACACAGATTCAAAGTATGAGAAAACTTAAATTATACTAAAGCCTTCTGAGAATAGCAAAGTAAATTAAAAGCTATGCATCTTATTTTGTTTCATAAAACCAGAGAAATGATTTAAATGTGATATAAAATATTGCTTTACCTGCAATATAGAATATGATGGGGTACCTTGTTTCTTAAACAAAACCTCTAAACCTCAACTCACTAGACTAAAGTAGATTTACTATGATAACTTAAGCATGGAATATGGCTGGTTATGTATATCATTTATAAAGACATAAAATATTTTCAAAAGAATGACTATTATCTACTGTTTTTATCAGTGATATGCTAGTTGATAAATATGACATTGTCATTGACTCAAAACGCGTTTCTTCAAATTTTCTCCTGATGTTGGAGACAAAATCAAAGTTGTGGACCCAAACGCACTGTCTGCTCCAAAACCTGATTCATTCATCACCTTCTTTAATGAGCTAAAGAATTAAACAAATTAAAACATTTGTCTATTCATCTAAAATTATATATGCCTGGGTTTGGGATTGTAACCTTCATGATAGCCATGGCATTGAGTACATTATGACACTGAATCTCTAGCAAACAACAGTAATGATAATAACTTCTCAGTATTTTCTGACAAGTCCTATTTGATCTGCTTCCTTGTTGTCTGAAACAGACTTCCAGTTGTTTTAGTATAATAAACACAAGTAACAGTTAGTAAAACACAATCTGCTTTAGATATATCCAAAATAACAGCAACCCTGTGCCATCATGCTTGGCAGTTTATAATCAATATTCAAATCCCAAACCCACCCCTCCTTTTCAAAATTACTTCAAGAAACCACCCTTTCCTTAAATCACATTTGTTCCTGTCTGTCAGTTCTCAGATGGATTGAATTCACATCATATGATTGATAATCTTAATAACTACACAAGTTAGAAGAGTCTCTTCTCAGTGTTTTGAATATAATTATATAATTCTAAATAATAATACCCATTGAAGGTCAAATATTGGACTTGACTTCAGTGATAATTTATTTTTTGCTGTTTCTAAACATGTATCTTTATTTATTCTTTAACCTTTCTTGGTACCTGGGTAACACTGATTAACAATGTTGTGTTACTTTCTACTGTAGAGCAAAGTAAATCAGTTATATACATACATCCACTCTTTTTAAGATTCTATTCACATATAGGTCATTAGAGAGTACTGAGTAGAGTTCTCTGTGATATACAGTAGGTCTTTATTAGTTATCTATTTCATATATAGTAAGTGTGTATATGTCAATCCCAATCTCTCAGTTCATCCCACCCTGCTCCCCTGACCCCTTTACCCTTTGGTAACCAAAAATTTGTTTTCTACTTCTGAGACTCTATCTATGTTTTGAAGATAGGCTCATTTGTATTATTTCTTTATATTTCACATGTAAGCAACATTGTATGATATTTGTCTTTGTCTGACTTACTTCACTCAGTATAACAATCTCTAGGTCCAGCCATGTCACTGAAAATGGCATTATATCACCTTTTTTATGATTAAGTAATATTCCATTTTCATTATTCTTCCTCTGCTGATTGACATTTAGTTTGCTTCCTTGTTCTCTCTATTGAGAATAATGCCACAGTGAACATTGGGGTGCATGCATCTTATTGAATCATGGTTTTCTCTGGATATGTGCAAACAGAAAAGATCCCAAATGGCCAAATCAATCTTGAGAAAGAAAAACAGAGCTGAAGGAATCAGAGTCCCTGATCTCACACTATACTACAAAACTACAGTAATGGTATTGGCAGAAAAACAAAAATGTAGATCAATAGAATGGGATAGAATGTCCAGAGATAAATCCATGCAGCTATGATCATTACATTTATGACAAAAGAGGCAAGAATATATACTATGGACATAAGACAGTCTCTTCAATAAGTGGTGCTGGGAAATCTGCACAGCTACAGGTAAAAGTGTGAAATTCAAACATTTTCTATCATCAAACAGAAAAGTAAACTCAAAAGGGATTAAAAACCTAAATGTAAGATCAGATACTATAAAACTCTTGGAGGAAACATATCAGACCACTTTTTCACATAAATCACAGTGGATCTTTGATCCACTTCCTAAAAGAATGAAAATAATAAAAAATAAACAAATGGGACATAACTAAATTTAAACACTTTTGTACAGCAAAGAAAAATATAAAATGAAAAATTAACTGGTAGAATAGACTTTCTCTGAAGAAGACATTCAGACGGCCAACAAACACATGTAAAGATGCTCAGCATCACTAATTTTTAGAGAAATGCTAACAAAACTACAATGAATTATGACCTCACACATGTGAGAATGGCCATTATCAAATAATCTACAAATAATAAATGCTGGGGAGCGGTTTTGGAGAAAAGGGAACCCTCATTCTATTGTTGGTGGGAATGTAAACTGGTATAGCCATTATGGAGAACAGTTTAGAGATTACTTAAAAAACTAAAAATAGAGCTAGCATACGACTGAGCAACACTTAATTCAATACCTAGAAGGCAAGATTAAAAATTAACTTAAATATAGTATTATGTATTAAACTAAAAGAAAAAATACATCTTTAATACTAATCATTATAGATGTGAACACAATCTGATTTTACTTAAGCAATATTATATTCAAAGTATAATGTATATGTGTATACACTCTCACACACACCTACAAACTTCCTATTTTACCAAATAAACCATAAGGACAATTACAATTATTGACTTTTCTCTGTGTCTTTTATATCAGTTAGTTATTAGCAAGATTACTATATTTTCAACATCTTTTTTTTTTTTTTTTGACATCCCCTTCACCTTTCTGTTCTAAATAAACTTGGTTTTCTCCATGCTTTCTCTGTTGCCTTCTCAGTAGTCATCTTCTCTCTACAGTACTCTGCAGGCTGGGAAGTGCTTCCAGAAGT
The DNA here is from genome assembly GCA_006410735.1 of Raphicerus campestris. Classification (NCBI taxonomy): domain Eukaryota; kingdom Metazoa; phylum Chordata; class Mammalia; order Artiodactyla; family Bovidae; genus Raphicerus; species Raphicerus campestris. The sequence continues at coordinate 80,666 of SJYW01043517.1, read as the reverse complement.
TTGGCCTTCTATCCTCTAAGTAGCCAGTTTTAAAGGAAGATCAGACCATCAATCTACACAGCCCTCTAAACTTCCTGGTCTTTCATACTTCTAGAGTCACTACTCTTATGCTTTGATTTTAACAACTAGCTACTGTCTCCTCCCTCCCACAGGAATCTGGGCATTTTTGCTGATAACAGTAACAAGACAGCAATTATTCCAATAACCTTTCCTTTCAGTTCAAAACCTGCTTTATGCTAATAATCTAGCTACTCACTAGGTACTATAACCACTCAATACTGTATCACATCATTATTAAGAACTTCATTTGCTACATTATAGAAATTTTACACAGCCTATTCTTCAACCTCCACTCTCTATTTTCTAGATCACTCATTCTAGTACTTGATACCAGAAAAAAAAAACCAACTATAATCTATTGACCCTGACAGCTTTCCACTCTCCTTCTTCCTCTCCTGTTCTTGTTACATCCTTACTCAACATAGATAGTATAGCTTTTTGGATAAACACTCCCTTGCATACATTGTCAATATAGTCCTTTTCTCTCTCCTCTAACAAATCCCTGACTCTGGTTAAATTTTTGACCTAGTTGCTCTTTTCTGTATCTGAGCAGCTGATAATTTCTAGAGACAGAATACAGAGTCCCCCCAAATACTGTATCTAACTTCTTACTGTTCATCTCTTGATTTTCTCCTCCAAATTTGCTCCCTCTGCTTATATTTTTTCATGGCAGAAATAAATAGCACAGATACATTTTTTTAAAAAAAATTCTCAAGCCAAAACCCTTGCGATCACCCTCAACTTCTGTTTCTCATATCCCACCTCATTTATCCAAAGTCATACTACATTTCAGCTCCTCTGTAATACCATGGTCCAGCCACAATCCACCCTCACTGGGATTACTGCAATGATCTTTTTCTAATCCCTTTGTCACCCTTAAGTTTATTTTCCTTGATGCAGTCAGATTGATTCTTTAAAAAACTAAACCAAAACATGTCTTTCTTCTGCTTACTATTTCAAGGCTTCAGTCTCACTCAAACCGAAAGTCTTTTAGATAATCTACAAGAGCCTACATGACCTGATTCTACTCATCTACTCACACCCTCATCCTAGTCACTGCTCCTTCACTGCCTCTCTTAGCGCCACATCTAACCTTACTCCTCAGTGCATGCTCCCCTGACCAGCAGCGTTCACATCACCAGGGAGATTGCTATGGTTGCAGGCATTCAGGCCCCACAGCACATTCTTTACAGAATATGCACGAGAATTCTCTTGTGGTCCAGTGGCTAGGACTCTGTACTTCGGCTGCAGGGGCATGGGTTCAATTCCAGGCCTAGGAACTAATATTCCACAATTCATGTAGATTGGCTAAATAACAAAGAAAAAAAAACCTGGAATCTTCATTTTAAAAGGATCACTGAATACTCTGTATGCACTTTATGAAGATCACAAATGTAGGTATTTCTTGTGTAGGGATATTTTTGTTGATGCTTAACAATTAAAAATAAGCTTAATTCCCCTTATTCAAAATGAAGGAAGATATTTCCTTCTCTTCTATTTTTGTTAGAACATTTACCTTAGAAAACATGTCAGTCTCTTTGAAATGTATATGAATCTTTTTAGAAAATTTTTGAAAAGAAGACATTTTTCAGTTTTAAGGCTTAAAAATGGCTTTCTCAAGGAACTGGAAGCCATTTATTTGAAGTGTAAACATCAAGGAAAATAGTACCCTCATCTCCCAATTTTTCTGGAAAGGCAGGAGCCTAACTTCAGTGGCTATCTTGCTCTAAGTCAGAAAACTACCTACAAAAGTAGAAGTTTGTTTGTTTCAGTACAGATAAAGCCGAGAAGGTAGCATAGATCTGTGCAGATCACATCAAACTGTGGAAAATTCTTCAAGAGATGTGATTACAGACCACCTGACCTGGCTCCTGAGAAATCTGTGCAGTTCAAGAAGCAACAGTTAGAACTGGACATGAAACAATAGATTGGTTCCAAATCAGGAAAGAAATATGTCAAGGGTGTATATTGTCACCCTGTTTATTTAAGCTTTACACAGAGTACATCATGCAAAATGCCAGGCTGGATGAAGCACAAGATGGACTCAAGACCGCTGGGAAAAATATAAAAAAACTCAGATATGCAGATGACACCACCCTTATGGCAGAAACCAAAGAAGAACTAATCAGTCTATTGATGAAAGTGAAAGAAGATAGTGGGAGAGTTGGCTTAAATCTCAACATTCAGAAAACTAAGATCATTGCATCCAGTCCCATCACCTCATGGCAAATAGACGGGGAAACAACAGAGGTTGTGAGATACATTTTTAAAAATATAAATTTATTTATTTAAATTGGAGGTTAATTACTTTACAATATTGTATTGGTTTTGCCATACATCACCATAAATCTGCCACAGGTATACAGGTGTTCCCCATCCTGAACGCCCCCCTCCCTCCTCCCTCCCTGTACCCTCCCTCTGGGTCATCTCAGTGCACCAGCCCCAAGCATCCAGTATCATGCATCAGACCTGGACTGGGAGCTCCAAAATCACTGCAGATGGTGATTGCAGCCATGAAATTAAAAGACACTTGCTCCTTGGAAGAAAAGCTATGACCAACCTAGAAAGCATATTAAACAGCAGAGACATTACTTTACCAACAAAGGTCCATCTAGTCAAAGCTATGATTTTTCCAGTAGTCATGTATGGATGTGAAAGTTGGACTGTAAAGAAAACTGAACACCAAAGAATTGATGCTTTTGAACTGTGGCATTGGAGAAGACTCTTGAGATTCCCTTGGACTGCAAGGAGATCAAACCTGTCAATCCTAAAGGAAATCAGTCCTGAATATTTACTGGAAGGCCTGATGCTGAAGCTGAAACTCCAATACTTTGGCCATCTGATGCAAAGAAGACTCACTGGAAAAGACCCTGATGCTGGGGAAGATTGAAAGCAGGATGAGAAGTGGGCAACAAATGATGGGGTGGTTAGATGGCATCACTCAAGGGACATGAGTTTGAGTGAGCTCTGGGACTTGTTGATGGACAGGAAAGCCAGACATACTGCAGTACATGGCATCGCAAAGAGTTGGACTTGACTGAGCAACTGAACTGAACGTATGATTTCTTACTTGAGAACTATTTATTATTTTTAGAACACATATAAAATAAGTAGTATTTGCTGCTAAGTTGCCTCAATCTTATCCGACTCTGTGTGACCGCATAGACAGCAGCCCACCGGGCTTCCCTATCCCTGGGATTCTCCAGGCAAGAATACTGGAGTGGGTTGCCATTTCCTTCTCCAATGCATGAAAGTGAAAAGTGAAAGTGAAGTCGTGTCTGACTCCTAGCGACCCCATGGACTGCAGCCCACCAGGCTCCTCCATCCATTGGAGTTTTCAGGCAAGAGTACTGGGGTGGGGTGCCATTGCCTTCTCCAAAGTAGTATTTATTTGGCTAAATAAGTGGTGAGATTTTTGTTTCTGCAATCACTTAGCTGATTATTTGTGATGTAATATCATATTCTAGTTCAATGCTTATTCATAAAAAGTTTTTTTCTTTCTCTATTGCCTTTGTGGAGAAGATTCCTGGGATGGGAGAGGGTTTTATTTTATTTCCCTGACATTCACAAGTCATAACCTGGAAGTTTAGGGGCTGCACTCATTAATCTTCCTTGGTGGCTTCCCCAGTGGCTTAGATTGTAAAGAATCTGCCTACAATGCAGGAGAACCTGGGTTCATTTCCTGGGATGGAGATCCCCTGGAGAAGGGAATGGCAATCCACTAGATTATTCTTCCTTGGAAAATTCCACAGACAGAGGAGCCTGGTAGGTTCTAGTCCATCAGGCTGCAGAGCCAATAAAACTTTCACTTTCACTTTTGCTCAAACTAAATTTAACCAACTTGGCATCCTTAAGTTCCTTAAATTCGGTAAATACTTTAAATTGCTGCTGTTTTATCTGCACGCACACTCATCCCCAAGATGTTTCAGTTAAGAAAACTAACTTATCAAATATTTTTCTTCACTATTTTATTGAAAAAAAAAAACCTTCTATATTCCCTTTGTTTCTAATTTCCTTTTCTTTATAAATACCTAAAATAATATTTTTTGATTTTTTTATTTTTTAAAAAAATTTAAATATAAATTTATTTATTTTAACTGGAGGTTAATTACTTTACAATATTGTATTGGTTTTGCCATACATCAACATGAATTTTTAAAAATCTCTTTTTTTTCCAATCATCAGAATATTAACTCTATTAGGACAGAAATATTATTTAATTTTTTTCTCATCTCTATCTAGCCCAGCACCTAGAACAGTTCCCTTTTTCATGATACCTGTGCAATGAATCATTGCAACCTATATTACAGTGTAAGTGGTCATTCATATGAATGTGTTAATGATCCTAATCAAATGCTTAAAAATATTTAGTTTTCAACTCAAAAAAAATAAAGCTATCAAACCAATTAACCTAGGTTGTACATTATGGTGATTTTAATGACAACTACTATTCAAGGTATTGCTGCAAAATAAAATATTAGAAGCAAATTAAATCTCTTATTTCTTGTTCTCCTTTTATATTTCTGTTCATTATTCTTCCCTTTGTCTCTTATCCAACTTGAGATTTCTCCCTCTCGCTGTCTTGATTGCTCTGATGACCTCAATCAAAACACAATTACCTACTGAGGGTGGAAGGTAATTATTCCTTTCAAGCAGACATTGAACATACCTAAATAGCTGCAGTTATTTTCAGGATGACATTACTACCACAAAATTTGACTCTAGAAATTTGTGATGCATGTAAAATCTATGATAAGTTGTGGATTTATTTGCAGGATTTGCAAGGCAGCTATGTTTTTTTCTTTTCTTTTTTTCACTAAAGCCATCTTTCTAAAAGCCAGAATAAATCAGAGAGTGAACTGGATTTGGAGAAAGTAGATTTGCTCAAATTTCTAAGTTAGACTTACAAAGAAGAGTTCATTCTAATTTAATTTTATTGGACTATGGAAATCTTTCAGAGACTTTACACACACATATCATAAAATTCTGAAACATGCAATGCATTATCACTCAGAAATGAGAAAAATCATAGAAATGGCAAATTATTTTCATACCTCAATAATATCATAAACCAAATTTATACAACATAAATCCCATTATTTAGAAATCTGAACGTACTAGAATTTTTTTTTTATATGTAATTAGTTCCATTGGAGTTTCTAAGGTAGCTATTTGCAACACGAAAGGAGAGAAAAATACTTTCAGGCCTGCATCTATAACTAATCAGGAACCTATTGGAATTCCCTCAAATAGATTGCCCCACTCACATGTCCCCTGCTTGCTTCTTATTTGTAGAAAAGTTTTAGTCTACCAGGCTTCCCTGAGTCACAAATGGCTGGCTCAAGAATTAATGGTTTAAAGAATGTAAACACATAGTAACAAAAAAAAAGCAGCCAGGTGAGGAGAATTGGTAACAATTTAAACAGTAAATCAGTTATATGGCAGTCACAGAATCTTTAGTTCCTCCCTGAAGGGCATAGATAACAGTGACTGATGCACATTCTTGAGTTGTTTTGCAGATATTAAACCCCACCAGATAGAAGTTAACTGTACAATGAACATGAGCACATAGCCTCCAGACCTGCTGGAGCCTAACAGCTGATGATGTCAACATGTATAATACTGATCCTGTGACATCACCATCAAACAGAGAATCATGCACAAGCTGATCATGCACTCTGCAATGCTCACCCTCATCTTGCTTTAAAAATGTTTCCCTGAAACCACACAGGGATTTTGGTCTTTTGAGCATGAGCAGCCTGTACTCCTTGCTTGGCTCTTGCAATAAACCTTTCTATTCTCCAGACTCTGATGTTCTGGTTTGTATGACCTCACTCTCCACTGGGCTCTTGAACTTCTCATTGTTCATTGGGCACTTGAACTTGGATTCAAAAACAATTTCTATCACCTTTCTTACAGCTTCTTTCAACAATAAGAGTATATAGAGTAAATCTTCTCCTTCCTACTTCCCTTGATAGCTTCTTTAAAATGAAACTAGAGCACTGGTCATTGAATTATTGTCAAAATCACTCAGCATTATAAATTATGTTCTAAATATGTGTTTATTCCATTCATTTCATTTTTTCAGTACTACATAAACTCAGTAGTGGGATATGAAGTCAGTTGTTCACTCCAGTATCCCCAGAGCTTAAAACAGTGTCTAGCACATGGTAGGAACTCTTTCAATATGTATTAGGAGAAACAATTCAATTAATAATATACAGCTAGGATCATACCCTAACTATACAATAAAGCTGTTCTTATACTGCTTTTGTGGGCTCTTTCTGATAAAAAAATATTATTTCTGATGAAAAAAATGAATTATAATGTTCAGGCAATAAAAGAGGGAGGTAGGAAAAGATGAGGAGGCATTTGAAAGTGGGGTCCTGCTGTGCATGATTCCCAGAAGCTACATTTCTGAGACAGTGCAACTGGGGAGTGGTGCTGCCTTTCCACGAACAACAAATGGCTACAGTGCTGAGAACTGCTCCAATTTCCGGGCCCCATAAGAGCTAAACTCAAGTTGCAAATGGAAAATACTGTCAGAATTTTATTTCAGGTAAAAAAAGCTCCATTTTGCCTACATTTTCTTATGTTACCATATGATCTGACAGTCATTAGTTAGGTGGCAATTTCTTTTAAACTCCCTCTGATTCACTGCTTTCAATATATCAGGTATTTAATGAAGTATTTTTTCAATATCATCTTATTTAATCCTCTCTGCAACTCAATTATGTAAGCATTATTATGCCCCCTTGCAGGCAAGGATTTTGAGGCTTAAGAGAGATATGTTGTTCAAGTTCTGGAAGTGCCAGGATTTGCACTCTAGAATCTTGCTTTTTTTTTTTTTAATTACAACAGTACAATAACTGTTCTAATTGTTACCATGAACATTGAAATTCTCTATATTGCATTTCAAGTTGAAATTTCTAATATTTGTGTTTTCATGCACATTGAAAAAAGTCATATTTAACTCCAACTCATACTTGATACATACTTTTGGGAAGAATATTTTCCCCATATTTTTAAATTTACTTTTTCCAAATACATTTCACTGAAGTAAAATACAGCTGTGTATTCTTTTTTACAAAGGAAACTGCACGACCGTTTATCCAAAACTCACTGAAGAGGTCTTTTGAATAAAACCAAGGTAACAGTCAATAGATTCATAGTTTTGCATTATAGAGAGTGTACTAAATCATTTCTAACAGCCTTTCAGCAATGGACACATTTTCCTAAAACCCTGCTTTACCCTGATTGCAGTCTTATGCTGCTCTGTGTTCATTATCTATCCTCTTCTTTGTGCTATGGTGAGCAGAGATTCCAGCTTGCTCCCTGCCACATACTCAATGAAGAACACCATTCTTGTTGCATAGCATTTGCTGAATATTTACTGATGCAATAAAAGTAATTAATGGGCCTCTATGAGTTATTCAGAAAACTAATTCATTGAAATATAAGGATAACAAGAATTTATATAATTGCATAATTGTCAGGGAAATAGCACAATAGAAAAATCTTGAAACAAGAATTGCCAATCTACTGCTGCTGCTGCTGCTGCTGCTGCTGCTGCTAAGTCGCTTCAGTCATGTCCGACTCTGTGCGACCCCATAGACGGCAGCCCACCAGGCTCCCGCGTCCCTGGGATTCTCCAGGCAAGAACACTGGAGTGGGTTGCCATTTCCTTCTCCTACTAACTTGAATTTCCCCAGAAACTGCCATCAGTTTCTCTATCCTCTCTTCATTCTTCCCACACTGCACAGCCCAAACTATTGTAAATAAAAGATACTACTGAAAAGCTGGACATGATACATACCATTCATTAGCTATAGTCCATATAACTTTGGTTTAGGATTGTCCCTAATTTCATTGCTGCGAGGCTCTATATTTAACACTTCCAGCCCTAAGAAGCTAAAACAATCAATTAGCCCTTCTGGGCACAACATGGTTTCAACACTCAAAGTTAGAGAATTAAAGCAGAAGCAAACACCTAAACCAAAAATAAAGAAATGCAATAATTTGTAAAATAATTTTCAATAATATAAAATAAACCTTACAATTACTGAGAATTTCCATTTATTTCATATCCTTTCAACCCATCAAAAGGCAAAGCACAAGCTCTAGAAAAATGAGTGAGGTCACCATGTAAAGTGACATGGATTGTTCACATCTCCAGAGGGTACAATTCACGTTGACCTCAGTTTCAAAAGCATCCTGGGGCTGTGGAGTGCAGCTGCTCTGATACAGGTGATGGTAGTACAATCTCTCCTCTCTGTGTAGTTGAAGAGCTTTTCTGAGAAATAGGAAGTGATGAAGTGAAAATAATTTTTGTTGCTCATTTAATTTGGTACTTGCTTAGTGACAGGCACCATGCTATGCAGACACTCTACATCCCTTACCTTGTATAATCTTCACTTTTATAGTTGGGATATTGAGTTTTGGAAGGAATAAGTAGAATTGCCATAGCTAGATAAGTAGAAAAACATACGTTAACATACATGATTTGACTAACTCCATATTCTACAATTCACATAGGTAGTTTTGTAACAAAGAACTTGCATGTCACCCAAGTGAATATGAACTTTGTCTGAAGGTGCTAGGGAGATACAAGAATATTTATTCAGGACCATGACACAATTATATAGATAATTTAGAAAATTAACTGGCATGAGTGGAAAGGATACTGGGTGGAATTTACCGAAGAGGCCAATGAGACTCAAATTGCCTGTCAGCTGTAATAGTTCTTTGGAAAAAAAGAAACTACAAGGAATTATTTCTAAAGGCAGTTGATGTGGCTTTCAAAACCAAGTGCATCAAGTTAATATCAATAATCAGGAATCACTATCTATACTAAAAGACTCCAATAAGAAAATTACTTTTGGCTGAAGATAAAATAATTCAATCAAATATTCTTTACATGGAAAATTCAGGGGTGAGATTCAGACAGAAAAGCAGAGATATTTAAGTATCTAAGCATTAGAGGGATACTCCAACCAACTCCTAGAACTATTTGAAAACCAGGAAAAATTTCCTCATCCTTATGACTGCTGGTATATGTCTCTTCTTTCAAGTCTAAAAGATATCAGTGCATATCTTTCTGGCATGCATTATAAGAACTATATTTTAGGAGGTCATAAGGAGAAGAAAAAGAAATACTTAGAAAATCTTTCATAGTGCCTTTTGGTACCATGCGAGGAAATGGAAACATGCAAATAATCTTCTCCATTAATAGCTAGCTAAACATTTGCACTATGAGTTGCCCCTTTAGACATAATATTGGAAATTTAAACACAACTGATCTTTCTAGATATTTAATGGTGTGATGTCAACTTGGTATTTATTGTTTTTTTCTTGCCTTTGGATCTAGATAAAGAACCAAGCAAGCAAACAAACAAACACACAATCAGAAAACACTCTTCACATAATTTCCTATCCATAGAGAGTAAGACTAGCTCTACATCTTTTGTTAAAGTCATTTCCATATTGGTTGTTTAATATTTTTCTTTTCATACAGAAACTAGAAACTACTTATTCTGAGCAGCCTGTCCATTAAATAGCTTTTTTCTATGTCCTTCCCTAATATGCTAGCTGAAAACAAGAGGAAATTGCGTATATAATCTTGGATTAACCTTTGCAAGATTGACTTTTCTAGCACTACTGTAACCAGCAGAAATATAAAAGTAAAGCATCAGATACTTCAAAGATCCTGAATAGTTTAATCTTTAAATTACTTCTGTGACCAGGGCTATCTTTTCAAAATCTATAAAATTGTTGCCCATATCAGCATAAGGCAAAGTTTACAGAATAACTCTCAGAGCTACGCTTAAACACAAAAGTTTTCTTATGATATCATAATGAAATAATTTCATCTCATCAAGTTGAGGGCTTCATCTCAACAAAATAAGAATAATAAAGCCTATTAAATGCAACAATACTTGGATAAGAACTTTAGTAAACTCCAGGGGATAGTGAAGGACAGGGATGTCTGGCGTGCTGCAGTCTGTGGAGTCACAGAGTCAGACACGACTTAGCAACTGAACAACAACAACAAGTATACACTGACATATTTGCTCATGTCATTATTGTCCATTTAGGATTTCTACTCTGCTATGATCACTGGCTAATAAAAATGTGTTTTTAATAATCTGTAGCGTCAACAAATCAAGTTTTGCCCACCAAACCCATGAATGTATTTAATTACCACTCAAAAATCATACCAAGGCTACCTAATATAAGAATGGCTCCCTGAAAAAATAAAATAAAATAAAATACAATCAAACTTTGATTTGACATAGTAGACCTATTTTTCACTTGACACTATGCAATTAGAAAGGCAATAATTTAAAAGATAATTTATCAAACATTTGCTCCACTAAGGTAACGGTGTTTAGCATCAACACACCCTTGTTAGATCATAGAATGGATATATAGATAACTAGATTAGTTTCTCCCTCTTTGGAATTTAAGCTCTAGAAGCACATACTTTCAATAACATGTAGCAAGTACAATACAGGACTAATATTAAAATGTTCCTTTTTCATGAAAATGTGTATGGTAATTAAGTTCTCCAAAAAGAAAAAAAAAAGTGTCCTGGTATTTACCAGTCTCCATGGTATAAGTACTACCCACCATGGTGGATTTCAAGTTGCCAATGTGATGTCATTAAATCTTGAGTGGAAGACAGGTGCACAAAACTGAGATTGGATATGTGCTAGCTCCAGCATGTCACTGTCTGGTACACTCTGATTTTATTTGAAAAACTTAAGTGTTTTGAAATGAAATAAACATTATTGACAAAATCAAGTGCAGAATAAATTGACTTTTTCAAGGTGGGCAAGTCTCTCAACTAATGGATTTCAGTTTCTTACTCTATAATATTCCTTTGGTGTCTTTCTACAATCCTAAAGTGTTGAAAAATTATGAACTGATGATAATGGGAATCTGACATGAATCTTATTTAACAATGTATTAATAGGTTAACACAACAGTGGTGGAAGGTTATCACATAATTTATATTTTCAGACGCCTGTTGACACAATCCAGGATAGCAAATATTTAGAGAAGTACAATACTGAGTTTCCACTTTATTTGAGGGTTTTTTTTTTGAAACATAATATAAATGATAATTGATAACACTGAGCCAAAGATAATTTAAAAACCACGGGTAATACTGTCTTCTAACAGCTTTCTTGGTCTATTAAAATAAAATTTACATCCTTAATCTGGGTATATTTTTGACTGCCTCCCATCCTCTCCTCTGTCATTCCACTCTAGACACAAAGACCTCTGTAACCAATCCCTGAGAGCATTAAATTTACCTTAGTTTCAAGGTTTTGGACACTTCTTTTTCTACTGGGAACACTTTTTCCCAGATATACAAGCTCCCAGTTTCCTCCTAAACTTCAACTCTATGCTCAAATGTCACCCCAACCAAGAGTATCTCTCAAAATACTCCCCCTACTTCTACCACTACCTATCCTTCTTATCCTGCTCTGTTCTTCTTCCTAGCACTTATCTCCTCCATGACATACTCTATATGTGTTTGTTCATCGCTGGACTTCTTTGAAAGTTAAGACTTGCTTTCTTTTCTACTGTATCTTCAAGACAGAGTGCTTAGAATAGTTCTTGGCACTCAGTAGGTACTTATTAAATATGCACACACACACAGATAACCACACATCCACAAACACAAACACACATCTTTATGTTTCAGTGGAGATAGAAAATAGTATCAGCTGCATGCACTCAGTTGAAATCTTTCTAGAGGAAACAGTCAATTCAAATTGAATATATTCAATGACACCAATGTGTGTGCATACATGCATGGCTCAATCACTCAGTTGTTTCCGACTCTTTGCATCCCCAAGGGCTATAGTCTAGCAAGCTCCTCTGTCCAGGAGATTTTACAGGCAAAAAACATTGGAGTGGGTTATCATTTTTTACTCCAGGTAATCTTCCCAACCCAGGGATCAAACCTGTGTCTCTTGTAGTCTCTTGCATTGGCAGGAGGATTCTTTACCACTCTGTCACATGGGAAGCCTCAAGTGATACCAAAGCTACCTTATGAGTACTTTTTATTATCTCTTACTGTTTACTCAGCTGGAGCTAATGCATTATAAAACATAGCTGAACAGAAAGAAACAGCTCTCCTGTTCCATGATGGGAGGAGGGAAATAGGCAGAATTTCTTTTCACAGATCAACTAATTAACACTGACATACTTAGGATCACTAAAGCTCCTTTTCTTTTATATATATTTGTTGATTAAATGGAAGATCTAGTTATTTGTATTAAATTTGTCTTCTAGCTCAACAGAAATGGTTTTTGGCTGCCCATAAGTAGGTATGTGAGAAATGTGTTGACATTTAATTTATGCACAGCCAAAAGTCAATTTATTCTAAACAGAAAAATTGGCTGTAGCAAACTACTTGAGATTATAAATACAAATATTTTTCCTTGCAGATGGAGAAGTTTCTTACTATGAAACTTAGCAATTTTACAAACATGTCATAAGAGAGTTATAGATTCTATAGAGATTTAATTCTCAGCATAACAAAGACATGAGGAAAAATAGACTTCAAAATAGGACTACTGATGTTTTACCTTTGCTGAACGCCGCAGTGATAATTTGTCATATTATCAACTACTCTCTGCTATACTAGGAAATTTCTGATTATGTCTTTTGCTTTGGGGTTGGTTTTCTGCTGTGCATTAATCATTCTATAAAGTTCTACCTTCCCTATTAATATTTTACTATAAATATTTTCCAGGATGCTTTGAAATAGGTTAATTTGCCTCTAGAGAAACAGCAGAGGCAGATGCTTCCTTGACTCCTGAATTCTCACTGTAAAGAACAGTGAAATAAAAGGTTACGAGGGTATCAACAGACAAGCTATGCCATCGGTCTTGGAATCCATCTGCGACTGCACTTTACAATAAAGTAATTCATAAGTTCAGTGTGCAGCTTGTTGGTGATGTCTGCTTGCTGATTTACTCTAGGAGTTTAAAATAGTTGAATGAAGTATATTCATCCTTTTCTGATTACTTGTTAAATATGATTTACTTGTTAAAATATGATTGTGGTTAGCATAGTGATTTGTAAACTGTTTACTTTTTAAATTTTCTGTCCTAGGATCTGAAAAATAGCAAAGGCAAACATTCAGATACCATGGCCCCCTAAACTATAGAAATAAAGGTAATTTGAAATAGAAACATTCAAATAAAAACAGTCTCTTGGAACATGCTTCTCTTTGAGTTCATCTCCAAGACATACAGAAATCTGAGAACTGCAGAAATAAGAGCAGACACTCTATTTTTCCTACTTATCTGTCCTTCACCTTCTCTAATTGAAAACTACAGCTATATTGTGTGTATCTCACCAGTTTGGGGAAGAACCTAGCTACAGCACAGACACAAAGAACAGACTTGTGGACTCAATGGGGAGGGGAGTGTGGGACGAACTGAGAAAGTAGCATAGCAACAATTTCATTACCTTATGTGAAATATATAGCCAGTGGGAATTTGCTAAATGACATAGGGAGCTTAAAACCTTTTGCCCTGTGACACATATAGGGGTGGGAAGTGGGAGAGAGGTTCAAGAGGGAGGGGACACGTGTATACCTATGGCTGATTCATATTAATATATGGCAGAAATCAATACAATATTGTAAGGCATTTATCCACCTATGAATTTTAAAAGTTAGAGAAATATAGAAATAAGTTTATATTATCAATATAAATACATCAACATTAGTAAAAGTTTATTGAAAGTTTAACATGTTTTATTATATACACCAAACTACCTTGAGAGTAATAGTAGAATTTGTTAAGGACACTGAAATAGAAGACTTACTAAAGCTTAGATGATCTCTGAAAAATGTTCTGCCTCATATTGGTAAATAACTTTTGGCAATCTGCTTGCTTTTTATTATTATATACAGACTGTGGCTTGGAAACTTCTAAGACTAGGTTGTTAAAGGAGAGTGCATAAAACTGCTGATTTATTACTTTTCTAATAATAAAACTGTTATGAGTAACTATAAATGATTATCAGGGAATAGAGTGAGCAATAGCTATAAGGAACACAGAGGGGGTACATTTCCAAAACAGCACGTGCCATATGTACGCACAAAACCAATTATACAAGTAATGTATATACATCACTCATGTCACGTTTTGCAAATCAGCAAACCTTTTAAAATTCCTTCTAATGAGAAGTTTCCTGATTGTTGTTCAGGGAAAATTAGGGAGCATTTGAGTAGTACTTTCTGGAGAAATTTATAGCTGTTTAGTTCTCTGTTCTCTCTCTCTTTCTTTCTGGTTTTGGATCTCTTTCATTTTATCACCAAGAAAAAACATTCATAAATTCATTTAGAAGCTTTTAGTTCAATAGTTAAGACTCATATCCAAGCATCTAGTTAAATCTAATTAGATCACTCTTTCATTGCTCTGGCAATATTAATCTCGCTTTACAGACTCTTATGAAGGGAAAGGTATATTCATTTTACTGCTACAAGTTGACTACAAGGATTTTTTCCCCCCTATTGCATTAACTGTGCCAGTTCTTCCAAAAACTCTATAAGAACTTCCATATTTTTACAAGTTGAAACTAGTAAAGCACGTATGTATGTTTTCTGGAATACATTTAAATTTTAGAGTTTCTATGTAAGAAACTTTAAGATACAACCCAAGTAGTAAAAACTACTTCTTCCACAATCCTCCAGTATATTTGAGATTTTTATCAACTGTGGTGGCTCAGTGGGAAAGAATCATCCTGACAATGCAGTTAAAGCAGTTTTGATCCTTGGGTTGGGAAGAGCCCCTGGAAAAGGAAACAGTAACCTACTGCAGTATTCTTGCCTGGGAAATCCCATGAACAGAGGAGCATGGTGGGCTATAGTCTATGGAGTCACAAAAGAGTCAGACACAAGATTAGTTCAGTTCAGTTCAGTTCAGTTCAGTTCAGTCGCTCAGCCATGTCCGACTCTTTGCAACCTTATGAATCACAGCACGCCAGGCCTCCCTGTCCATCACCATCTCCCGGAGTTCACTCAAACTCACGTCCAGCGAGTCAGTGATGTCATCCAGCCATCTCATCCTCGGTCGTCCCCTTCTCCTCCTGCCCCTAATGCCTCCCAGCATCAGAGTCTTTTCCAATGAGTCAACTCTTCTCATGAGGTGGCCAAAGTACTGGAGTTTCAGCTTCAGCATCATTCCTTCCAAAGAAATCCCAGGGCTGATCTCCTTCAGAATGGACTGGTTGGATCTCCTTGCAGTCCAAGGGACTCTCTAGAGTCTTCTCCAACACCACAGTTTGAAAGCATCAATTCTTCGGCACTCAGCCTTCTTCACAGTCCAACTCTCACATCCATACATGACCACAGGAAAAACCATGGCCTTGACTAGACGGACCTTTGTTGGCAAAGTATGTCTCTGCTTTTCAATATGCTATCTAGGTTGGTCATAACTTTTCTTCCAAGGAATAAGTGTCTTTTAATTTCATGGCTGCAGTTACCATATGCAGTGATTTTGGAGCCCAAAAAGATAAAATCTGACACTGTTTCTCCATCTATTTCCCATGAAGTGATAGGACCAGTTGCCATGATTTTTGTTTTCTGAATGTTGAGCTTTAAGCCAACTTTTTCACTCTCCTCTTTCACTTTCATCAAGAAGCTTTTTAGTTCCTCCTCACTTTCTGCCATGAGGGTAGTGTCATCTGCATATCTGAGGTTATACAGGTTATTCAGATACAACATACCAACCAAATAATAACATCAAGATATTTATCACTTTTTGTTATTATTAGTTTATAAATGTGGTTTGTGAACTAGGCCTTTAGCAAGGATATAATTTTAACTGTTTTAGAATTTGCAAAAGAGTATATGACAAGGCTGTATATTGTCACCCTGCTTATTTAACTTATATGCAAAGTACATCATGTGAAATTCCAGGCTGAATGAATCACAAGCAGGAACCAAGGTTGCCAGGAAAGATATCAACAACCTCACATATGCAGATGATGCCACTTGAATGGCAAAAGGTGAAGAGGAACTTAAGTTCCTTTAGTTTAGCCTATTAATGAGAATTAGTAGAAAGTGAAAGAGTTGGCTTGAAATTCAACAACAAAAATACTAAGAGCATGGCACCTAGTCTCATCACGTCCTGGCTAATAGCAGGGGAAAAAGTGGAAGTAGTGACAGATTTTATTTTCTTGGACTCCAAATTCATTGCAGATGGCAACTGCAGCTATACAATTAAGATATTTGCTCCTTGGAAGAAAATTTATGACAAACTTAGTGCATTAAAAAACAGAGATATCACTTTGCCAATGAAAGTTCATATAGTCAAAACTATGTTTTTTTCCAGTAGTTATGTGTGGATGTGAGAGTTGGACCATTAAGAAGCCTGAACACCGAACAACTGATGCTTTTGAACTGTGGTGTTGGAAAAGAGTCCTGAGAGTCTCTTGGACTGCAAGGAGATCCAACCAGTCCATACTAAAGGAGATGGTCCTGAGTGTTCACTGGAAGGATGATCCTAAAGCTGAAACTCCAATAATTTGGCTACCTGATGTGAAGGGCTGAGTTATTTTCAAAAAGACCCTGATGCTGGGAAAAATTGAGGGCAGGAGGAGAGGGGGGTGACAAAGGATGAGACAGTTGTGGCAACACTACTCAATGGATATTAGTTTGAGAAAAGTTAGGAAGATTTTGAAGAACAGGGAAACCTGTTGCATTGCAATCCTGGGGTCACAAAGAGTTGCACCCCACTTATGGACTGAACTACAGCAAAGATGTTCAAATTTGTAAGAAGAATGCCAAGTAGTTTATGTAGATATTTTCATAACTTCTCACTTAGTAAGTATGGGCTGTGCATAATGTCCTTATTTCTAACAGTAAAAACTCAAAACAGAAAAATGAGTAACATTACAGATGAAAAAAAAATGTTTATTAATGAAGGTCAACAGACTGTGATAAATCATGTATTTTTTTATATGATATGACTGTTGAGAAATCTGCTTCATTTCTATGATCTTCCTTGTTAAAAATCAGTCAAATTTCAGTTCAGTGACATTCTGCCAAACAGTTGACCAATGCTTCTCAACTGTCATAGTCATCGACTAGGGAAGAGGAGGAAACTGTCAAACCTGAAGGAAACTGGCCTTTGTTATTAGAGTCCTAGGGGAAAATATTGACTTTGTATTTGCTGGATATTTGATTTAGGCAAGCTGTCAAACTTTCTTAGATGCTCAGTACTCTTATCTATAAATTTGGAGTGAAAACACCTGAGACAAAGTACATATATTATGGAATAATTTAGGTAAGAGACCAGGCGTTTTTTAGATGCCTGCAATGCTGGAGGCACTAAAGAGATACTGGTCCTCTTCTTCCATCTACTTTTATATACCACCAGGAATTTAATTCATGCTAAAGTGCTAAACATTGACATCACATTCCAGATACGTAGCTGTCATTTTATCTTTTTTCTCATTATTAAAGTAAAATATGAAAGGTGCTCTGTCTTTTCAGTGTTGGGCTGCTTTTCTACAGCATCCTTAAATATGTATCTAACTTACAATAGAAATAGCTTCCTTGAAAATGTGCTCCTCCATCAAAATATTTTCACAATTTTTTTTCTATTTACACTTTGAGATTTTATATATCTTATAGTAACAGTAACTTATTTTCCCCTCAGTTTGCATCAAATGTCATACTTTCATTAATTACAAAGGGAAACATTGTTTTATTAACATTTGCAAAATTTTAAGAGTAGTGACTGATTAAGGTTTATTAAAATGGGTTTTGGTTTCACAACCACAAGTATAAATGTCCCTATTGTATATTTTCTGAGTTTGTAAAAATGCAAAGAGTCACAATCATCTGGACTACAATCAGATGTATCATATATTTTATCTAAAAACAAAATTACTTTAATGATTGTAAATCACTTAGGTATTTCACTAAAAGACTTAAAATCACCTCAAGAATTGTTAAGTTTTTTAGTTGTTTACTATTGTATTAGATTTTAGAAAATCTGACCTCTGCTGTGCTTGTCTTTAAGAATAAGAACAAAGCAATCATTGGTTTAAAAATTATATCACAGTTTCTTATAAACCATGAAAATACTAGCATCTACTTTGATTCTGGAATAGAAGAAAGA
>SJYW01043517.1:34158-53085 GCA_006410735.1 Raphicerus campestris | reverse complement strand
CACACCCTCTCCAGAAATTATTGTCTGTATATTTTCTGACTGGTGTGAGGTTATAACTCATTGTAGTTTTGATTTCCATTTCTCTAATAAATAGTGACGCTGAGTATCTTTTCATGTGTTTGTTGACCATCTGAATGTCATCTTTGGAGAAATCTCTAATTAGGGCTTATACCAATTTTTGGATTCTGTTGTTTCTTTTTTTGATCTTGAACTGCATGAATGGTTTGTATATTTTGGAAATTAATCCATCAGTTGCTTCATTTGCAAATATTTTCTCCCATCCTGAGGGTTGTCTTCTCATCTTTTTATGGTTACTTTGCTGTGCAAAATATTTGTTTAATTGGGTCCCATTTGCTTATTTTTGTTTTTACTTTCATTAATCAAGAGGGTAGGTTAAAAAAAGATCTTGCTGCAGTTTATGTTCCATCCGTGCATTCCTCTAAGCGTTTTATAGTGTCCTGTCTTACATTTAGGTTTTTGATTTTTTTTGATTTTTGTGTATGGTATTAGAAAGTGATCTAATTTCTTTTTTTTTTTTTTTACACATAGCTATCTAGTTTTCCCAGCATCAATTATTGAAGAGACTGCATTTTTCTCCCTTGTATATTCTTGCCTCCTTTGTCATAAATTAGGTGACCCTAGACATGTGGGTTTATCTCTAGGTTTCTATCCTATTCCAATTGTTTATATTTCCTTGTGTTTTTCAGTTCCAGTACCATATTGTCTCAATTATTGTAGTTTTATAGCATATTCTGAAGTTATGAGCTTCATTCCTCAAGCCTCATTTTTCTTACTCAAGATAACTTTGGTTATTTGGGGTCTTTTGTATTTTCATATGAATTGTAATTTTTTTTCTAATTCTGTGAAAAATGCCATTGCTAGTGTGATAGGGGTTATATTGAAACTGATTATATTGAAGCACTTGAATTATAGTCATTTTCATGATATTTATTCTTCTAATGTAAGAACATGATATACTCTTCCACCTGTTTCTGTCATATTTGATTTCTTTCATCAATATCTTATAGCTTTCTGTGGATAAGATTTTGCCTCCACAAGGTAGCTTTATTCTCACATATTTCATTCTTTCTGTTGTGATGATAAATAGGACCATTTCCTTAATTTATCTTTCTGATCCTTCATTGACACTGTATAGAAATGCAAGAGATTTCTGTGTATTAATTTTGTATGCTGCAACCTTACTAAATTCATTGATCAGCTCTAATAGTTTTCTGGTGATATTTTCATGGTTTTCTATGTATAGTATGTCATCTGCAAACAGTTATTAGTTTTACTTCTTCTTTTCCAACTTGGATTTCTTTTATTCCTTTTTCTTCTCTGATTGGGGTAGCTAGGACTTCTTAAACTATATTGAGTATAAGTGGCAAGAGCGGACACCCTTGTCTTGTTCCTGATCTTAGAGGAAATGCTTTCAATTTTTCACCATTGAAAATAATGTTTGCTGTGGACTTGTCAGATATGACCTTTGTTGCTGAGGAAGTTTCCCTTTATGCCCACATCATAGAAAGATTTTATCATAAAAAAGTATTGCTGAATTTTGTCATTGAGATAGTTATATCATTTTTATTCTTCAGTTTGCTAATATCACGTTGATTAACATACATTGAAGAATCCTTACATCCCTAAGATAAATCCCACTTGACCATGGTGTCAGATATTTTTAATGTGTTGGTGAATTTCACTTCCTCATATTGTGTTGAAGATTTTGCATCTGTATTCATCAGTGACATTGCTCTGTGCTTTTCTCATTGTGTTGTACCTTTGTCTGGTTTTGGTATCATTATGATAGTGGTCACATAGATTGAGTTTGGGAGTCTTCTCCTCTCTGCAAGTTTCTGGAATAGTTTCAGAATGATAGGTGTTGCCTCTTCTCTAAATGATTGATAGAATTTGCCTGTGAAGTCATCTTGTCCTGAACTTTTGTTTGTTGGAAGATTTTTTTTTTTGGTCTTTTTTTTTTTTTTTTTTTTTTACTATATACACACACACACACACACACACACACATATTTGCTTTACAATATTGTGTTGGTTTTGCCATTTCATACAAGTCAGAATGGCTGTGATCCAAAAGTCTACAAGCAATAAATGCTGGAGAGGATGTGGAGAAAAGGAAACTCTCTTACACTGTTGGTGAGAATGCAAACTAGTACAGCCACTATGGAGACAGTGTGGAGATTCCTTAAAAAACTGGAAATAGAACTGCATTATGACCCAGCAATCCCACTGCTGGGCATACACACCAAGGAAACCAGAATTGAAAGAGACACATGTATCCCATTCCCAATGTTCATAGCAACACTGTTTATAATAGCCAGGACACGGAAGCAACCAAGATGTCCATCAGCAGATGAATGGATAAGAAAGCTGTGGTACATATACACAATGGAATATTACTCAGCCATTAAAAAGAATACATTTTAATCAGTTCTAATGAGGTGGATGAGACTGGAGCCGATTATACAGAGATAAGTAAGCCAGAAAGAAAAACACCAAATACAGTATACTAACGTATATATATGGAATCTAGAAAGATGGTAACGATAACCCTGTATGCGAGAGAGCAAAAGAGACACAGATGTTTGTTGAAAGATTTTTAATCGCAGTTTCAATTTCATTACTTATACTTGGTCTGTTCATATTTTCCACTTTTTTCTGGTTTAGTCATGGAAAAATCTATTTCTTCCATAGTGTCCATTTTACTGGCATGCAGTTGCTTATAGTAGTTTCTTATGATCCTTCATATTTCTGTGGTGTCAGTTGTAACTCTTCCTTTTACATTTCTAATTTTATTGAGTCCTTTTCCTTTTTTCTTGATGGGTCTGGCTAAAAGTTTGTCATATTTTTTAGCTTCTCAAAGAATCAGCTGTTTGTTACATTGATCTTTGCTATTGTTTTCCTTTTCCAGGCTCATTTATTTCTGATGTGATCATTTTTATTTCTGATGTGATCATTTTTATTTCTTTCCTTCTACTAAGTTTTGATTTCTGTTTTGTTCTTGCTTTTGTTGTTTTAGATGTAAAGTTAAGTTGTTTATTTAAGATTTCTTGTATCTTGAGATAGGATTGTACTACTATAAACTTCCCTCTTAGAACTGCTTTTGCTGCATTCTACAGATTTTGAATAATCATGTTTTCATTGTCATTTGTTTCTAGGTATTTTTTGATTTTCCCTTTTATTTCTTCAGAAAACTGTTGTTTATTTAGAAACATATTGTTTAATCTCCATATGTTTGTGTATTTATAGCTGTTTCCCTATAATTGATATCTAGTGGTCAGCAGTATGGTCAGAAAGATGTTTGATATGATTTAAAATTTATTACATTTACTGAGGCCTGATTTGTGATACAAGATGTGATCTGGAGAATGTTCATTCTTTACATTTGTGAAGAAAGTGTATACTGCTGCTTTCAAATGGAATGTCCTATAAATATCAATTCTAAATATCAAGTCTACCTTGTCTAATGTGTTAAGGTTGTGATACCTTATTAATTTTCAATGTGGATGATTTATCCATTGGTGTAAGTGGTGTATTAAAGACTCCCACTTATATAGTGTTACTGTTGATTTCCCCTTTTATGTCTGTAAGCATTTATCTTATCTATCAAAGTTGGGTGTGTAAATATTTACAACTGTTATATCTTCTTGGATTGATTCATTGAATGTTATGTTGTCTCTTGTAACAATCTTATATTAAAGTCTATTTTGTCTGATATGAGTACTGTTACTCCAGATTTCTTTTGATTTCCATTTCCATGGAATATTTTTTTTACCATCCCCTCATTCTCAGTCTGTATGTGTCCCTAGGTCTGAAGTAGGTCTCTTGTAGACAGCATATAGATGGGTTTGTTTTTGTTTTTAAACTTTTTATTGTGTTTAGCCAATTAACAATTTTGTGATAGTTTCAGATGAACAGCAAAGGGACTCAGCCATACATATACACATATCCATTCTCCCCAAACTCCCCTCCCATCCAGGCTTCCATATAACACTGAAGAGAATTGATGTGATATACAGTAGGTCCTTGTTGATTTTTTTATTTTAATTCCAGCAGTGTGTACATGTCCCTCCCAAACTCCATAACTATTCCTTCCTCCATCCCTTCCCCCAGCAACTGTAAGTTCATTCTCTAACTCTATGAGTCTCTTTCGGTTTTGTAAGTAAGCACATTTGTATTATTTCTTTTTAAATTTCACATATAAGAGATATTAGAGATATTTCTCCTTCTCTGTCTCACTTACTTTACTCAAGATGACACTCTTTAGGTCCATCTCCACAAAGAATATTTTTCATTCCTTTTAATGACTTAGTAATATTCCACTATATGTAGGTACTACAATTTTATCCTTTCTGTCGATGGGCATTTAGGTTACTTTCATGTCTGAACTATTGTAAACAGTGCTGCAATGAATATTGGGGTGCAGGTATCCTTTCAGATCATGTTTTTCTCCAGCTCAGGAGTTGGATTTCAGGGTCATATGGTAGCTTTTATTTTTTATTTTATTTTATTTTATTTTTTAATATTTTTTGTATATGGTAGCTTTAAAAAAAAATTTGTTCTAAGGAATCTCCATAGTATTTTCCATAGTGGCTGTACCAATTTACATACCCATAAACAGTGTAAGAGGGTTCCCTTCTCTCCACACTCTTTCCAGCAATTAATATTTGTGGATATTTTGATGATAACTATTCTGGCTGGTATGAGGTGATATCCCTTTGTAGTTTCCTTTTGCATTTCTCTAATAATTAGCAATTTTGAACATCTCTTCATATACCTCTTGGCCATCTATGTGTCTTCTTTGGAGAAATGTCTACTTAGGTCTTATCTACCTTTTTTGATTGATTTGGTTGTTTTGATGTTTTAAGCATCATAAACTGTTTGTGAACTCTGAAGACTAACCCCTTGTAGGTCACATTATTTGCAAATAATTCCCCCAATTTGTGGCTGTCTTTTCATTTTGTTTATTGGTTCCTTTGTTCTTCAAAATCTTTTGATTTTTAAGTAAGCCCTATTTGTTTATTTTTGTTTTATTTCCATTATTCTGGGAGAGGGACTAAAAAAGATACTGCTGATTTATATCAGAGAGTATTCTATCTGCTTTCCTCTATCAGTTTTATAGTGTCAATCTCACATTTAAGACTTTAATCCATTTTGAAGTTGTTTTTGTGTATGGTGTTAAATAATGACTAATTCATTTTCTTACATGTAACTGTCCAGTTTTCCCAGCACAATTGTTAAGACATATGGGTCTTGTTTTTGTATCAATTCATCCAGTTATTTCGTTGGAGCATTTAATCCATTATCATTTAAGGTATTTACCAATATCCATGTTCCTATTACATTTTCTTAGTTGTTCCTGGTCTGTTTTTTAGGTCATTTTCTTTTCTTGTGTTTACTGCTTTAAGGAAGATCCTTTAGCACGTGCTGTAAAGCTGGTTTGATGGTGCTGAAGTCTCTAAACATTTATTTGTCTGTAAAGCTTTTGATTTCTCTGTCAAATCTGAATGAGAGCCTCACTGGGTAGAGTTTTGTTGGTTGTAGATTTTTCCCTTTCATCACTTTAAATATATCTTGCCACTCCTTTCTGGCCTGCAGAGTTTCTGCTGAAAA
The DNA here is from genome assembly GCA_006410735.1 of Raphicerus campestris. Lineage (NCBI taxonomy): Eukaryota > Metazoa > Chordata > Mammalia > Artiodactyla > Bovidae > Raphicerus > Raphicerus campestris. Next base: position 47,455 of record SJYW01043517.1, on the reverse strand, counting down.
ATCTTTTGATAACATTATGGGGATTCCCTTCATGTTATTTGCTGCTTTGCCCTTGAAAGTGAAAGTGAAAGTCACTCAGTTATGCCCAGCTCTTTGTGATCCTGTGGACTATAGCCTGCTAGGCTCCTCTGTCCATGGAATTATCAGACAAGAATACTGGGAGTAGATAGCTCTTCCCTTCTCCAGGAGTTTTTCCCAACCCAGGGATCAAATCCAGGTCTCCTGCATTGCAGGTGGATTCTTTACCTTCTGAGCCACCAAGAAAGCCCCAAAAAACTGGAGTAGGTAGCTTATCTCTTCTCCAGGGGATCTTCCTGTCCCAGGAAGGGGTCTCCTGCATTGCAGACAGATTCTTTACCCACTGAGCTACCAGGGAAGCTTTGTCCTTACTGCTTCTAATATTTTTCTTTGTATTTAATTTTTGTTAATTTAAGTAATGTGAATCTCACCTTGTTTCTCTTTGGGCTTATCCTGTATGGCAATCTCTGCACTTCCTGGACCTGGGTAACTATCTACCATGTTAGAGAATTTTCTTTTCTTTTTTTTTTTAAACTAGAATCTCTTTAAATATTTTATCAGACACCTTCTCTTTTCTCTTCTTCTTCTGGGACCCCGATGATTTGAATGTTGATGTTTTTAATGTTGTCCCAGAGGTCTCTGAGATTGTTGTCACTTCTTTCTATTCCTTTTTTCTTTCTTCTGCTTCTCAGCAGTTATTTCTACCAATCTATTTCCAGCTCACTTATCCATCTTTCGGCCTGAGTTATTCTACTACTGATTCCTTCTTAAGCATGTTTCATTTCTGTTATTGTCTGGTACACCACTGTTTGTTCTTTAGTTCTTCCAAGTTCTTGTTAAACATTTTTAGTATCATTTCAATTCATGACTCCATTCTTCTTCCAAGATCTTGGACGATCTTTTTTATCACTATTCTCAATTCTTTTTCAGACAGGTTACCTATTTCCTTTTCATTTATCTGGTATTGTAGGTTTTTACCTTGATCCTTGGCTTGCTACATATTTCTCTCTTGTCTCAGTGGCCTCCTTTTCATAGTCTTCAGGGTCGTAGTTCCTCTTGCTTCTACTGTCTGGCATTTGATGGGTGAAATTTGTCCAGGTGCTGGTACAGGCTTCCTGTTTGGAGGTGTGGGTGCCTGCACTCTGATGGATGGAACTGAGATTTTTCTATCTGATGGGCATGCTGTGGGATTTCTGTGAACTTAGTATGAATTTAGGCAGCTTGCTTGGTGATAGGTGGGGCTGTGTTCCCTGCCTTGCTGGTTGTTGGTGTGAGGTGTGCGGCACTGGAGCTTTGACATACCTTTCACAGACTGTCCAATGTGTCCCCCTTTAATCCCCCGAAGGTCCCTTTCTGTCTTAACTGATTTGGCCATTATGAGGAGGCTTTTCTGAGTGTGGGAATCTTTCCTTACCATAAGGCTCTTGCTAGGGTTGCTGGTCCTTTTTCTGATTCCTCTTACTTTTTTTCTTTCTTTCATCCTATCTAGTTTACAAGGGGATTTTTATTACCCTTAAGGTGTCTGCAAATTTTCCATTAATGTACAGCAGGTTCTCTGTGATGATGTGTTTCATTTGTACATGTATTCTTGATCCACTTGTGATGAGAGACAAATTCCATATCCTCTTATTCTGCCATCTTGACTCCTCCCTCCACATAAATAATTTAAAGTGGCAGTCATAAAGAAGTTAGTGGAACTCAGGAGAAGAATGATGGGCATGAGAATTTCAGAAAAGAGATGGAAAATTGGGAGGAAAAAAAATACTAAATAAAAAACCAGAAGATAAAAAAAAGTGAAAGAGCCTGAATAATGCATAAGTTACCTAGAAGTCAAAGTAGTGAAAATTAGTCAATCTGAGTAGGAAAAAAAAAGTTTATTATTATTATTTTTAATGAGAATAATTTAAGGGGCTTCTGGGCAAACATCAAGTGTACTCACATTCCCATTATATAGGTTCCAAAAGGATAAAAAAGAAAATGGTATAGAAATTAATTAAAGAAATAATGGTCAAAAACTTTCCTATCATGGGGCAGAAAACACATATCCAGGTCCAGGAAGCACAACATCCTAAATAAAATGAACACAAAGTGATTCACACAAAGACATATCATAATCAAAATGGCATGAATTAAAGAGAATTTTAAAGGTACCAAGATAGAAATAATGTGTCATATACCAAGGAAACCCAGTGCTGTTATTAGCTTATTTTTTCTGCAGAAGCTTTACAGGTTATAAGGGAATAGCATGATATATTAAAAGTGCTAAAAAAAAAAAACTTTAAAATCAAAACTACTCCATTTGGTGATGCTACTATTCAGATAAAGAAGAGGTAAACAGTTTCCCATACATGCAAAAAACTAGGAATTTGTTAACACTAAACTAGACTAAGCAGAAAGGTTAAAGGGTCTTCTACATATATATATTGCAAGTATATATTTTTTCAGTTTTGGCTTCCTTTTTCCATTTGATTGCAAAAATTTTATTTTGCTTAAATGTGAAACCATTCAACAATATTCATCAGATATTTACTATGTGTCTGTCACTGCACTATGTGTTAGCACCAATTAGATAATTAAGGCATGCTTCAGCATCTGATATTTAGAACTGGGCAGTTTGAGAATTAAGAATTATAATAACTGGCTTAAAAATTAAATTTTAACTTGAAGCCAAAAGTAATCAAACTCTCAGATTCGATTAAAGGAAAGGCCCATTCTGGTTAATGTGATTTTTATTAATTAAGAACTCATTAACGAATAACTAGATGAAATCCTACACCATAACTTTCCAAATTAATTTAAATCTCTAATCACATTCTGTTCCTACCACTTGAGGCAAATACCAGGTTCTGATTTGCATCCACCTGTATTTTGACATTTCATGTCCCATTAGTCATTCTGCTACTGTCTTTCCAAATGTTACTATGCCTAACTAAAATATATTACAATTTTATTTGTATATATAGGTGTGAGTTTGTGTGTGCAATGAAAAATTACTTGATGCTAACATTTATACAAGACTTATTTTAACTTGCAAAGAAAAAAAATCATCCATTTGCTTTCATCAATAATGTTGTTTATCTGTAAGGTAAAAGTTATAGGACTCAATAATCTAGAATCAACAATTGCTGAATTATTACAGGAACTTCATTACACACAACATGGGTCCAGGTAGGATGTTTCTTGAAAGTAGTGGTTATTTCTATTACCCATTCCACTGAGAAAGGGTTTAACCTGGGATAGAAAATAAAACCAGTGAGGTAGATCTTAAACTGGTGCAGATGTGGAAGAGAATCAGGAGTCGAGAGGATGAAGGAGTATTCAATGTTAGCTGCACAATGAACTCACTTGCAAAGCTTTTAAAAAAGTTACTGTTACATGGGCCTCTCCCTCCTAATATTATTTAATTTGTCTTGAGTGCTGGTTGGCTGAGATTTTTAAAAGCAGTATCAGTGATTCCAATGTGCAGCCAGAGTTAAAAATCATTTAATGATTCCAGGAAGTGGCCACAGCATGGGAAAGACCAAGGATTAAAGGACATGTTTAAACACCTAAAAATATTGCAGCTTGGGTCCAAGGAGACAGGAGGTAGCAGTGTGGAGAATGCAGGAAGAAGGCCCTCGCAGCAGGGGTAGAAGTGCAGCTGTGCAGGCTGGGGTCCAGAAAGAAGAGGCAGGACCTGCAGGTGAGCTGGAAGGGGCATTTCTATTGAACAGACAGACATCTCACGATTACCAAGTGCCAGGTTGATCCTGAACCAATTTCAGTCAGTTAGTATTAACTTTCTGTAAGTTATAATACACCACTACCCACAATAAGGACTTTCCTCATAGCTCAGTTGGTAAAGAGTCTACCTGCGATGCAGGAGACCCTGGTTTGATCCCTGGATAGGAAAGATGTCCCGGAGAAGGGATAGGCTACCCACTTCAGTATTCTTGGACTTCTCATGTGGCTCAGCTGGTAAAGAATCCGCCTGTAATGCAGGAGACCTGGGTTTGATGCCTGGGTTGAGAAGATCCCATGAAGAAGGGAAAGGCTACCCACTCCAGTGTTCTGGCCTGGAGAATGCCATGGACTGTACAGTCCATGGGGTCGCAAAGAGTCAGGCACAACTGAGTGACTTTCACTTTTATCCACATTAAATAGTTTGCAAACCATTTAAAAGATAAATTATAGCTATTTGGAGATGGTATCTAATAATGAATTGAGATTTATGAAATTTTCATTGAAATGTCTTGCCATTTCTGTATGATAACAAATACTCCTTGTAAAGATAAAACAATGTAGTTTGGATATGCAATGACACATGTCTGAACAGCAGAGAATGCAGTAAATTGTACATCTTAACTGAGGAATAATAAAAAATGAGTAGGTAGAATTTTTAATGGGCAATTGTAATGTCAATCGGTTNCATGTGGCTCAGCTGGTAAAGAATCCGCCTGTAATGCAGGAGACCTGGGTTTGATGCCTGGGTTGAGAAGATCCCATGAAGAAGGGAAAGGCTACCCACTCCAGTGTTCTGGCCTGGAGAATGCCATGGACTGTACAGTCCATGGGGTCGCAAAGAGTCAGGCACAACTGAGTGACTTTCACTTTTATCCACATTAAATAGTTTGCAAACCATTTAAAAGATAAATTATAGCTATTTGGAGATGGTATCTAATAATGAATTGAGATTTATGAAATTTTCATTGAAATGTCTTGCCATTTCTGTATGATAACAAATACTCCTTGTAAAGATAAAACAATGTAGTTTGGATATGCAATGACACATGTCTGAACAGCAGAGAATGCAGTAAATTGTACATCTTAACTGAGGAATAATAAAAAATGAGTAGGTAGAATTTTTAATGGGCAATTGTAATGTCAATCGGTTGTTACATTTGCTTTCACAAGGTAAACAAATCTACAATAAAAGTCTAAATTCTTTATCCTGATATTCACAGCTGAGATGAGGGGAGTATATGTGGCCCAAAAGAAGAGCCTGGAAAGAACATATGACTAGCTGGACAAAAGCTTTACAGCTGATTGCAGTATCAATAAACATGAAATGTCAAATAAATAAAAAGTCCCACAGGCATAGCACCAGATATCTGGGGAAAAGGCTGAGTGCCGAAGAACTGATGCTTTTGAACTGTGGTGTTGGAGAAGACTCTTGAGAGTCCCTTGGACTGCAAGGAGATCCAACCAGTCTATTCTAAAGGAGATCAGAGGGAGAGGGTGGGATGATTTGGGAGAATGGCACTGAAACATGTATACTATCATATAAGAAACGAAGCACCAGTCTATGTTCAATACAGGATACAGGATGCCTGGGGCTGGTGTACGGGATGATCCGGGGAGATGGTGTGGGGTGGGAGGTGGGAGGGGGCTTTGGCATTGGGAGATCGTGTACACCTGTGGCTGATACATGTCAATGTATGGCAAAACCAATACAGTATTGTAAAGTAGAATGAAGTATTAAAAAAAAAAAAAGGAGATCAGCCCTGGGATTTCTTTGGAAGGAATGATGCTAAAGCTGAAACTCCAGTACTTTGGCCACCTCATGCAAAGAGTTGACTCATTGGAAAAGACTGATGCTGGGAAGGATTGGGGGTAGGAGGAGAAGGGGACAATCGAGGATGAGATGGCTGGATGAAATCACTGACTCGATGAACGTGAGTCTGAGTGAACTCTGGGGGATGGTCATGGACAGGGAGGCCTGGCTTGCTGCAATTCACGGGGTCACGAAGAGTCGGACACGACTGAGTGACTGAACTGAATTGATAGTGAAATAAATGGCTAAGTCAGGTGAATTGTCATAAATGTTGCTGTTTAAATGGCAATAAGAAGATATTTTATCTTGAGGAGAAAAGCTTACAAATAGTGAACATCTCTTGGTTGTTTACCCAGCATGTTTCCCAATGTCCAGCTTCTCCTAAGTACTGAGAATTATCTTCTATTAGCTTCCTTTACTCCCCATTTTTTGAGTGCTTCAGACGAAACTGACATGACCTAGATTTACTGAAGGCCCGTAAGGATTATGCTGTCCAGTTCTCCATGGAATTTGATTTAGAAAAAGTGGTTGGAGTCAATAAATAAATAAATAATTGGTTCTTGTCCTCAATAAGTTGTTCAGGGGAAGCCACATAATCTTTATGTGAGGAAATTGTGCTAAATATTCCATGTTATGAAGTGCCATTAAATTTCTTTAAACACCTATACCAGAGATGGTCTTGCTCCCTGTATGGATGTGTAGCTTAGAATTGCTGTAGCCATTTTGAAAACCTGTGGAAATTTGTGTGTGGAGGAAGTCTGAAACCCAGTAGAACTTTGTGGGTTCATTCTGGGAACAAACCCCTCCAATCCTCATACTTCCTGTTTGACTTTCCCCAGCTGCAAAGAGTAGACTAAAATAGTTAATGATTAGAGAAGTGAGGGAAAGACAAAAAACAAAGGAAAATTGTTAGAGTAAGAAAAACGATAAAAGTTCCACAATAAAACAGAATCATATGACTCCTAGCTCTTCCTCAATGGATATACATAATAATCTGACCCAATCTTTGAGTTGTTCTATAGAAGGCAAGAGTGGAGAATGTTGAGTATATCTAACCACAAGAACACAGACTGCAAACTGGATAGAACTAGACGGTGATGATTAAGTTTCCCAAAAAACCACCCTGTTACAACACCATCAACCAATCAGAAGAAAGTGTTTAGTTACACTCTGTAACCCTCACCTCAAATGTTGCCTTTAAAAAAATCCTGAATTTTAGAGAAAGATGGCGGAGGAATAGGAAGGGGAGAACACTCCCTCCCTCACTACTTCATCAAAAGAACATTTCAAGCTGAATAAANCTCCTCTTCACTTTCTGCCATAAGGGTGGTGTCATCTGCATATCTGAGGTTATTGATATTTCTCCCGGCAATCTTGATTCCAGCTTGTGTTTCTTCCAGTCCAGCGTTTCTCATGATGTACTCTGCATAGAAGTTAAATAAGCAGGGTGACAATATACAGCCTTGATGTACTCCTCTTCGTTTTCATAACTATATATATGTGTGCGTGTGTGCATGTGTGTGTGTGTATATACATATATATATATATATATGTATATATACATACTGTGTATGTGTATGTGGGTTATATAGATAGAAGTCTATCCCACACATATATACACAGTCACACAACACACACATATACATGTATGTATATATGTGTGTGAGTGTGTGTGTATGTGTACATATGTGTGTGCATGCTAAGTTGCTTCATTCATATCTGACTCTGCAACCCTATGGACTGTAGCCCATGAGACTTCTGTCCATGGGATTCTCCAAGCAAGAATACTGGAGTGAGTTGCCAGGGGATCTTCCTGATCCAGGTATCAAACCCATGTTTTTTATGTCTCCTGCATTGAAGGTGGTGTCTTTACCAATAGTGATACCTGGGAAGCCTACGTATGCACCCACACATATATTTTTTCTATGTTTCCATATATTTAGGGTCTCATCTCATTTTTTAGTTTATAAAATCTTTATAGTATCTAATGCTCAGAATTAGTAATATAGGGAAAAGCTGGTAGTGTTTTCTCTGGGTCAGATATAACATTCAATTATTAATATCTCCTTTCATGTCATATTGATTATATTTTATTAAGCCTCAAGTNTTTAGTTTATAAAACCTTTATAGTATCTAATGCTCAGAATTAGTAATATAGGGAAAAGCTGGTAGTGTTTTCTCTGGGTCAGATATAACATTCAATTATTAATATCTCCTTTCATGTCATATTGATTATATTTTATTAAGCCTCAAGTGCCACTTAAACTGAAACACTAATTTGATTTGAATCTCAACTGAGAAAGCTATTGAACCAGAAATCAATCACTCACTGATAACTACTTAAATGTCTTTGGTTCCTCATAAACAAACACCACCACAGAACTTTGTATTATTAAATTTTCAGTTAGAGATAATATTAACCAAATGAGAGAACTTGTGAGATGATCTCAAATTCACTGTAGTCATTCATATAATTCATTAATTCACAAATAAATATTTACATACGTATTAGTTGTGAGGCTTTGTTTTTGGTATTGAGGACAAAATCCAAAAATACAAGAGTAAAATATCACTTGTTTTTAAGGAGGTAACTCTTTGGTCAGGGAAGAAGGGCAGAGACAAGTAGTAAAGAATAAATCAGTAAATTCTGGAGACTTCTCTGGCAACCAGTGGTTAAGAGTCTGTGTTTCCACTACAGGGAGTGAGGGTTCAATTCCTGATTTGCAAACTAGGACCACACAAGCTACATGGCATGATCATTAAAGAAAAGTTTGTATCAGGTGTCATAAATACTAAAGAGAAATATAAACAGACAGTGGAAATAAAGTGGTATCAGTGCTATTTTATATATTTATATTATTGGATATCATGTGCAAAAGATTATATTTAAAAAATACCTCTCCATACCAAACTATTGTTAGTGGTACTGCCTTGTTATTATTTTATTTAATTAATTACTTTAATTATTCTTTTCCTAATTTCCCCACATTGCTTTCTCAGATAAAAGCAACTGTTCTAACAGATTCAGTGTATATGATACTGCTTGGGTATGTTTTCATAAACTAGTAAGATTAAATAATTGTAGCGAATTTAGAGATCTCATTTTCTTTCTCACTTCTATTTTTATCTAGTTCAAAGCTTTTCTATACATACATCTAGTCAACTGCTTAGAAGTTCAGCACATTATACCAGAGAATTAATTCACCATATTGGGATGATGTTTAGTGTAAGACCTTTGGTCTGCCAATGATCTTTATATAGGATGGTAAACTATAAATTTAAAGTTTACACAAAATTATATTGTAATTCTATCATAGTTTTATGAACCATATATCTTCAACATTGGAATTCCATTCTAATATCATCTACTATAATTTATTCTTCAATACTTATATTCCTTCTACAAGAGCCAAGCTGACACATATGAATGGAATACTTGAACACAGCCAATGATACTGACTGGGAGACAGACCAAATCAGTTAGACAGTTATGCCTATTAGAAAGTTCTCTTTTATCATTTGAGGAATAAATCTAGTGATAAAGTAGAAATAAAAAAGGATGACTGGCAAAAGAGTGTCAAGTAAGAGATAATATCATGAAATATCTTAGAAAGATAGAAATATGTTAACCCAAAAGTTCAGTTGAAACATTTCCAGCATGGGGAGAGAAGCGTCTAAAGTCCATGAGTCTGAGTATTATAGCAGAAGGGTTCCCACAAACTTTAAAGTGTGGAAGAAAATTATATAATGGGCTAAGCCAAATAATTAATAGTAATTATAAACCAATAAAGTAGAATACAAATAAATAAAATAATTTAAAAAATAATTATATTTCTTCTTAGGTTTGTATCCAAAATATATTACACATGGTATTTAAGTTAATGACATAGTCTAAAATTCTCTTTAAACTCTATAAGAAATTCAATGCCTTACATTATATGCAATCTGTGAAAGATGCAAGGTTCCCTTCTCATATGTGTTTTCAAGAGAAAAAGCAGAAATGATTTAACATCTATGATGTAAAGCATTCTGGTTGTCTATTAAAAATATATAAATAATTTTGTGGAGTGGTTTGCTTTAGCCAGTGAGAAAAAAGAAAAAGTGAAGAGTGTATTCTAAAATTCAGCAAGGGACTAATCTGTGCTTCTCTGGGTCTCCATATTGTATTTTCATAAGCATCAAACCAAAGATAGATAGCTTCAGGCACTTTCAAGAGAGAGAAAACATTCCTAACACTCCAGTTGCTAGTGGAGTTACTACTACTATTCTCATGTTTGAAAATGGAGGTTGTGAGAGTAGGAATGGGGTTGTATTTCAATGTCAGGGATGGGTGTAAAGTCTAAATTATCTAAATGATGAAGATTCGTTAATAAATCTATTTTATAAACTGAGGTCTTCAATTTTTAGAATAAGTTGAGAATAAAGAAAGCAAATTAGGACTTGCTTAGAATAAAGGATATAAATAATGCAGTTGGTCCTATATATTTGCAGTTCTGCCATCTGTAGAATCAATGAAAAAATAGAAAAAAAAATCCAGAAGTTTCCAAAAAGCAAGCTTGTATTTGCCAAGTGTTACAAACTATTCATATAGCAATTGTAAATGTATTCATAGCTATTTCCATAGAATTTGGATTATATTTGATATTATAAGCAATCTAGAGAAAATTTAAACTATACAGGAGGATGTACATGGGTTATGTGCAAATACTTTCCATTTTATTATAAGAAACTTGACCACTTGAAGTTTTGGTGTTAGTACAGGGTCCTGGGACCAGTACTCCAGGGACATAGAAAGGTGATCATACAATAAAGTTTAAAAACAAACAAACAACAACAGCAAAATCTCTAGAGATTAGGGAGGAGGGATGGGGGTTCAAGATGGGGAACACGTGTATACCTGTGGCAGATTCCTGTTGATGTATGGCAAAACCAATACAATATTGTAAAGTACAAAAAAAAGTATAAACTAAAAACAGCACTATTTTCTGTTAAATATAAAAAAATTCTACAAGAATATCAATTGTAATAAGGCATTTGGTGACATGATAAAAATAGTCAAAAACAAGACCAACATATAGAAATGCTGTAGTTTAAGAAAAATATACTGTACTAATGTAAAGAGTTGGACTGTGAAGAAGGCTGAGCGCTGAAGAATTGATGCGTTTGAACTGTGGTGTTGGAGAAAACTCTTGAGAGTCCCTTGGACTTTACGGAGATCCAACCAGTCCATTCTGAAGGAGATGAACCCTGGGATTACTTTGGAAGGAATGATGCTAAAGCTGAAACTCCAGTACTTTGGCCACCTCATGCGAAGAGTTGACTCACTGGAAAAGACTCTGATGCTGGGAGGGATTGGGGGCAGGAGGAGAAGGGTATGACTGAGGACGAGATGGCTGGATGGCATCACTGACTCAATGGACCCGCGTTTGAGTGAACTCCAGGAGTTGGTGATGGACAGGAAGGCCTGGTGTGCTGCGATTCATGGGGTCGCAAAGAGTTGGCCATGACTGAGTGACTGAACTGAACTGAACTGTAAAAAAAGTCCCACTCCCTAAAATATGAGTTATTACTGCTTTGATAAAAAATGACAAATCTAGCCCTGCTCTAGCCACATCTCCTAAACAAGCAAACAACAACAACAACAACAACAACAACAACAAAAACACTTATTAGTTTAGTACAAAAGTAATGGTACAAAAGTGTGGTTTCAGGCTATTAATTTTAAGTTATATAACTAGGCTGAAATATATCTTTATTAATCAAAATAGAAACCATTTAAATGAACACATTGTGATCAATGTTTGTTTATTCCTGTAGCATAAAAATTTATGCTTCAGAATTCGATAGACTCTTGGAAAGTGTTTTCTGTCCCCAGCTAGTTGTGGAAGCATTTTTCCTGCAAAAGTCTGTCAAAACATTTGAAGTGGTAGTTGATTGGCAAGAAGTCTGGTGAATATATCAGATGAGGCAAAATGTGTAGTCCAATTCATTTAACTTTTGAAGAATTGGTTATTCAATATATGGTTGGGCACTGTCATGGAGAAGAATTGTTCTGTTGAACAATGCCGGCTACAGTTGTTACAGTTTTCAGTACATCTCATTCATTTGCTGAGCATACTTCCCAGATGTAGTGGTTTGCCAGGATTCAGAAAGCTGTAGTGGCTCAGATGGGCAGCAGACCACCAGACACGGACTGTAACCTATTTTTGGTGCAAGTTTGGCTTTAGGAAGTGCATTGGAGCTTCTTCTCAGTCCAAACACAGAGCTGGTCATTTTCAGGCATTGTATACAATTCACTTTTCATCACACATCAAAATTCAGTCGAGAAATGGTCCATTGTTGTTGCATAATATAAGAAAAGACACTTCAAAACAGTGACTTTAAAAATTTTCGGTCAGTTCATGAGGCAGTCACTTAATCAAACTTTTTCACCTTTTCATTTTGCTTCAAATTCTGAATGATGATAGAATGATTCACCTTGAGTTCTTTGGTAAATCTGGTGTAGTTGAAAAAGAATCAGCTTTGATGATCCTCTCCACTGGTCTTTGTCAACTTCTGATGGCTGGCCACTGTGCTCAGCATCTTCAAGGTTCTCTTCTCATCTTCTTTGCAAAACTTCTAGATCTACCACTGCACTTTCTGTTTGTTAGCAGTTCTTGGCCAAACGTGTCATTGATGTTGCCAGTTGTCTTGGCTAATTTATGATCATTTTGAACTCAAATAAAAAAAAATTTTACTCAGATTTGCTTTTTGTCTAACATAATTTCTATAGTCTAAAATACATATATGATAAATGGCATGTAATAAGTCATTAGCAAAAAGACATAAAGTGAAAAAAGTACATTAAAATGATGCATAGCATAACCACATTTATTTAAAAATATATTCCAAATTAATCATCAAAGTTCAACAATGCAAAACTGCAATTACTTTTGCACTAACCTAATAATATACTATACGCAGATCAAGAAGCAACAGTTAGAACTGGACATGGAACAACAGAATGGTTCTAAATAGGAAAAGGAGTACGTCAAAGCTGTATATTGTCACCCTACTTATTTAACTTCTATGCAGAGTACATCATGAAAAACCCTGGACTGGAAGAAGCACAATCTGAAATTAAGATTGCAAGAGAAATAACAAAAACCTCAGATATGCACATGACACCACCCTTATGGCATAAAATGAAGAGGAACTAAAAAGCCTCTTGATGAAAGTGAAAGAGGAGAGTGAAAAAGTTAGCTTAAAGCTCAACATTCAGAAAATGAAGATCATGGCATCCGATCCCATCACTTCATGGGAAATAGATGGGGAAACAGTGGAAACAGTGTCAGACTTTATTTTGGGGGGCTCCAAAATCACTGCAGATGGTGACTGCAGCCATGAAATTAAAAGATGCTTACTCCTTGGAAGGAAAGTTATGACCAACCTAGATAGCACATTAAAAAGAGGAGATATTACTTTGCCAACAAAGGTCCATCTAGTCAAGGCTATGGTTTTTCCTGTTGTCATGTATGGATGTGAGAGTTGGACTGTGAACAAAGCTGAGTGCTGAAGAATTGATGCTTTTGAACTGTGGTGCTGGAGAAGACTCTTGTGAGTCCCTTAAAGAGACCAGTCCTGGGTGTTCATTGGAAGGAATGATGCTAAAGCTGAAACTCCAGTACTTTGGCCACCTCATGAGAAGAGTTGAGTCATTGGAAAAGGCTCTGATGCTGGGAGGGATTTGGGGCAGGAGGAGAAGGG
>SJYW01043517.1:0-12886 GCA_006410735.1 Raphicerus campestris | reverse complement strand
ATGGCTGGATGGCATCACAGACTCGATGGATGTGAGTCTGAGTGAACTCCAAGAGATGGTGATGAACAGGGAGGCTTGGCGTGTTGCGATTCATGGGGTCGCAAAGAATCAGACCCGACTGAGCGACTGAACTGACTGAACTGAATTTCACATTTTCTATTTTACATTTAGTGCTCCTATTTTATCTAGTTTATGTTTTCAAATTTCTTCACTCTCTTCAGTTTTTTTTAATAAGGTTCTTTCCCAAGCCTTTATCAAGCACAGTAGGAAAGCTTCTGTATACATTATCATATAATACCTATATATACATAGTTTACAAAACTTATGAATTTTTGTTTAAATAGAAATTAAGACATTTTGATTCCACTCTTTTTTTTGTTTTACTTAGGTTAAATAGAATGCCAGATTTCTAATTAAAATATATATATATATCCAACAAGCAACAAAGATTTACTGTAGCACAGGGAACTTAGCCAATATCTTATAATAACCAATAAGGGAAAATAATTTCAAAAATAATATATGTATATGTGTATAACTGAATCACCTTGCTGTGCACCTGAAACACTGAAAGTCAACTAACTATATTTATAATATATATATATATATATTTATAATATATATATAGCTCAAAAATAATAATAAATAAAATGAGTCTTGGTATCTAGGGGAAAAAAAGACATCAAGTTGTATACCTTATATGTATACAATTGTTTTTTGTCAAATATGATGCCAAAAGCTTGGCCTCTGTACACTTGGGCCAGACTGCACCTTAGAGTTGCTTTATGTTTTTGTCAGGGAAATGTGGACACAGTGGGCTCCTGCCCCTCAAAATAGGAAAATACATCCTCAAGGCATGAGGGTATGCCAATACAAAAGACACAAAGAGGAGAGAGAGAGCATGCATGTAAGGGAGAGCCCCCTCACCAGGCCTTTTGGCTCCTCTTTTATACGTATTTTCCTTTATTTTCTAAATAAAACTGAGTTGTAACACTGAGCTGTAACACTGATTCATCTGAGAGCTGTAACACAGGTCCATCGCTTCAAATTTTTTGTTGTGACAAGACAGAACCGAAGAAATTACATACTCCCTTGACAGATACATCATAGTATGGTAAGCACTACATTAGAGATAAGAACAAACTACTGAAAGATATTGTATAATTTTCCAAAAATTATTTTATTTCTTATATTACATACTTCTTTAATTATTTTATGCTATTTTCTTATTTTCATATACATTCTGAATTCCTAAAAGATATTTGTTAAAAAATGGCTAATTACAGTTTCAGTTCAGTTGAGTTCAGTCACTCAGTCGTATACAATTCCTTGTGACCCCATGAATTGCAGCACGCCAGTCCTCCCTGTCCATCACTGACTCCCGGAGTTCACTCAAATTCACGTCCATCCAATCGGTGATGCCATCTAGCCATCTCATCCTCTGTCGTCCCCTTCTCCTCCTGTCCCCAGTCCCTCCCAGCATCAGAGTCTAACTATAATTTAGATGTTTGTTTACATATTTTTTCTAAACATCTAAATTAAAACATACATAACGACCCTGTTTCGATGGAATGTTTCAAAAGTAACATAAAAAATACTTCATGAATTTGTGATGTTGGGTTTTGTAATTATAGGGGAGCAGTATTTGCCACTCTACCATGTATCTCTTTGGCATATTATTTTAAATCAGTTGCTTTCTGAGAAACCACAGACCATGTAAATGTTCAGAAAACCAAGTAAGAGTTTCCCTTTTGTAAGAAACAGTTACATTTGTTAAAGAAATCTCCATTTCTAAGGGTGTCTTCCTCTTTGGTATTAGGAAGAGAAGGATGATCAAATATCTTTAAGTTTATCCATGGAAAAGACTTAAATCTGCATAACAATCTTACCCTTGTTTATTGTGCTCTTCTTGGTAACCTGCCATAAATGACTATTCCTCACACTCAATATTCTCTTTTGTGTTTAGCTGAGGATGCTATTTAAGATGAAGGCTTCAGTCATTTTGGCAAGTTTTTCAGTTTTCCTTGGTTTTTCCCCTGTGTACATGTTCTTGAACCTTTTTTAATTTATTTTTTTCATTATCACCTATTAACCTGTCTCATGACAATTTAATTCATAGACCAACCTGAAGAACCTAGAAGGGGAGAGAAAAATTTGCCACCCCTCCAACGTAATCTTAGATGTCAAACTGTTTAATAGAGGATTTTGTAGGTAAACCTAGGCATAAAATGTATACAGTATGAACTAGAAGTTTAAGTCAGAGCATCATCCCAAGCTATATAGGGAAAAAAGTACATGAGAAGTATCCTATAGTTTAATTAAATCTTGATTTCCAGCTAAAAAAAATTTTTTTCCCAAATGGATCTAAAATTTGCACGTTTTCTGGCAATCACTGAGGAGTCTCCATCTAGATAAGAAACTACCTCTGCTTTCCTCTCACTAAAAGGTCCTCTATCACACCAGGCACACGGCATATATACTGCTTTCCTTCAGATTTTTTTAATGTGTTTATATTTTTGTTTATTAGGTTTTTATTCTGTTATTCAGTGACATATGAGTCATATTAAAAATTATTAGTTTCATTCACTTTGCACTACATCTTATATGGTAACACAGACATTTATTTCTCTAAATACATATGTTTTGATAATATAATGATTACCTAAGGGTTATCAAAATAGGACAACTGGGCTATTTGTAAAGAACCAACAAATGGTAAATGTACAATTTATATAAATGTAAGATCAAAGTTAAAACATAATATGATCATGTTTTCATTTATAGCAAGTATAAGTGTATGGGCAATGATGAGAGTTCCTCCATTCTAAAATGCATTTATCATAAGCATGTAAAGCAGAGCTCCTTTTGGCTTTTTTCCATATTAGTAGTTGATATCTATTTTTTAAGGTTATTTTATATTGCTTCTTTTTCTCCTTGTATGTATTACCAAGATGAACTTGGGTCCACCACAAATCTGGCATGCAGCAAAGCCAGTTTACTAACAGTAGGCTGTAGTGAAGAGAAGTATAGTGTTTATTTGCAGGGCATCCCCAGGTGGCTCACTGGTAAAGAAACCACCTGCAGTGCAGGAGATNAAGATCAAAGTTAAAACATAATTTGATCATGTTTTCATTTATAGCAAGTATAAGTGTATGGGCAATGATGAGAGTTCCTGCATTCTAAAATGCATTTATCATAAGCATGTAAAGCAGAGCTCCTTTTGGCTTTTTTCCATATTAGTAGTTGATATCTATTTTTTAAGGTTATTTTATATTGCTTCTTTTTCTCCTTGTATGTATTACCAAGATGAACTTGGGTCCACCACAAATCTGGCATGCAGCAAAGCCAGTTTACTAACAGTAGGCTGTAGTGAAGAGAAGTATAGTGTTTATTTGCAGGGCATCCCCAGGTGGCTCACTGGTAAAGAAACCACCTGCAGTGCAGGAGATGAGGGTTTGATCCCTGGGTTGGGAAGAACCCCTGGAGAAGGAAATGGCAACTCACTACAGGATTGTTGTCTGACAAATCCCTTTGACAGAGGAATGTGGTGGGCTACAGACCATGGGATTGCAAGAGCTGGACATTGCTTAGTGACTAAACAACAACAAGCAAGGAGAATGGGCAACTCATGCTCAAAGGACCCAAACTCTTTGATAGCTTTCAGTGAAGGATTCTGAGAGACAACATTTGATGTGAGCATTGCAGCTTGTAGATGTTCTTCTGACTGGTTGATGATGTTGTAACAAGCGATGTTTTGGGAATTTAATCAATGTTCTGGTTCCAACCAGTATGAGGGTTTATTATGTGCTAGTGGTCAGCAGGTAGTCACCACCCTCCCTAGAGCAACTCAAAGCTGTGTGTCAGATTGTTATATATGTCCCTAGAGGAGGAAATAGGATTCTTGCTTTATCACTGAACTAAGGTTTCCTGACTGCTTTTCCTCTGTTCTGTGTTTTCTCACTTCCCTAACTGGTGACTACTTGACTTTGCTCTTTGGACTCAGTGAAGGCCCAGAAGACCAAAGCCTGTTTCTGCAAACAAAAAACAGGACACAAAGAGGAGCTTCTGTACCCAAGAGAGCCCCAGAGAGTGATGCTCAATTTCGCTCTCCCCTTTTCTTTGACACACCTCAATCATGAAGTAGACAGGAGTAGAATAAGAAAAGAAAGTTTTGGATGAAAATGTTAATCATAAACTTAGCAGTAGAACTCAGTTTTAGGAGTACTCAGTTTCATATGCTGTCAAGAACTTCCTGTGAAGTCTCATTCTTTCTCACTGGGTTTGGCATGTCACAGCTAAACATGTACACAGAAACATGCACAATGAAAAATGCATAGGGGGCTTTTCACACTTAGCTGTCTAAAGGAAAAAGGACAGTATAACACCTAAGGCCACAGAAATTATACTTCAAATTTTGTGATATTTTTATTGATGAGAGTTTTTATATTAAAATATATAAATTAAAGCATTATTAAGGATAACTAAAAATAGCACGTAACAGAACAAAGAGATCACAAACTGAAAACAAAATTTGGGAACAATCTGACACCTAAAGCCTTATCCCCGTACCCATAATAAGCTTGGCTCTCTTCTCACCTTTAATAGTGGATATCAAAATAAAGGTAAAACTCCATCAATTAATTTAAATTTTCTTCTAAGAAAATAGTCCATCTAATCCTCATCTGAATATTATTGAAATAATATAAAAACACTGAACAGTAACATCTTATTTGCATAATTTTCCAGCCTGCATATCTGACTTACTTTGAGTAATAGCTCAATATATATTTGTTGCAACTAGTATAAGTATAGATGTGTATATACATATAAACTTTCAGGAAAAATTATATAAATATATATAAAGCATATATTTTTAAAGTATTTTATATAATTATGCTATATATAATTTTTTAAATTTATAAGTTTTATATGAGTAGTAGTTTTATAAAATGAATATAATTTGAGTAGAGTGAGACATTCTATATTTAAAAATATTCCCCATAACTCATCCACCAGTTTTTTCTTATATATGTAAATAAATATTTATTTATGAGGTAAGGATTTTTATGCAGTATAGGAAACATACACTTTCTCAAAACAAACAAACAAACAAATGAGCAAAAATAGAAACCTAAGAAGTCAGGCTGCCTCCTTTCAACAGAGCCCTGCAGAGACAATTACTGTGAATGGAGCTAGTGTATCCTGGGGTGGCTCTTTGTCTCTGTGACAGCTGCTGGAAATCAGCCACTAGTGCCTCCAGGCCTGTTCTTCCAAAACCATAGGAGAAGGGGTAAGGGAACAAACACCCACAGGTATTAGTCTTTGTTATTTTTTATAAATATTTAATTAATAATATTCCAGTCTTTTCAAAAGTTTAGCAAATCATTTCAGTTTTACCACAAGAATCTTGTGTACAAACTAGCCCTGATCAAATTTAAGCAATTATTATGTACCAATTGCAACACAGAGCAGTGACAATGTCACTTGTTTTCATCCATGCCTGATTCTAGAGGCCACCTATCCCATTTCTGTACTTTAATGCCAACTCTCTCAGTCAAGGAATATGTATTAAATGTGACCATTAATAAATGTGATTTATATTTACACAAGGAAACATAACTTGAAAGATAGTATAACTTATGACAGAATTTTGATTATAGCATATAGCAGAAACACTTGAATTTCTCAATAGCAGCAACATTTCATCTTTTGATGGTAGGTTGGCATTTTAGAAGGAGCTGACATTTCTTCAAAGTCAAGCATGGAAAATAAGGTATGTGAATAATTTCAATAATGTTATCAAACCCAAGTTCATGTGCCCAAAGCACAGTGAGGTGAAACAAAGTGAAACAAAGTTGGAATGAACAAAGTTTTATTGCAGGGCCAAGCAAGGAGAACAGATGGCTCAGACCCAAACTCCTGGGTGGCTTTACAGGCAAAATTTGGTGGTGGTGGTGGTGGGATGGTTGTAACTTTCCTCTGATTGGTTGATGGTGAGGTAATAGGGTAGTGATCCAGGAATCTCAGTCAACAGCCTTCGGGTTCCAACTAGTCTATGCTTTCTTTGTCTATGCTCAGCCAGTACTCTTGCCTGGAAAATCCCATGGACAGAGGAGCCTAGTAGGCTGCAGTCCATGAGGTTTCGAAGAGTCAGACACGGCTGAGTGATTTCACTTTCACTTTTCACTTTCATGCATTGGAGAAGGAAATGGCAACCCACTCCAGTGTTCTTGCCTGGAGAATCTTGCCTCGGATGGGGGAGCCTGGTGGGCTGCCGTCTATGGGGTCGCACAGAGTCGTACACGACTGAAGCGACTTAGCAGTAGCAGCAGTAGCAACCTTAAGTTATCCTCTACCTGAGTGTGGCCCTGAGTTCCTGTGGAATAACTCAATGATTGTTATATACATATCTCTTGAGGAGGGGCCAGGTCCCTGTCCCATATTGTACTATTGTTTATTGATTGTCTTTCTTTTGTTTCTGAATTCTTTCACTCTTCTATTCATTAACTATTTGAATCTGCCCTTTGTAACTCAGAGAAGGTCTTGAAACATTATTTCTTCAAACAAGCAACAGGAAAGGCTTCTGTACCCAGGAGTGCTCTATAGGGTTCTACATGGTTTTGTTACTACTGTGCTTAGTCACAACTGAAATGCAATAACAACATTTTTCTTGGTTACCTAAAAACTGATAATTAAATGTCCTTCCATCAAACCTAAAGTAGACTGAAAACAAACAAAGCAAAAGCTCCAAACTGTGCAATGATGATATTTGTGAGAGTTAATCTAAAGATTATTGTGTACATGAACTTGGTTCCCATTTTTTTTTTNTTATATAAATGTAAGATCAAAGTTAAAACATAATTTGATCATGTTTTCATTTATAGCAAGTATAAGTGTATGGGCAATGATGAGAGTTCCTGCATTCTAAAATGCATTTATCAT
Organism: Raphicerus campestris; assembly: GCA_006410735.1. Classification (NCBI taxonomy): domain Eukaryota; kingdom Metazoa; phylum Chordata; class Mammalia; order Artiodactyla; family Bovidae; genus Raphicerus; species Raphicerus campestris. The sequence continues at coordinate 5,944 of SJYW01043517.1, read as the reverse complement.
AAGCATGTAAAGCAGAGCTCCTTTTGGCTTTTTTCCATATTAGTAGTTGATATCTATTTTTTAAGGTTATTTTATATTGCTTCTTTTTCTCCTTGTATGTATTACCAAGATGAACTTGGGTCCACCACAAATCTGGCATGCAGCAAAGCCAGTTTACTAACAGTAGGCTGTAGTGAAGAGAAGTATAGTGTTTATTTGCAGGGCATCCCCAGGTGGCTCACTGGTAAAGAAACCACCTGCAGTGCAGGAGATGAGGGTTTGATCCCTGGGTTGGGAAGAACCCCTGGAGAAGGAAATGGCAACTCACTACAGGATTGTTGTCTGACAAATCCCTTTGACAGAGGAATGTGGTGGGCTACAGACCATGGGATTGCAAGAGCTGGACATTGCTTAGTGACTAAACAACAACAAGCAAGGAGAATGGGCAACTCATGCTCAAAGGACCCAAACTCTTTGATAGCTTTCAGTGAAGGATTCTGAGAGACAACATTTGATGTGAGCATTGCAGCTTGTAGATGTTCTTCTGACTGGTTGATGATGTTGTAACAAGCGATGTTTTGGGAATTTAATCAATGTTCTGGTTCCAACCAGTATGAGGGTTTATTATGTGCTTGTGGTCAGCAGGTAGTCACCACCCTCCCTAGAGCAACTCAAAGCTGTGTGTCAGATTGTTATATATGTCCCTAGAGGAGGAAATAGGATTCTTGCTTTATCACTGAACTAAGGTTTCCTGACTGCTTTTCCTCTGTTCTGTGTTTTCTCACTTCCCTAACTGGTGACTACTTGACTTTGCTCTTTGGACTCAGTGAAGGCCCAGAAGACCAAAGCCTGTTTCTGCAAACAAAAAACAGGACACAAAGAGGAGCTTCTGTACCCAAGAGAGCCCCAGAGGGTGATGCTCAATTTCGCTCTCCCCTTTTCTTTGACACACCTCAATCATGAAGTAGACAGGAGTAGAATAAGAAAAGAAAGTTTTGGATGAAAATGTTAATCATAAACTTAGCAGTAGAACTCAGTTTTAGGAGTACTCAGTTTCATATGCTGTCAAGAACTTCCTGTGAAGTCTCATTCTTTCTCACTGGGTTTGGCATGTCACAGCTAAACATGTACACAGAAACATGCACAATGAAAAATGCATAGGGGGCTTTTCACACTTAGCTGTCTAAAGGAAAAAGGACAGTATAACACCTAAGGCCACAGAAATTATACTTCAAATTTTGTGATATTTTTATTGATGAGAGTTTTTATATTAAAATATATAAATTAAAGCATTATTAAGGATAACTAAAAATAGCACGTAACAGAACAAAGAGATCACAAACTGAAAACAAAATTTGGGAACAATCTGACACCTAAAGCCTTATCCCCGTACCCATAATAAGCTTGGCTCTCTTCTCACCTTTAATAGTGGATATCAAAATAAAGGTAAAACTCCATCAATTAATTTAAATTTTCTTCTAAGAAAATAGTCCATCTAATCCTCATCTGAATATTATTGAAATAATATAAAAACACTGAACAGTAACATCTTATTTGCATAATTTTCCAGCCTGCATATCTGACTTACTTTGAGTAATAGCTCAATATATATTTGTTGCAACTAGTATAAGTATAGATGTGTATATACATATAAACTTTCAGGGAAAAATATATAAATATATATAAAGCATATATTTTTAAAGTATTTTATATAATTATGCTATATATAATTTTTTAAATTTATAAGTTTTATATGAGTAGTAGTTTTATAAAATGAATATAATTTGAGTAGAGTGAGACATTCTATATTTAAAAATATTCCCCATAACTCATCCACCAGTTTTTTCTTATATATGTAAATAAATATTTATTTATGAGGTAAGGATTTTTATGCAGTATAGGAAACATACACTTTCTCAAAACAAACAAACAAACAAATGAGCAAAAATAGAAACCTAAGAAGTCAGGCTGCCTCCTTTCAACAGAGCCCTGCAGAGACAATTACTGTGAATGGAGCTAGTGTATCCTGGGGTGGCTCTTTGTCTCTGTGACAGCTGCTGGAAATCAGCCACTAGTGCCTCCAGGCCTGTTCTTCCAAAACCATAGGAGAAGGGGTAAGGGAACAAACACCCACAGGTATTAGTCTTTGTTATTTTTTATAAATATTTAATTAATAATATTCCAGTCTTTTCAAAAGTTTAGCAAATCATTTCAGTTTTACCACAAGAATCTTGTGTACAAACTAGCCCTGATCAAATTTAAGCAATTATTATGTACCAATTGCAACACAGAGCAGTGACAATGTCACTTGTTTTCATCCATGCCTGATTCTAGAGGCCACCTATCCCATTTCTGTACTTTAATGCCAACTCTCTCAGTCAAGGAATATGTATTAAATGTGACCATTAATAAATGTGATTTATATTTACACAAGGAAACATAACTTGAAAGATAGTATAACTTATGACAGAATTTTGATTATAGCATATAGCAGAAACACTTGAATTTCTCAATAGCAGCAACATTTCATCTTTTGATGGTAGGTTGGCATTTTAGAAGGAGCTGACATTTCTTCAAAGTCAAGCATGGAAAATAAGGTATGTGAATAATTTCAATAATGTTATCAAACCCAAGTTCATGTGCCCAAAGCACAGTGAGGTGAAACAAAGTGAAACAAAGTTGGAATGAACAAAGTTTTATTGCAGGGCCAAGCAAGGAGAACAGATGGCTCAGACCCAAACTCCTGGGTGGCTTTACAGGCAAAATTTGGTGGTGGTGGTGGTGGGATGGTTGTAACTTTCCTCTGATTGGTTGATGGTGAGGTAATAGGGTAGTGATCCAGGAATCTCAGTCAACAGCCTTCGGGTTCCAACTAGTCTATGCTTTCTTTGTCTATGCTCAGCCAGTACTCTTGCCTGGAAAATCCCATGGACAGAGGAGCCTAGTAGGCTGCAGTCCATGAGGTTTCGAAGAGTCAGACACGGCTGAGTGATTTCACTTTCACTTTTCACTTTCATGCATTGGAGAAGGAAATGGCAACCCACTCCAGTGTTCTTGCCTGGAGAATCTTGCCTCGGATGGGGGAGCCTGGTGGGCTGCCGTCTATGGGGTCGCACAGAGTCGTACACGACTGAAGCGACTTAGCAGTAGCAGCAGTAGCAACCTTAAGTTATCCTCTACCTGAGTGTGGCCCTGAGTTCCTGTGGAATAACTCAATGATTGTTATATACATATCTCTTGAGGAGGGGCCAGGTCCCTGTCCCATATTGTACTATTGTTTATTGATTGTCTTTCTTTTGTTTCTGAATTCTTTCACTCTTCTATTCATTAACTATTTGAATCTGCCCTTTGTAACTCAGAGAAGGTCTTGAAACATTATTTCTTCAAACAAGCAACAGGAAAGGCTTCTGTACCCAGGAGTGCTCTATAGGGTTCTACATGGTTTTGTTACTACTGTGCTTAGTCACAACTGAAATGCAATAACAACATTTTTCTTGGTTACCTAAAAACTGATAATTAAATGTCCTTCCATCAAACCTAAAGTAGACTGAAAACAAACAAAGCAAAAGCTCCAAACTGTGCAATGATGATATTTGTGAGAGTTAATCTAAAGATTATTGTGTACATGAACNAGATTTTTCTTGGTTACCTAAAACCTGATAATTAAATGTCCTTCCATCAAACCTAAAGTAGACTGAAAACAAACAAAGCAAAAGCTCCAAACTGTGCAATGATGATATTTGTGAGAGTTAATCTAAAGATTATTGTGTACATGAACTTGGTTCCCATTTTTTTTTTCTTTATTTGGGAAGGAAAGCTAAAACTTAATTAGTTGCTCAGTCCTGTCCAACTCTTTGCAACTCCATGGNACATTTTTCTTGGTTACCTAAAAACTGATAATTAAATGTCCTTCCATCAAACCTAAAGTAGACTGAAAACAAACAAAGCAAAAGCTCCAAATTGTGCAATGATGATATTTGTGAGAGTTAATCTAAAGATTATTGTGTACATGAACTTGGTTCCCATTTTTTTTTTTCTTTATTTGGGAAGGAAAGCTAAAACTTAATTAGTTGCTCAGTCCTGTCCAACTCTTTGCAACTCCATGGACAGTAGCCTGTCAGGCTCTCTGTCCAAAGACCCTGGATCGATCCCTGTGTCGGGAAGATACCCTGGAGAAGGGAATGACAACCAACTCTAGTATCCTTGCCTAGAGAATCCCATGGACAGAGGAGCCTGGCGGGCTACAGTCCATGGGATCGCAAAGAGTCAGACATGACTGAGCAACTAACTCTTTCAAAACTTGATTAGGTTTCTTGACTAATTATTTGTCTGTTTGTTTGAAATTTTGCTACAACTTTCGATTCCTCCAAATAATCTAAAATAAAAATGTTTTCTTTATTTTGTTGTCAGTATTAAATGCCTTTATTTGTTTAAGCAAATAGCTCAAGATCTTCGCAACTGCTCTCAGATTCTCCTTTCACCTGGTAGATTCAGGCCCCAATAGCATTCTTGGGGAAATGTAATTTGTCTATGGTTGACAAGTGTGTTATCATATATGTACTCATAGCACTGTTTCCTTTTTCTTTCACAGCACATCTCATAATGATAACTATTTATCTATAAAAGTACCTTAATTCTCTTGCTCAAAGATGTATATCTAGCACCTTGCATAATTATAGGCACCATGCTAAGTGCTAGATACAGGTACTAGGCCATATTTCTGTTTAAATTATTGTTAAGTAAAGTTATTTGTTGAATGAATATGTAAATATTTACTTATTAAGTAAAATAATAAATCCCCATATATTCTAGATAATGGAAAAAGAGCATGGGTTATCATATTTTGGGAAATTTTAACTTTATTTCTTTTTTACCATCACCTAGATTTGTTTATAGAGGCAAATTTCTCAATTGTACTTTGAGATAGTCAAAACTTTACCAAAATGTCTTGAAGATATTTTAAACTTAGAACATATCCAGCAAATAAATATTAATGGAAAATAATACAATTATATCACAATTTGAGGGAACATATTATCAGCAAATTAAACTGCCATTCTGTGAACAAACAGCTAATATTCCTAGTTGCTAATGAGAAACCAGTATAAATAAAATTCAGTTTAAAATCAGGATTAGGAGCTCTTGCACCTGCACCTAACAGACATGGACATTTTCCAAGATAACTTTAGCATTCCCCTCAGCTTGACTAAATTACACAGATTTTTTTTTTCCCATTATAGGTTCCTGACATTCCTTTACTTATAATATTTACTTTAGAAAACTTGTGATTATAAGTTACTCTTCTGCCTATTTGAAATGTATATAAATCTTCTCCTAACCTCTTGTCAGGTTTATTACCCACAGTATGTCTTTTGTCAGGGACCAGGAATCATCTCTTTGAAATGTATTCATCAAGCAAGATAGCATCTTATTTCCCAGTCTCTGTGGGAGGGTAGGAGCCTAAGTTTGATGGGTACCAATTAGGAAACAGAGTGACCTACCTAATCACTGAGAAAAAACTCTGCAAACTCAGAAGTAACTCCACGTGCTTAACACATCCCATTGATCAACCTCCTTGGTAAGATCCTCTAGTACTTTTCTGCAAGTGGCTCAGTGGTAAACAATCTGCTTGACAGTGCAGGAGATATGGGTTCAGTCCCTGTGTTGGGAAAATCCCCTGGAGAAGGAAATGGCAACCCATTCCAGTATTCTTGCAGGTAAATCCCATGGGCAGAAGATTCTGGCAGGCTACAGTCTATAGGGTTGCAAAAAAGTCAGACATGAATTAGTGACTAAACAACAACAATTTTTCTGCTGGTTCACTCAGTACCATCTTTGCTTCAACAGAGATGAGTTCAGTTCTCCTTTACTGCAATAACCTTGAAAGCTTTCTTTTGCTGTGTAACTTTGTCCAGTACAATTTCTGCTGTGACAATTCAAACTCATGTGAGGAATTTAGTAACCA
>SJYW01043512.1:41760-87621 GCA_006410735.1 Raphicerus campestris | reverse complement strand
AATTTGAAAAGAAGAAGAGGAAGAAGAAGAAGAAGAAGGTGAGGAGAAGAAGAAGAAGGTGAGAAGAAGAAATAGAAAGTGAGAAGAAGAAGAACGTGAGAAGAAGAAGGTGAGAAAAAGAAGAAGATGTTGAGAAAAAGAAGAAAAAGATGAGAGGAAGATGAAGAAGGTGAGAAGAAGAAGAAGTTGAGAAGAAGGAGAAGATGAGAAGAAGAAGATGGTGGGACGAAGAAGAAGAAGGTGAGAAAAAAGAAAAACAATGTGAGAAGAAGAAAAAGGTAAAAAGAAGAAAAAGAAGATGAAAAGAAAAAGAAGAAGATGAGAATAAGAAGCTGAGAAGAGGAAGAAGAAGAATGTGAGGAGAAGAAGAACGTGAGAAGAAGAAGAAGGTGAGACGAAGACGAATGTGAGAAGAAGCAGGAGGTGAGAAAAAGAAGGTGAGAAGAAGAAGAATAAAGTGAGAAGAACAAAAGTTTGTGTGAAGAAGAAGAAGGTGAGAAGAAGAAGAAGAAGATGAGATGAAGAAGAAAAAGTTGAGAAGAAGAAGAGGTTGAGAAGAAGACGAAGAGGAAATTGAGAAGCAGAAGAAGGTCAAAAGAAGTAGAAGAAGAAGATGAAAAGAAGAAGTAAAAGAAGGTGAGAAGAAGAAGAGTGTTAGAAGAAGAAGGTTAGAAGAAGAAGTTAAGAAGAAGTAGATGAGAAGGAGAAGAAGAAGTTGAGAAGAAGAAGAAAAAGGTGAAAAGAAAAAGAAGAAAGTGTGAAGAAGAAGAAGGTGAAAAGAAGAAGAAGAAGCTGAGAAAAAGAAGAGGATCATGAAGAAGTTGACAAGAAGAAAAAGATGAGAATAAGAAGGTGAGAAGAAGCAAAAGGAGAATGTGAGAAGAAGAAGAAAAAAGTGAGAAGAAGAAGAAAAAGAAGGTGAGGAGAAGAAGAATTTGAGAAGAAGAAGTTGAGCAAAAGAAGAAGAACGTGAGAAAAAGAAGAATGTGAGAAGAAGAAGTTGAGAAGCAGAAGAAGATTTGAAGAAGAAAAAGAAGGTGAGAAGAAAAAGGTGAGACAAGAAGAAGTTTGAAAAGCAGAAGAAGGTGAGAGGAAGAAGATGGTGATAAGAAGTAGTAGAAGGTGAGAAGCCTAAGAAGAAGGTGAGAAGAAGAAGAAGGTGAGAATAATAATAAGGAGAATTTGAGAAGAAGAAGGTGAGTAGAAGAAGAAGAAGGTGAGAAGAAGAAGAAAAAGGTGCGAAGAAGAAGGTGAGAAAAAGGTGAGAAGCAGAAAAATATGAGAAACAGAAGAAGAAGGTGAGAAGAACATGATTGTGAGAAGAAGAAAAAGGTGAGAAGAAGAAGGGGAGAAGAAGGTGAGAAGAAGAAAGTGAGAAGCAGAAGAAGAAGGTGAGGAGAAGAAAGTGAGAAGAAGAAGAACGTGAGGAGCATAAGATGGTGAGAAGTAGAAGAAGAACGTGAGAAGAAGAAGAAGAAAGTGCCTCCCAAGTCGCACTGAGAATGGTCTCACCTGAGGATACAGGGGCGCATCCCTGGGGTTCCCGTCGTAACTCCAGAGGACCCCGCGACAACTCTAGGAGAACAGGAAGCTCCTCCCCTGCAGGCGTGGTGTGGACCTTGTCCCCAACAGCGTCTCAGGGGAATTCACCCCTTCCCTCGTGGGTCTCAAAAGCCTCCTTCACACCCTTGCTGTGATGCAAGAAATTCCCCGCCCCATACTTCCCCACTCGAGGGAACCTCAAGGGATCCACCCAGACTCAAGTGTAGACCCATTTTCCCCTGATAAGCCCAGATGAGGGGCTCTTTCCCTGCTCCGTAGGGAAACATTTCGCGGTGTTCCCCTCGCATCCCAAGAGGAGGTGATCGCACCTGGAAAATTAGGAGGAGTCTCACAGGTTGGGCCAATATTCCCCAAGACCCACAAATGCCTCGTCCACTTCAAATGAACCTGACTGCCCTGTACTGTCTCGACTGTATCCCCGAGGCTCTACCCTGGCACACTGGCACGTGTGACAGCCCTAGGGTACCTCGAGCGCCAGCCATAGAACCCTGTATCCACTCGACAGGGACCTGGACACTGTTACTGAAGTTGCGAAGGAAAGCTGCTGTGCACGTCTCCTGTCGAGACAAGGCCTGACACCACTCTGCAGACTCCATGGCAGCCAAATACAAATGTCAGCATGGGCTAGGCAATCTCAGGCTGCAGCCTCAGCACCAGAACTGACTGAGGACTTGGAGCCACTGGGGAGGAATCCCCAGCTGTGCCTCGCCCCTCGCACAAGTCTGGCCTAACCAGGGTCCACAGGGGCGAATCCCTGTGGTCCCTGTCATAACTCGAGAGGACCCTGCTGCAACTCGAGAAAAACCAAAAGCTTCACTTTTGCAAGCGGAGTCAGGCCCTTGTCCGCTGCGGCGTCCCGGGAAAAATCACCCGTTTCCTCTTCGACTTCGAAATGCTCTTTCACATCCTTGCTGTGACCCAAGAAGTCCCCCGACCCACCCCCGCCACTCGAGTGGACTGCCAAGGGTTCCACCGCGACTCATGAGGAGGTCCATTTTCCCATGCTCAGCTTCAGATGAGGTGCCCTTTCCCTGCTGCATCGGAAAAAGTTTCCCGGCTCCCCCCTCGCATCTAAGAGGAGGCACTCACACCAGGATAGTCCAGAGAAGCCTCAGGCATCGGGTCACATTTTCGCAAGACCCCCAAATGCCCAGTTCACTCCAGATCAATCTGACTGTTCTGCAGTGCCTCGACTGTCACCCCGAGGCTCAACTCTGGCACACTGGCACATGAGATAGACCTGGAGTACGTCGACAGCAAGCCACAGATCACTGTGTCCGCTTTATGGGGACACGGACACTGTTGCTGCAGTTGGGGAGGAAAGCGGCCGTGCACTTCTCTAGGCGTGACGAGGTCTGACTCCCCTCTAGGAGCTCCAGGGGTACCCCAAGTCCTAGGTAAGCATGGGCAAGGAAAGCTCAGGCTGCAGCCTCAGCACCAGACGAGGCCTGGAGACCCCGCGATGACTGGGGAGGAAAACCCAGTGGCAAATCGCAAGGAGACTAGACTCTCCTGAGGCCACAGTAGTGGGTCCCTAGGGTACCCGTCGTAACTCAAGAGGACCCCGCTGCAACTCAAGAAAACCAGAAGCTTCTCTCCCGCAAGGAGGGTGAGTCCCTTGTCCACTGTAGCATCTCGGGGGAAATCAACCCTTCCCTCTTGGACCTAGAAAGGCTCCTTCATACCCTTGATGTGACCTAGGAAGTTCCCTGGTAGATCAGGCCCCTCTCGAGAGGAACCCCGAGGGTCCCACCGCGACTCAAGAGGAGTCCCGTTTTCCCCTCCTGAGCTCCAGATGTGGGTCTCTTTCCCTGCTCCATCGGGAAAGGTTTTCCAGTGCTCCCCTTGCATCCCAAGAGGTGGCATTGCATCAGGAGAGTGAGGAGGAGCTTCAGGTGTCCGACCACCACTCTCCAAGATCCCTAAATACCTCGTCCACTCCAGATGAACCTGACTGCCCTGCACTGTCTCCACTGTTTCCCCGAGGCTCGACTGCCAACACACTGATACGTGAGGTTTACTTTGATGGCAAGCCACAGACCTCTGTGTCTGCTTGACGGGGAGCTGGACACTGCCGCTGCAGTTGGGGAAGAAAGAGGCCATGCAAGTCTCCTGGCGAGACGAGGTCTGACTCCCCTGTGGGGGCTCCAGAGTAACCTGAAGACCTATGAAAGCATGAGTGAGTAAAACTCAGGCTATGACCTCAGCACCAGACGAGGACAGATTACCCAGCGACGACATGGAAAGAATCCCCANGTCACCCCGAGGCTCAACTCTGGCACACTGGCACATGAGATAGACCTGGAGTACGTCGACAGCAAGCCACAGATCACTGTGTCCGCTTTATGGGGACACGGACACTGTTGCTGCAGTTGGGGAGGAAAGCGGCCGTGCACTTCTCTAGGCGTGACGAGGTCTGACTCCCCTCTAGGAGCTCCAGGGGTACCCCAAGTCCTAGGTAAGCATGGGCAAGGAAAGCTCAGGCTGCAGCCTCAGCACCAGACGAGGCCTGGAGACCCCGCGATGACTGGGGAGGAAAACCCAGTGGCAAATCGCAAGGAGACTAGACTCTCCTGAGGCCACAGTAGTGGGTCCCTAGGGTACCCGTCGTAACTCAAGAGGACCCCGCTGCAACTCAAGAAAACCAGAAGCTTCTCTCCCGCAAGGAGGGTGAGTCCCTTGTCCACTGTAGCATCTCGGGGGAAATCAACCCTTCCCTCTTGGACCTAGAAAGGCTCCTTCATACCCTTGATGTGACCTAGGAAGTTCCCTGGTAGATCAGGCCCCTCTCGAGAGGAACCCCGAGGGTCCCACCGCGACTCAAGAGGAGTCCCGTTTTCCCCTCCTGAGCTCCAGATGTGGGTCTCTTTCCCTGCTCCATCGGGAAAGGTTTTCCAGTGCTCCCCTTGCATCCCAAGAGGTGGCATTGCATCAGGAGAGTGAGGAGGAGCTTCAGGTGTCCGACCACCACTCTCCAAGATCCCTAAATACCTCGTCCACTCCAGATGAACCTGACTGCCCTGCACTGTCTCCACTGTTTCCCCGAGGCTCGACTGCCAACACACTGATACGTGAGGTTTACTTTGATGGCAAGCCACAGACCTCTGTGTCTGCTTGACGGGGAGCTGGACACTGCCGCTGCAGTTGGGGAAGAAAGAGGCCATGCAAGTCTCCTGGCGAGACGAGGTCTGACTCCCCTGTGGGGGCTCCAGAGTAACCTGAAGACCTATGAAAGCATGAGTGAGTAAAACTCAGGCTATGACCTCAGCACCAGACGAGGACAGATTACCCAGCGACGACATGGAAAGAATCCCCAGAGGCGCCTTGCCACTCTCTATGAGAATGACCTCTCCTGAATATACAGGGGTCGTTCCCTGGTCCCCGTCGTAACTCCAGAGGACCCCACCACAACTCGAGAAAAACCAGAAGCTCCTCCACTACAGGCGAGATGTGGCCGTTTTGTGAGGCGGCATCTCAGAAGAATTCACCTCATCCCTCGTGGACCTCAAAAGGCTTCTTGACACCCATGCTTTGAACCAAGAAGTTCCCCGCCCCACCCATCCTCACTCGAGAGGAACCCCGAACATCCTGCTGAGACTTAAGTGGAGCCCCGTTTTCCCCTGCTGAGCTCCAGATGAGGGGCCCTTTTCCTGCTCCATCTGGAAAGGATTTGCGATGTTCCCGTTCCATTCCAAGAGGAAGTGCTAAAACAGGAGAGTCGGGAGGTCTCTCACAGATTGGGCCATCATTCCCCAAGACCTCCAAATGCCTAGCTGACTCCAGATGAACCTCACTGCCCTGCACTGCCTTGACTGTCACCCTGAGGCTCGACTCTGGCACCCTGGCACGTGTGACAGCCCTGGGGTCCCTCGAGGGCAAGCTACAGATCCCTGTATCCGCTTGACAGGGACCCAGACACTGACTGCAGTTGGGGAGGAAAGCGGCCGTGCACGTCTCCAGGCGAGATGATACCTGACTCCCCTGTAGGGGCTCCAGCAAAAACCCAAAACTTTGTCAGCAGGGAGAGGCAGCTCAGGCTCAAGTTTCAGCACCAAACCAGGACTGAGGACTCGGTGACGACTGGGGATGAGTCCCCAGAGGTGCCTCGCAAATACCTCGGAAACTGTACTCTCCTGTAGCCACAAGGGCGAGTTTCTGTGGTCCCATCGTAACTCCATAGGACCCCACCGGCACTCGAGAAAAACCAGAAACTTCTCCCCTGTAGGTCAAGTGAGGCCGTTCTTCACTGCGGGGTCCAGGGGGAATTCACCCGTTCCCTCTTGGACCTCAAAATGCTCCTTCACACCCTTGCTGTGACCCAAGAAGTTCCACACCCCACAAGTCCCCAATTGAGAGGACCGCCGAGGGTCCCACCGTGACTCAAGAGGAAATCCATTTTCCCATGCTCAGCTCCAGAAGAGGGGCCCTTTCATTGCTCCGTCAGGCCAGGTTTCACGCTGTTCCCCTCTCATGCCAAGAGGAAGTGCTCGCACCTGGAGAGTCAGGAGGAGTCTCACAGTTTGGGCCACCATTTCCCAAGACCCCCAAATGCCTCGTCCATTCCAGATGAACCTGACTACACTGCACTGCCTCGACTGTCACCCGAGACTCAACTCCGGCACACTGGCACATGTGATACCCCTGGGGTACCTCAAGTTCAAGCCACTGATCCCTGTATCCCCTTGACAGGGACCCGGACACTGTTGCTGCTTTTGAAATGAAAGTGGCTGTGCATGTCCCCAAACAAGTCGAGGCCTGACTCCCCTATGAGGGCTCCAGGGGAACACCAAGACCTATGTCAGCATGGGCGAGGAAAGCCCAGGCTCGGGCCTCAGCCCCCGACGAGGACTGAGGACCTGGCAACGTCTCTGGAGGAATCCCCAGAGGTGCCTCGCAACTAACATGGTGCCTGGCCTCTCCTGAGGCCACAGCTGCGGGTCCTTGGGTCCCCATAGTAACTGGAGAGGATCCCACTGCAACTCGAGAAAAAACAAGCTTCTCCCCTGCAGGAAGGGTGAATCCCTTGTCCGCTGCAACATCTCGGGGGAAATCATCCCTTCCCTCTTGGACCTTGAAAGGCTACTTCATTCCCTTGTTGTGACCTAGGAAGTTTTATGCCCCAACTGTCTCCACTCGAGAGGAACCCCGAGGATACTGCCGCGACTCAAAAGGAGCCCCGTTTTCCCCTGCTGAGCTCCAGATGAGCGCCCCTTAACCTGCTCCATTGGGAAAGGTTTTGCATTGTTCCCTTCGCATCCTAAGAGGTGGCCTCGCATAAGGAGAGTTGGGAGGAGCATCAGGTGTCCGACCACCACTCCTCAAGATCCCCAAATACCTCGTCCACTCCAGATGAACCTGACTGCCATGTACTGTCTCGACTGTCAGCCTGAGGCTATACTCCCGACACACTGGCACATGTGACAGCCATGGGGTACCTCGAGGGCAAGCCACAGGTCCCTGTGTAAGCTTGACGGGAGCTGGTCACTGCTGCTGCAGTTGGGGAAAAAAGAGGCCGTGCAAGCCTTCAGGCGAGACGAGGCCTGACTCCCCTGTGGGGGCTCCAGAGTAACCTCAAGACCTATGAAAGTATGAGCGAGGAAATCTCAGGTTACGACCTCAGCCCCAGACGAGGACTGAGGACCCGGCGATGACTGAGGAGGAATCCCCAGAGGTGCCTCGCTATTGGCACTGCGACTGTCCTCTCCTTCGGCTACAGAGGTGGGTCCCTGGGGTCCCCGTCGTAATTCGAGAGGACCCCGCCGCAACTCGAGGAAAACCAGAAGCTTCTCCCTTGCAGGCAGAGTGAGGACATTTTCCACTGTGACATCCCGGGGGAAATCACCTTTTCCTTCCTGGACCTAAAAATGCTCCTCTCACCCTTGCTATGACCCAAGAAGTTCCTGCACCACCCGTCCCCACTGGAGATGAAGCCTGAGGGTCCCGCCAAGACTCAAGAGGAGCCCTGTTTCCCCCTGCTCACCTCCAGATGACGGGCCCTTTCACTGCTCCGTCGGGAATGTGTTCACGGCTCTCCCCTGGCATCTCAAGAAGAGGCGCTCGAATGAGGATAGACAGGACAAGCCTCAAGGGTCGTTCCATCATTCCCAAGACCCCCAAATGCCTCGTCCATTCCTGAAGAATCTCACTGCCCTGCACTGCCTCGATTGTCACCCCGAGACTCGACTCCAGCACACTGGCACGTGTGACAGCCCTGGGGTACGTCGAGGGCAAGCCACAGATCCCTGTATCTGCTCGACAGGGAGCCGGATACTGTTGCTGCAGTTGGGGAACAAAGCGGCCGTGCACATCTCCAGGTGGAACGAGGTCTGACTCCCCTGTGGGGGCCCCAGCGCAAACCCAAGATCTATGTTAACATGGGCGAGGCAAGCTCAGACTCCAGCTTCAGCAACAGACCAGGACTGAGGATCCTGTGACGCCAGGGGATGAATCCCCAGAGGCTCCTCGCAAATCGATCGGAGACAGTACTCTCCTGTGGCCACAAGGGCAGGTTTCTGGGGTCCCATCGTATCTCAAGTGGACCCCACTGGCACCTGAGACAAACCCGAAACTTCTCCCCTGCAGGTGAAGTGAGGTCCTTGTCCACGGGGGCGTCTCGGTGGAAATCAACCCTTCCCTCCTAGACCTTGAAAGGCTCTTTCACACCCTTGTTGTGACCAAAGAAGTTCCCCGCCCCACCCGTCTCCACTGGAGAGAAACCCCGAGGATTCCGCCAAGACTCAAGAGGAGCTCCATTTCCCCTGCTCACCTCCAGATGACGGGCCCTTTCACTGCTCCGTCGGGAAAGTGTTCACGGCTCTCCCCTGGCATCTCAAGAAGAGGCCCTCGAATGAGGAGAGACAGGACGAGCCTCAAGGGTCGGTCCATCATTCCCAAGACCCCCAAATACCTCGTCCATTCCTGAAGAACCTCACTGCCCTGCACTGCCTCCATTGTCACCCCAAGACTCGACTTCCAATACACTGGCACGTGTGACAGCCCTGGGGTACCTTGAGGGCAAGCCACAGATCCCTGTGCCTGCTCGAAGGGGTGCTGGACATTTCTGCTGCAGATGGGGAGGAAAGCGGCCGTGCACGTCTCCAGGCGAGACGAGAACTGACTCCCCTGTAGGTGTTCGAGGGGAACCCCAAGACCTAGGTCAGAATGGGCAAGGCAAGCACAGGCTGTGGCCTCAGCACCAGACGAGGATTGGGGAACTGGCGATGACTGGTGAGGCATACCCAGTGGCAATTCGTATGGAGTCTGGGCTCTCGTGAGGCCACAGGGGCGGGTCCCTGGGGTCCCCGTCATAACTCAAGAGGACTCCACTGCAACTGGAGAAAAACCAGAAGCTCCTCACTTGCAGGCGGAGTGAGACCCTTTTCCACTGCGGCATCCCTGGGGAAATCACCCGTTCCCTCTTGGACCTCAAAATGCTCCTTCACACCCTTGCTTTGACCCAAGAAGTTCCCTGCCCCAGGCATCCCCACTCGAGAGGACAGCCGAGGGTCCCACCGTGACTGAAGAGGAGCTCCACTTTCACATGCTCAGCTCCAGATGAGGGGCCCTATCCCTGCTCCATCGGGAAAGGGTTCCTGGCTCTCCCGTTGCATCCCAAGAGGAGGCCCTCACACAAGGTGAGTCGAGAAGAGGCTCAGGGGTCTGGCCACCTTTCCCCAAGACCCCCAAATGTTTATTCCACTCCAGATGAATCTGACTGCCCTGCACTGCCTTGACTGCCTCCCCGAGGCTCGACGCCGGCACACTGGCATGTGTGATAGCCTTGGGGTACCTCCAGGGCAAGCCACAGATCCCTCTGTCCGTTCGACAGAGAGCCGGACATGGATCCTGCACCCTGGAGTAAAGTGGCCCTTCACGTCTATGGGCGGGACGTGGCCTGACTCCCCTGAGGGGGCTCAAGGGTAACCCCAAGACCTATGTAGGCACGGGTGAGGAAAGCTCAGGCTCTGGCCTCAGCACCAGAATGGGACTGAGGACTTCGCGCCGCTGGGGAAGAATCGCCAGATGTGGCTCACCCCTCAACAGAGAATGGCCTCTCCTGGGGACAAAGGGTTGGGTCCCTGGGGCCCCGTCATAATTTGAGAGGACCGCTTCATGACTCGAAAAAAACCACACTTCCGTGCAGGCCGGGAGAGGCCCTTGTCCAATGCGGCATTTCGGGGGAATTCACCCCTTCCCTCTTGGACCTCAAAAGGCACCTTCACACATTTGCTGTGACTCAAGAAGTTCCACGCCCTTTATGTCCCCACTCGAGAGGAACCCCGAGGGTCCCGCCAAGATTCAAGAGCAGCCCCGTTTTCCCCTGCTGAGCTCGAGATGAGGGGTCCTTTCCCTGCTCTGTTGGGAAAGGACTGGCGGTATTCCCCTCGCATGTCAAGAGGAGGTGCTCCCACCTGGAGAGTTGGGAGGAGTCTCACAGTTTGGGCCACCATTCCCCAAGACCCCTAAATGCCTCGTCCACTCCAGATGAACCTGACTGCCCTGCACTGCCTCGACTGTCACCCCGAGACTCGAATCCGGCACACTGTCACGTTTTTACAGCACTGGGGTACCTCGAGGGCAAGCCACAGATCTCTGTGTCTGCTCGAAGGGGTGCTGGACACTTCTGATGCAGATGGGGAGGAAAGCGTCCGTGCACGTCTCCAGGCGAGACGTGGCCTGACTCCCCTTGGGAGCTCCAGGGGAACCCCAAGACCTAGGTCAGCATGGACAGGGCAATCTCAGGCTGTGGCCTCAGCATCAGACAAGGCCTGGGGACCTGGTGACGACTGGGGAGGAATACCCAGTGGCAACTTGCACGGAGACTGGGCTCTCCTGAGGCCTCAGGGTGGGGCCTGGGGTCCTCATCATAACTCGAAAGGACCCTGACACAACTCGAGATAAACCAGAAGCTTCTCGCTTGCAGGCAGAGTGAGGCCCTTGTCCACTGTGGCATCCCGGTGGAAATCAACCGTTCAATCTTGACCCTCGAAATGCTCTTTCACACCCTTTCTGTGTCCCAAGAAGTTCCCCGCCCCACCCGTCCCCACGTGAGAGGACCGCCGAGGGTCCCGCCACGACTCAAGAGGAGCTCCATTTTCCCTTGCTCAGCTCCAGATGAGGGACAGTTTCCCGGCTCCATTGGGAAAGTGTTCCCGGCTCTCCCCTCACATCACAAGAGGAGGCCCTCACACCAGACGAGTCCAGAGGAGCCTCAGGCCTCTGGTGACCTTTCCGCAAAATCCCAAATGCCTCGTCCACTCCAGAGGAAGCTGACTGACCTGCACTGCCTTGATTGCCTCCCTGAGGCTTGACTGCCAGCACCCTGGCACATGTGATAACACGGGGGTACCCCAAGGGCAAGCCACAGATAGCTTTGTTCATTCGATGGAGAGCCAGACGCGGCTGCTACACCCTGGAGTATAGCGGCCCCACAAGTCTATGGGCGAGATGAGGCCTGACTCCCCCATGCGGGCTCCAGGTGTACACCAAGACCTATGTCAGCATGGACGAGGCAAGCAAAGGCTCAGGACTCAGCACCAGACAAGGACTGAGGACCCGGCACCGTCTCAGGAGGAATCCACACAGGTGCCTCAAAACTCACATGGAGACTGGCCTCTCCTGTGGCAACAGAAGCGGGTCCATGCGATCCACGTCGTAACTCGAGAGGACCACGTCGCAACTCGGGAAAAACAAATAGCTTCTCCCCTGCAGGGAGGGTGAGTCCCATGTCTGCTGCAGCATCTCGTTGGAAATCACCTGTTCCCTCTTGGACCTCGAAACGCTTTTTCCCACCCTGCTGTGGACCTCGAAATGCTCTTTCAACCCTTACTGTGACCAAGAAAGTTTCCTTCCCTACACATCCCCAATCGAAGGACCGCCAAGGGTTCCGCCGTGGCTCAAGAGGAGCTCCATTTTCCCATGCTGAGTTTCAGATGAAGAGCCCTATCCCTGCTCCACCGGGAAAGGGTACCCAGCTCTCCCCTTGCATCCCAAGAGGAGGCACAACACCAGGCGAATTCAGAGAAGCCTCAGGCTTCAGGTCACATTTTCACAAGACCTCCAAATGCCTAGTCCACTCCAGATGAATCTGACTGCCATGCACTGACTCGACCCTTACCCTGAGGCTTGACTCCGGCACACTGGCAGGTGTGATAGCCCTGGGGTATCTCGAGGTCAAGCCACCAATCCCTGTATCTGCTCAACAGGGACCCGGACACTGTTGCTGTAGTTGGGGAGGAAAGCGGCCGAGCACGTCTTCAGTCGAGACGGTGACTGACTCCAATCTGTGGGTTCCATGGGACGCCCAATACAAGTGTCAGCACGGGTGAAGCAATCTCAGGCTTCAGCATCAGCACGAGAAGGGGACTGAGGACTTGACGAAACTGGGGAGGAATCCCCAGATGTGCCTCAGCCCTCGCACCGAGACTGGCCTCTCCTGGGGCCACAGGGGGGGATCCCTGTGGTCCCTGTCGTAATTTCAGAGGACCCCGCCGCAACTCTAGAAAAACCAGAAGCTTCACCCTTGCAGGCAGAGTGAGGCCCTTGTTCGATGCAGCGTCCCGGGGTAAATCACCAGTTCCCTCCTGGACCTCGAAATGCTCCTTCACACCCTTGCTTTCACGCAAGAAGTTCCCTGCCCCACGCGTCCCCACTTGAGAGGACCGCCGAGGGTCCCGCCGTGACTGAAGAGGAGCTCCATTTTTCCATGTTCAGCTCCTGATGAGGGGCCCTTTCCATTCACCATCGGGAAAGGGTTCCCGGCTCTCCACTAGCATCTCAAGTGGAGGCACTCACACCAGGCGAGTTCAGAAAAGCCTCAGGCACCGGGTCACATTTCCGCAAGTCCCCAAAATGCCTAGTCCGCTCCAGATGAATCTGACTGTCCTGCACTGCCTCGACTGTCACCATGAGGCTCGACTCCAGAACACTGGCAGGTGTGATAGCCCTGGGGTACCTCGAGGTCAAGCCACTGATCCCTGTATCCGCTCGACAGGGACCCGGACACTGTTGCTGCAGTTGGCGAGGAAAGCGGCTGTGCACATCCCCAGGCGAGACGAGGCCTGACTTCCCTATGGGGGCTCCAGGGGAATACCAAGGCCAGTGTCAGCATGGGCAAGGCAAGCACAGTCTCTGGCCTCAGCACCAGAAGAAGACAGAGGACCCAGTGATGTCGTAGGAGGAATCCCACAGGTGCCTCACAACTTGCATGGAGACTGGCCTCTCCTTAGGCCACAGTGGCAGTCCCTGGGGTCCCCGTCGTTACTCGAGAGGACCCCACCGCAACTCGAGAAAAACCAGAAGCTTCTCCCCTGCAGGGAGGGTGAGTCCCTTGTCTGCTGCAGCATCTCAGAGGATATCACCCCTTCCCTCTTGGACCTCGAAAGGCTCCTTCATACCCTTGTTGTGACCTAGGAAGTTTCCCACGCCAACCATCCCCACTCGAGAGGAATCCCGAAGGTCCCGCTGTGACTCAAGATTAGACCCGTTTTCCCCTGCTGTGCACCAGATGAGGGGTCCATTCCCTGCTTCATTGGAAAAGGTTTTCCGGCACTCCCTTTGCATCCCAAGTGGTGGCCTTGCATCAGGAGTATCGGGAGTAGCCTCAGGTGTCCGACCACCACTCTCCAAGATCCCCAAATGCCTCATCCACTCCAGATGAGCATGACTGCCCTGCACTGTCTCGAGTGTCACCCCAAGGCTCTACTCACAACACACTGGCACGTGAGACAGCCCTAGGGTACCTAGATGGCAAGCCCCAGATCACTGTGTCCTCCTGATTGGGAGCCGGTCACTGGCGCTGCAGTTGGGGAAGAAAGAGGCCGTGCAAGTCTTCAGGCGAGACGAGGCCTGACTACCCTGTGGGGGCTCCTGAGTAACCTCAAGACCTATGAAAGCGTGAGGGAGTAAATCTCAGGCTCCGATCTCAGCATCAGACGAGGACTGAGGATCCGGCGTTGACTGGGGAGGAATTCCCAGATGCGCCTCACAACTCGCACTGAGAATGGCCTCTCCTGAGGATTCAGGGGTGGATCCCTGGGGTCCCCATCGTAACTCGAGAAAACCGGGATGCAACTCGAGAAAAACCGGAAGCTTCTTCCCTGCAGGTGTGGTGTGGCCCTTGTCTGCAACCTCGTCTCAGGGGAATTCACCCCGTTCCTTGCGGACCTCGAAAGGATCCTTCTCACCCTTGCTGTTACCCAAGAATTTCCACGCCCCACCCGTCCCTACTCGAGAGGAACCCCAATGGTCCCGCAAAGACTCAAGAGGAGACCCGCTTTCCCCTGCTGAGCTCCAGATGAGGGGCCCTTTCCCTGCTCCATCGGGAAAGGTTTTCTGGAGTTTCCCTAGCATCCCAGAAGGATGTGCTCTCAACGGGAAAGTTGGGAAGAGTCTCACAGTTTGGGCCACCATACCCCAAGACCCCCAAATGTCTCTTCTGCTTCAGATGAACCTGACTGCCCTGCACTGCCTCCACAGTTACCACAGGCCCGACTCTGGCACACTGGCATGTGTGACAGCCCTAGGGTACCTCGAGCTCAAGCCATAGATCCCTGTACCTGCTCGACAGGGACCCGGACACTCTTACTACAGCTGGGAAGGAAAGCGTCCGTGCACATCTCCAGTCGAGACGAGGCCTGACTCCCTTCTGCAGGCTCCAGGGGAAGCCCAATACAAGTCAGCACGGGCGAAGCAATCTCAGGCTGCAGCCTCAGCTCCAGAAGGGGACTGAGGACTTGGCGCCACTGGGGAGGAATCCCCAGATGTGCCCCGTAACTCACACGGAGACTGGCCTATCCTGGGGCCACAGGGGCGGATCCCTGTGGTCCCCATCATAACTCAAGAGGACATCACCACAACTCGAGAAAAACCAGAAGCCTCACCCTTCCAGGCTGAGAAAGGCCCTTGTCTGCTTCGGCATCCCGAGCGAAATCACCCGATCCCTCTTGGACCTGAAATGCTGTTTCACACCCTTGCTGTTGACCTCGAAATGATCTTTCACACCCTTGCTGTGACCCAAGATGTTCCCCTCCCCATACGTCGCCACTCGAGAGGACCGCCAAGGGTCCTGCTGCGACAGGAGAGAAGCTTCATTTTCCCATGCTCAGCTCCAGATGAGGAGCTCTTTCCCTGCTCCATTGGGAAAGGGTTCCCGGCTAATCCCTCACATCTCAAGAGGAGGCACTCACACCAGGCGAGTCCAGAGAAGCCTCAGGCATCGGGTCACATATCCGCAAGACCCCAAATGCCTAGTCTACTCCAGATGAATCTGACTGTCCTGAACTGCCTCGACTGTCACCGCGAGGCTCCACTCCGGCACACTGGCACGTGTATCAGCCCTGGGATCCCTCTAGGTCAAGCCACTGATCCCTGTATCTGCTCTACAGGGACCCGGACCCTGTTGCTGCATTTGGGGAAGAAAGCTTCTGTGGTCGCCCCAGGCGAGATGAGGCCTGACTGCCCTATGGGGGCTCCAGGGGAACCCCAAGACCTACGTCAGCATGAGCGAGGCAAGCACAGGCTCCGGCCTCAGCACCAGACGAGGACTGAGGTTCCAGCGACGTCTCGGGAGGAATCCCCACAGGTGTCACGCAACTCACACTACGAATGGACTCTCCTGAGTATACAGGGCCGGTTCCCTGGGGTCCCCGTCAAAACACCAGAGGACCCCGCCCCAATTTGAGAAAAACTGGAAGCTTCTCCCCTGCAGGCGTGGTGTGGCCCTTGTCCGCAACAGCATTTCAGGGAAATTCACCCTGTCCCTCGTGGACTTCGAAAGTCTCATTCACACCCTTGCTGTGACCCAAGAAGTTCCCCGCCCCACAAGTCCCCACTCGAGAGGAACCCCAAGGGTCCCGCCAAGACTCAGGAGGAGCCCCTGCTGAGCTCCAGATCACGGGCCATTTCCCTGCTCCATGGGAAAAGTTTTTGCGATGTTCCCCTCGCATCCCAAGAGGAGGTGCTCGCACCTAGAAATTCGGGAGGAGTCTCACAGGTTGGGCCACCATTCCCAAAGGTCCCCAAATGCCTCGCCCACTTCAGATGAACCTGACTGCCCTGCACTGCTTCGACTGTAACCCCTAGGCTCAACTCCGGCACACTAGCACGTATGACAGCCCTTGGGTACCTTGAGCTCAAGCCATAGATCCCTGTATCCGCTCGACAGGAACCTGGACACTGTTGTTGCAGTTGGGAAGGAAAGCGGCCGTGCACTTCTCCAGTCGAGATGAGGCCTGACTCCCCTCTGCGGGCTCCAGGGGAAGACCAATACAAATGTCAGCACGTGCGGGGCAATCTCAGGCTGCAGCCTTATCACCAGAAGGGGACTGAGGACTTGGCACCACTGGGAAGGAATCCCCAGATGTGCCTCGCCCCTCCCACGGAGACTGGCCTATCCTGGGGCCACAGGTGTGGGTTCCAGTAGTCCCCATCGTCACTCAAAAGGACCCCACTGCAACTTCAGAATAACCGGAAGCTTCTCCCCTGCAGACATGGTGTGGCCCTTGTCCGCAAATGCATTTCAGGGAAATTCACCCAGTCCCTCGTGAACCTCAAAAGGCTCCTTCTCACACTTGCTGTGACCCAAGAAGTTCCCCGCCCCAACCTGCCCGTCACGTTGGAACCCCAAGGGTCCTGCCATGACACAATAGTTTTCACCTGCTGAGCTCCAGATGAGGGGCCCTTTCCCTGTTCCGTCGGCAAAGGTTTTGCGGTGTTCTCCTCGCATGCCAAGAGGAGATGCTTACACCTGGAAAGTCGGGAGGAGTCTCCCAGTTTGGGCCACCATTCCCCAAGAACCCCAAATGCCTCGTCCACTCCAGATGAAACTCTCTGCCCTGCACTGCCTCGAATGAAACCCAGAGGCTCAACTCTGGCACACTGGCACATGTGACCACTCTAGGGTACCTCTATCACAAGCCATAGATCCCTGTATCTACTCAACGGGTACCCGGACACTGTTACTGCAGTTGGGAAAGAAAGTGGCTGTGCACGTCTCCATTTGAGAGACAAGGCGTGACTCCCCTCTGCGGGCTCCAGGGGAAGTCAATACAAATGTCAGCACGCGCAAGGCAATCTCAGGCTGCAGCTTCAGCACCAGAAGAGGACTGAGGACTTGGCGCCACTGGGGAGTAATCCCCAGCTGTGCCTTGCCCCTCGCATGGAGACTGGCCTATCCTGGGGTCAGAGGGGCTGGTCCCTGTGGTCCCCGTCGTAACCTGAGAGGACCCTGCCGCAACTCAACAAAAACCAGAAGCTTCACCCTTGCAGGCGGAGTGAGGCACTTGTCCGCTGTGGCGTACTGGGGGAAGTCACCCTTTCCCTCTTGGACCACGAAATGCTCTTTCACACCCTTGCTGTGACCCAAGAAGTTCCCTGCCTCTCATGTCCCCACTCGAGAGGACCGCCGATTGTCCCACCAGGAATCAAGAGGAGCCCCATTTTTCCATGCTCAGCTCCAGATGAGGGGCCCTTTATCTGCACCATCGGGAAAGGGTTCCCGGCTCTCCCTTCGCATCCCATGAGGAGGCACTCACACCAGGCAAGTCCAGAGAAGCCTCAGGCATCAGGTCACATTTCCGCAAGACCCCCAAATGCCTAGTCCACTCCCGATGAATATGACTGTCCTGCACTGTCTCGACTGTCACCCCAAGGCTCGACTCCAGCACACTGGCACGTGTGATAGCCCTGGGGTAGCTCGAGGTCAAGCAACTGATCCATGTATCTACTCGACAGGGACCCAGATACTGTTACTGCAGTTGGCGAGGAAAGCAGCTGTGCACATCCCTAGTTTAGAAGAGGACTGACTCCCATATTTGGGCTCCAGGGGAACCCCAAGACCTGTGTCAGCATGAGTGAGGCAAGTACAGGCTCAGGCCTAAGCACCAGTCGAGGACTGAGTTCTCAGCGACGTCTTGGGAGGAATCCCCACAGTTGCCTAACAACTCCCATGGAGACTGGCCTCTCCTGAGGCCACTACAGCGGATCCCTGGGGCCCCCATTGTAACTCTAGAGGACCCTGTCGCAATGTTCGAAAAACCAGAAGCTTCTCTTCTGCAGGGAGGTTGAGTCCCTTCTCCGCTGCAGCATCTCAGGGTAAATTACCCTGGCCCCCTGGGACTTTGCAAGTCTCCTTCATACCCTTATTTTAACCTAGGAAGATCCCCCCCCAACCTTCCCCACATGAGAGGAACCCCGAGGATCCCGCCTCGACTCAAGAGGAGACCCGATTTCTGCTGCTCAGCTCCAGATTAGGGACCCTTTCGCTGCTGCATCGGAAAAGGATTTCTGGCAATCCCCTCGCATCCCAAGAGGTGGCCTCGCATCAGGAGAGTCGGGAGGAGCCTCATGTGTCCGACCACCACTCCCCAAGATATCTAAATGCCTCGTCCACTCCAGATGAATATGACTTTCCTGCACTGTCTCGACTGTCACCCTGAGGCTTGACTCCCAACACACTGGCACATGAAACTGTCCTGAGAACCTCGATGGAAAGCCACAGATCCCTGTGTCCGCTTTACGGGGAGCCGGACACTGTCGCTGCAGTTTGGGAAGAAAGAGGCCTTGCAGTCTCCAGGCAAGAAGAGGCCTGACTCCCTTGTGGGGGCTCCAGAGTAACCTCAAGATCTATGAAAGCAAGAGCGAGGAAAACTCAGGCTCTGACCATGGCACCAGACGAAGACTGAGGAACAGGGATGACTGGGGAGGAATCCCCAGAGGCGCCTCACAACTCGCACTGAGAAGGGCCTCTCCTGAGGATACAGGGGCGGGTCCCTGGGGTCCCCGTCGTAACTCCAGAGGACCCCACCACAACTCGAGAAAAACAGGAAGCTCCTCCCCTGCAGGCGTGGTATGGCCCTTGTCCGCAACAACATCTCAAGGGAATTCACCCCATCCCTCGTGAACCTCGAAAGGCTCCTTCACACCCTTGTTGTGACTAAGGAAGTTCCCTGCCCCAACCGTCCCCACTCGAGATGAACCCCGATGGTCCCACCATGACTGAAGAGGAGCCCTGTTTTCCCCTGCTGAGATCCAGATGAGCAGCTCTTTCCCTGCTCCATCTGGAAAGGTTTTGCGGTGTTCCCCTCATATCCCAAGAGGAGATGCTCACACCTGGAAAGTTGGGAGGAGTCTCACAGTTTGGGCCACCATTCCCCAAGACTCCCAAATGCCTCGTCCACTTCAAATGAACCTGACTGCCCAGGACTGCCTCGACTGTTACCCCCAGGCTCGACCCCGGCACATGGGCACGTGTTACAGTCCTAGGGTACCTCGAGCCAAGCCTTAGATCCTTGTAACCGCTCGACAGGGACCCGAGCACTGTTACTGCAGTTGGGAAGAAAAGTGGCCATGCACGTCTCCAGTCGAGACGAGGCCTGACTCCACTCTGTGAACTCCAGGGGAAGCCAAATACAAATGTCAGCACCGGCGAGGCAATCTCAGTTTGCAGCCTCAGCACGAGAAAGGGACTGAGGACGTGGAGCCACTGGGCAGGAATCCCCAGATGTGCCTTGCCCCTCGCACGGAGACTGGCCTATCCTGGAGCAACAGGAGCGGATCCCTGTGGTCCCCGAGATAACTCACCAGGACCCCACCGCAACTCGAGAAAAACCAGAAGCTTCACCCTTGCAGGCAGAGTGAGGCCCTTGATGGCTGCGGTGTCCCGGGTAAATCATCTGTTCCCTCTTGGACCTCAAAATGCTCTTTCACACCCTTGCTGTGACCCAAGAAGTTCCCCGCCCCACACGTCCCCTCTTGAGAGGACGCAGAGGGTCCTGCCGTGACTCAGGAGGAGCTTCATTTTCCCATGCTCAGCTCCAGATGAGGTGCTCTTTATCTGATCCTTAGGGAAAGTGTTCCGAGGTCACCCCTCGCAGACCAAGAGGTGGAACTCACACCTAGCGAGTCCAGATAAGCCTTAGGCATCGAGTCACATATCCCCAAGTCCCCTAAATGCCTAGTCCACTCCAGATCAATCTGACTGTCCTGTACTGCCTCGAATGTCACCCCGAGGATCGTCTCCGGCACACTGGCACGTGTGTAAGCCCTGGGGTCCCTCTACATCAAGCCACTGATCCCTGTATCCGCTCTATAGGGACCCAGACACTATTGCTGCAGTTGGGGAGGAAAGCGACTGTGCTTTTCCCCAGGCGAGACGAAGCCTGACTCCCCTATGGGGGCTCCAGGGGAACCGCAAGAACTATGTCAGCATGGGCGAGGCAAACACAGGCTCCTGCCTCAGCACCAGACGAGGACTGAGGACCCGGCGACATCTCGGGAGAAATCCCCACAGGTGCCTCTTAACTCGCATGGAGACTGGCCTCTCCTGAGGCCACAGCAGCGGGTCCCTGGAGTCCCCATCGTAACTCAAGAGGACCCTGCCCCAACTCGAGAAAAACCAGAAACTTCACCCTTGCAGGCGGAGTGAGGCCCTTGTCCACTGCGGCGTCCCCGGGGAAATCACCTGTTCCCTCTTGGACCTCGAAGTACTCTTTCACATCCTTGCTGTGACACAAGAAGTTCCCCGCCCCACACGTCCCCACTCGAGAGGACCTCCAAGGGTCTCGCTGTGATTTAAGAGGAGCTCCATTTTCCCCTGCTGAGCTCCAGGTCAGGGGTCCTTTCTCCGCTCCATCGGGAAAGGGTTCCCGGCTCTCCCCCTCGCATCCCAAAAGGAGGTGATCATACCTGGAAAATCGGGAGGAGTCTCATAGTTTGGGCCACCATTCCCCAATACCCCCAAATGCCTCGTCGACTTAAGATGAACCTGACTGTCCTGCACTGCCTCAACTGCAACGCTGCAGCTCGAGTATGGAACCCTGGCATATGTGACAGCCCTAGGGTACCACGAGTGAAAACATAGATCCTTGTATGGGCTCGACAGGGACCCAGACACTGTTACTGCAGTTGGGAAGGAAATCAGCCGTGCACGTTTCCAGTTGAGACGAGACCTGACTCCTCTCTGCGGGCTCCAGGGGAAGCCCAATACAAAGTCTGCACGGGCGAGGCAATCTTAGGCTGCAGCCTCAGCACCAGAAGGGGACTGAGGACCAGCGATGACTGGGGAGGAATTCCCAGATGTGCCTCTGCACTCTCATGGAGATTGGCATATCCCGGGGCCACAGGGGCGCATCCCTGTGGTCCCCGTCGTAACTCAAGAGGACCCCGCCGCAACTCGAGAAGAACAAGAAGCTTTACCCTTGCAGGCAGAGTGAGGCCCTCGTAGGCTGTGGCATCCCGGGGGAAATCACCTGTTCCCTCTAGGACCTCGAAATGCTCTTTCACACCCTTGCTGTGACCCAAGAATTTCCCCGCCCCACACGTCCCCACTCGAGAAGACGCCGAGTGTCGTGCCAACACTCGAGGAGGTCCATTTTCCCATGCTCAGCTCCAGATGAGGGGCCCTTGACCCGCTCCATCAGGAAAGAGTACCCAGCTGCCCCCTTGAATCCCAAGAGGAGGCATTCACAACAGGTGACTACAGAGAAGCCTCAGGCGTCCGGTCACATTTCCACAAGACCCCCAATTGCCTACTCCATTCCAGATGAACTTGACTGTCCTGCAATGCCTCGACTGTCACCCCGAGGCTCGACTCTGGCACATCGGCACGTTTGATAGCCCTGGGTTTCCTCGATGTCAAGCCATTGATCCTTGTATACGCTCAACATGGACCCAGAAACTGTTGCTGCAGTTAGGGAGGAAATAGGCTGTGCACGTCCCGAGGCGAGACGAGGCCTCACTTCCCTATGGGGCTCCAGGGAAAACCAAAGGCTTATGTCAGCATGGGCGAGGGAAGCCCAGGCTCCGGCCTAAGCACCAGAAGATGACTGAGGATCTGGCGATGACTGGGGAGGAATCCCCAGAGGCGCCTTGCAACTCTAACTGAGAATGGCCTCTCCTGAGGATAAGGGACGGGTCCCTGGGGCCCCATTGTAATTCGAGAGGACCACGCCACAACTCGAGAAAAACAGGAGGCTTCTCCCATGCAGGCGAGGTGTGGCCCTTGTCCCCAACGGCATCTCAGAGGAATGCACCCCGTCCCTCGTTGACCACAATAGGCTCCTTCACACCCTTGCTGTGACCCAAGAAGTTCCCCGCCCCACCTATCTTCACTCGAGAGGAAACCAAAGGGTTCCGCCAAGAATCAAGTGAAGCCCCGTTTTCCCCTGCTGAGCTGCAGATCAGCGGCTCCGTTGGGAAAGGTTTCGCAGTGTTCACCTCGCATCCCAAGAGGAGGTAGTGGCACCGGGAAAGTCGGGAGGAGTGTCTCAGGCTGGGCCACCATTCCCTAAGACCCCCAAATGCCTTGTCCACTTCAGATGAACCTGACTGTCCTGCACTGCTTCGACTGTAACCCCGCAGACAAATCCCGCACACTGGCATGTGTGACAGTCCTAGAGTACTTGGAGTGCAAGTCATAGATCCTTGTATCCACTCAACAGGGACCCAGGCACTGTTACTGCAGTTGGGAAGGAAAGCGCCGTGCACGTCTGCAGTCGAGATGAGGCCTGACCCCTCTACGGGCTCCAGTGGAAGCCCAATACAAATGTCAGTATGGGCGAGGCAATCTCAGGCTGCAGCCTCAACACCAGAACTGACTGACGACTTGGCGCCACTGGGGAGGAATCCCCAGATGTGCCTCGGCACTCTCACGGAGACTGGCATATCCTGGGGCCACAGGGGCGCATCCCTGTGGCCCCCGTCGTACCTCGAGAGGATCCCACCACAACTTGAGAAAAACAAGAAGCTTCACCCTTGCAGGCGGAGTGAGGCCCTTGTCCACCCAGGCGTCCCAGAGGAAATCACCTGTAACCTCTTGGACCTCGAAATGCTCTTTCACACCCTTGATGTGACCCAAGAAGTTCCCCGCCCCACACGTCCCCACTCGAGAGGACCGCCGAGGGTCCAGCCGCGAATCAAGAGGAGCTCCATTTTCCCATGCTCAGCTCCAAATGAGGGGCCCTTTCCCTGCCCCATCAGGAAAGGGTTCCCGGTTCCCCCTCGCATCCCAAGAGGAGGCACTCACACCAGGCGAGTCCAGAGAAGCCTCAGGTGTCGNCCCATGCAGGCGAGGTGTGGCCCTTGTCCCCAACGGCATCTCAGAGGAATGCACCCCGTCCCTCGTTGACCACAATAGGCTCCTTCACACCCTTGCTGTGACCCAAGAAGTTCCCCGCCCCACCTATCTTCACTCGAGAGGAAACCAAAGGGTTCCGCCAAGAATCAAGTGAAGCCCCGTTTTCCCCTGCTGAGCTGCAGATCAGCGGCTCCGTTGGGAAAGGTTTCGCAGTGTTCACCTCGCATCCCAAGAGGAGGTAGTGGCACCGGGAAAGTCGGGAGGAGTGTCTCAGGCTGGGCCACCATTCCCTAAGACCCCCAAATGCCTTGTCCACTTCAGATGAACCTGACTGTCCTGCACTGCTTCGACTGTAACCCCGCAGACAAATCCCGCACACTGGCATGTGTGACAGTCCTAGAGTACTTGGAGTGCAAGTCATAGATCCTTGTATCCACTCAACAGGGACCCAGGCACTGTTACTGCAGTTGGGAAGGAAAGCGCCGTGCACGTCTGCAGTCGAGATGAGGCCTGACCCCTCTACGGGCTCCAGTGGAAGCCCAATACAAATGTCAGTATGGGCGAGGCAATCTCAGGCTGCAGCCTCAACACCAGAACTGACTGACGACTTGGCGCCACTGGGGAGGAATCCCCAGATGTGCCTCGGCACTCTCACGGAGACTGGCATATCCTGGGGCCACAGGGGCGCATCCCTGTGGCCCCCGTCGTACCTCGAGAGGATCCCACCACAACTTGAGAAAAACAAGAAGCTTCACCCTTGCAGGCGGAGTGAGGCCCTTGTCCACCCAGGCGTCCCAGAGGAAATCACCTGTAACCTCTTGGACCTCGAAATGCTCTTTCACACCCTTGATGTGACCCAAGAAGTTCCCCGCCCCACACGTCCCCACTCGAGAGGACCGCCGAGGGTCCAGCCGCGAATCAAGAGGAGCTCCATTTTCCCATGCTCAGCTCCAAATGAGGGGCCCTTTCCCTGCCCCATCAGGAAAGGGTTCCCGGTTCCCCCTCGCATCCCAAGAGGAGGCACTCACACCAGGCGAGTCCAGAGAAGCCTCAGGTGTCGGGTCACATTTACACAAGACCCCCAAATGCCTAGTCCACTAAAGATGAATCTGAATGTCCTGCAATGCCTCGACTGTCATCCCGAGGCTCTACTCTGACACACTGGCACTTGGAATAGGCTGGGACCAGGAGGTCAAGCCACTGAACACTGTATCCACTCGAAAGGGACCCGGACACTGTTGCTGCAGTTGGGGAGGTAAGCAGCTGTACAGGACCCCAGGCTAGACGAGGCCTGACTCCCCTATTGGGGCTCCAGGGTAACCCCAAGACCTATGTCAGCATGCGTGAGGCAAGCACAGGCTCTGGACTCAGCACCAGACGAGGCCTGAGGCCCGGCGACGTCTCGGGAGCAATCCCCACATGTGCCTCGTAACTCACATGGAGACTGGCCTCTTCTGAGGCCACAGAGGCGGGTCTTCGGGGTCCCTGTTGTAACTCGAGAGGACCCCGCCTCAACTCGAGAAAAACCAGAAGCTTCTCCCCTGCAGGGAGGGTCAGCCCTTTTCCTCTGCAGCATCTCTGGGGAAATTACCCCTTCCCTCTTTGACCTCGAAAGGCTCCTTCATACCCTGGTTGTGACCTAGGAAGTTCCCCGTCCCAACCGTCCGCACTCAAGAGGAACCCTGAGGGTCCCGCTGCGACTCAAGAGGAGCCCCGTTTTCCCCTGCTGAGCTCCAGATGAGGGACCCTTTCCCTGCTCCATCGGGAAGGGTTTTCCGGCCCTCCCCTTGCATCCAAAGAGGTCGCCTCGCATCAGGATATTCGGGAGGAGCCTCAGGTGTCTGACCACCACTCCCCAAGATCCCCAAATGCCTTGTCAAATCCAGATGAACATGACTGCCCTGCACTCTCTCGACTGTTACCCCGAGGCTCGACTCCCAACACACTGGCATGGGAGACAGCCCTGGAGTACCTCGATGGCAAGCCACAGATCCCTGTGTCCTCTTTACGGGGAGCAGAACACTGCCGCTGCATTTGGGGAAGTAAGAGCCGATGCAAGTCTCCAGGCGAGAAGAGGCCTGACTCCCCATGGGGGCTCCAGAGTAACCTCAAGACCTATGAAAGCATGAGCTATGAAATCTCAGGCTTCAACTTCAGCACCAGGCAAGGACTGAGGACCCGGTGATGACTGTGGAGGAATCCCCAGAGATGTCTCTCAACTCGCACTGATAATGGCTTCTTTTGAGGATACAGGGGCGGGTCCCTGGCGTCCCCATCTTAACTCGAGAGGATCCCACCACAACTAGAGAAAAACCAGAATCTTCTTCCCTGCGGGTGAAGTGAGGCCCTTGTCCGCGGGGTCATCTCAGGAGAAATCACCCCTTTCTTCCTAGAACACGAAAGTCCCTTCACACCCTTGTGACCAAAGAAGTTCCCCTCCCCACCCGTCCCCACTCAAGATGAACCCCGAAGGTCCCACCAAGACTCAAGAGGAGCGCCATTTTCCTCGGCTCAGCTCTAGATGACGGGACCTTTCCCTGCTCCTTCGGGAAAGTGTTCATGGCTCTCCCCTGGCATACCAAGAAGAGGCGCTCAAACGAGGGGAGACAGAACGAGACTCAGTGGTCGGTCCATCATTCCCAAGACCCCCAAATGCCTCGTCCATTCCTGATGAATCTCACTGCCCTGCACTGCCTCGACTGTCACCCTGAGACTCGACTCCTGACAAACTGGCACGTGTGACAGACCTGGGGTACCTCAAGGGCAAGCCACAGATCCCTGTGTCTGCTCGAAGGGGTGCTGGACACTTCTGCTGCAGATGGGGAGGAAAGCGGCCGTGCACATCTCCAGGCGAGATGAGGCCTGTCTCCCATGTGGAAGCTCCAGGGGCATCCCAAGACGTAGGTCAGCATGGGCGAGGCAAGCTCTGGATGTGGCCTCAGCACCAGATGAGGCCTGGGAACCTGGCGACAACTGGGGAGAAATAGCCAGTGACAACTCGCACGGAGACTGACCCCTCCTGAGGCCACAGGGGCGGGTCCCTGAGGTTACCGTCATAACTCAAGAGGAACCCCCCCGCAAGTTGAGAAAACCAGAAGCTTCTCCCTTGCAGACGGGGTGAGGCCCTTGTCCACTCCAGCATCTCGGGGGAAATCACCCTTTCCCACTTGGACCGAAATGCTCCTTCACACCCTTAATGAGACCTAAGAAGTTCCCCGTCCCACCCGTACCCACTCGAGAGGACGGCCGAGGGTCCCACCTCGATTCAAGAGGAGCTCCATTTTCCCATGATCAGCTCCAGATGAGGGGCCTTTTCCTTGCTCCATGGGGAAAGGGTTCCTGGCTCTCTCCTTGTATCCCAAGAGGACCCCCTCACACCAGGCGAGCCCAGAGGAGCCTCAAGTGTCTGGTCACCTTTCCCCAAGAATCCCAAATGCCTCGTGCGCTCCAGATGAACCTGACTGCCCTGCACTGCCTCGACTGCTTCCCCGAGTGTCGACTGCTGACACACTGGCACGTGTGATAGCCCTGGGGTACTTCAAGGTCAAGACACTGATCCCTGTATCCGCTCGACAGAGACCCGGACACTGTTGCAGCAGTTGGGCAGGAAAGCGTCTGTGCACGTCCCCAGGCAAGACAAGGACTGACTCCCCTGTGGGAGCTCCAGGGAACGCCCAAGTTCTGTGTCAGCATGGGCGAAGCAAGCACAGGCTCTGGCCTCAGCACCAGATGAGGACTGAGGACCCGACGATGTCTACGGAGGAATCACCACAGATGCATCCCAACTCGCATGGAGACTGGCCTCTCCTGAGGCCACAGGGGCGGGTCCCAGGGTTCCCCATTTTACCTCAAGAGGATCCCGCCGCAACTCGAGGAAAACCAGAAGCTTCTCCCCTGCAGGGAGAGTGAGCCCTTTTCCTCTGCAGCATCTCGGGGGAAATCACCCCTTCCCTCTTGGACCTCGAAAGGTCCTTCATACCCTTGTTGTGACCTAGGAAGTTCCCTGCTCCAACCGTCTCCTCTCAACAGGAACCTCGATGGTCCCAATGTGACTCAAGAGGAGCCCCGTTTTCCCCTGCTGAGCTCCAGATGAGGGGCCCTTTCCCTGTTCCATCAGAAAAGGTTTTCTGGCGCTCCCCTCGCATCCCAAGAGGTGGCCTCCCATCAGGAGTGTCGGTAGGAGCTTCTGGTGTCCGACTACCAATTCCCAAGATCTCTAAATGCTTCGTCCACTCCAGATGAACATGACTGCCCTGCACTGTCTTGACTCATCCAGAGACTCGACACTCAACACACAGGCACGTGATACAACCCTGGAATCCTTCGATGACAAGCCACAGATCCCTGTTTCCACTTTATGGGGAGCCGGACACTGCCGCTGCATTTGGGGAAGAAAGAGGCCATACAAGTTTCCAGGCGAGAAGAGGCCTGATTCCCCTGTGGGGGCTCCAGAGTAACCTCAAGACCTATGAAAGCATGAGCGAGGAAATCTCAGGCTCTGACCTCAGCACCAAACGAGGAATGAGGAACCGGCGATGACTGGGGAGGAATCCCCTGAGGCACCTCACAACTCGCACTGAGAATGGAATCTCCTGAGCATACAGGGGCGGGTCTCTGGCGTCCGCATCGTAACTCGAGAGGACCAGGCATCAACACGAGAAAAACTGGAAGCTTTTCCCCTGCCGGCGTGGTGTGTCCCTTCTCTGCACCGACATCACAGAGAATTCACCTCGTCCCTGGTGGACCTCGAACGGCACCTTCACACCCTTGCTGTGACCCAAGAAGTTCCCTGCCCCACCCGTTACCATTCTAGAAGAACCCCAATGGTCATGTCCAGACTCAAGAGGAGCCTCTTTTCCCCCTGCTGAGCTTCAGTTGAGGAGCCCTTTCCCTGCTCTGTCGGGAAAGTTTTCACGGTGTTCCCCTCGCATCCCAAGAGGAGGTGCTCGCACCTGGAAAGTCGGGACGAGTCTCATAGCTTGGGCCACCATTCCCCAAGACCCACAAATGCCTCGTCCACTTCAGATGAACCTGACTGCCCTACACTGCCTCGACTGTAATCCCGAGGCTCGACTCTGGCACACTGGCACATGTGACAGCTCTAGGGTACCTCGAGCAGAAGCCATAGATCTCTGTGTCCGCTCGACAGGGACCCGGACACTGTTATTGCAGTTGGGAAGGAAGCAGCCGTGCACGTTTCCAGTTGAGATGAGGCCTGACTCTCCTCCACGGGCTCCAGGGGAAGCCCAATACAAATGTCAGCATGAGCGAGGCAATCTCAGGCTGCAGCCTCAGCACCAGAAGGGGATTGAGGACTAGGCGCCACTAGGGAGGAATCCCCAGATGTGTCTCGCCCCTCGCATGGAGACTGGCCTATCCTGGGGCCACAGGGGCAGAAAACCAGAAGCTTCACCCTTGCAGGTGTAGTGAGGCCCTTGTCCACTGCGGCATCCTGAGGGAAATCACCTGTGTACTCTTGGACCTCGAAATGCTGTTTCACACCATTGCTGTGACCCAAGAAGTTCCCTGCCCCACACGTCACCACTCGAAAGGACCACCGAGGGTCTCGCCGTGACTCAAGAAGAGCTCCATTTTCCCATGCTCAGCTCCAGATGAGGGGCCCTTTCCCTGCTCCATTGGGAAAGGGTTCCCGGCTCTCCACTCTAATCCCAAGAGGAGGCACTCACACCAGGCTAGTCCAGAGAAGCCTCAGGCATCGGGTCACATTTCTGCAAGACCCCCAAATGCCTAGTCCACTCCACATGAATCTGACTGTCCTGCACTGCCTCGAATGTCACCCCGCGGCTCAACTCCAGCACATTGGCACGTGTGATAGCCCTGGGATACCTCGAGGTCAAGCCACTGATCCCTGTATCCGCTCAACAGGGACCCCTACACTGTTGCTGCAGTTAGGGAGGAAAGCGGCTGTGCACGTCCCCAGGCGAGACGAGGCCTGACTTCCCTATGGGGGCTCCATGGGAACCCCAATACCTATGTTAGCATGGGTGAGGCAAGCACACGCTCCGGCCTCAGCACCATACAAGGAGTGAGAACCTGGCGACGTCTTGGGAGAAATTCACTCATGGGCCTCGCAACTCGCATGGGACGACTCTCCTGAGGCCACAGGGGCGTGTCCCTGGCTTCCCAGTCTTAACTCGAGAGGACCCTGCTGCAACTTTTGAAAAACCAGAAGCTTCTCCCCTGCAGCGTGTTTGAGTCCCTGGTCCGATGCAGCATCTCGGGGAAATCACAACTTCTCTGTTGGACCTTGAAAGGCTGCTTCATACCCCTGTTGTTACCTAGGAATTTCCCCATTCCAACCGTCCCCACTCGAGAGGAAGGCCGAGTGTTCCGCCATGACTCAAGATGAGCCCTGTTTTCTCCTGCTGAGCTGCACATGAGGGACCTTTTCCCTGCTTCATTGTGAAAGGTTTTCCTGAGCTTCCCTCGCATAGCAAGAGGTGGCCATGCATCAGGAGAGTCGGGAGGAGCCTCAGCTGTGCGACCACCACTCCCCAAGTTCGAAAATGCCTTGTCCACTCCAGATGAACATGACTGCCCTGCACTGTCTCGACTGTCACTGAGAGGCTCGACTCCCAACACACTGGCATGTGAGACAGCCCTGGAATACCTCGATAGCAAGCCACAGATACCTGTATCCGCTTTACAGGGGGCCGGACACTGCCGCTGCAGTTGGGGAAGAAAGAGGCCGTGCAAGTTTACAGGCGAGAAGAGGCCTGACTCCCCTGTGGAGGCTCCAGAGTAACCTCACCACCTACGAAAGCATGAAGGAGGAAATCTCATGCACCGACCTCAGCACCAGACGAGGACTGAGGACCCAGCGATGACTGGGGAGAAATCCCCAGAGGCGCCTTACAACTCGCACTGAGAATGGCCTCTTCTGAGGATACAGGGGCAGTTCCCTGGGGTCCCTGTGGTAACTCGAGGGGACCCTGCCACAACTCGAGAAAAACCGTAAGCTTCTCCCCTTAAGGAGTGGTGTGGACCTTGTCTGCAACGGCATCTCAGGGGAATTGACTCAGTCCCTCTTAGACCTTGAATGGCCCATTCACACCCTTGCTGAGACCGAAGAAGTTCCTAACCCCACCTTCCCCACTCGAAAGGAACCCCAAGGGTCCCGCCAAGACTCAGGAGGAGACACGTTTTCCCCTGCTGAGCTTCAGATGAGGAGCCCTTTCCCTGCTCCGTTGGGAAAGGTTTCGTGGTGTTTCCCTTGCATCCCAAGAGGAGGTGCGTGCACCTGGAAAGTCAGGAGGAGTCTCACAGGTTGGGCCACCATTCCCTAAGACCCCCAAATGCCTTGTCCACTTCAGATGAACCTGACTGCCCTGCACTGCCTCGACTGTAACCCCGAGGCTGCACTCTGTCCACTAGCATGTGTGACAGCCCAAGGGTACCTCGAGCGCAAGCCATAGATCCCCGTATCCGCTCGACAGGGAACCGGACACTTTTTCTGAGGTTGGGAAGGAAAGCTGCCATGCATGTCTCCAGTTGAGACGAAGTCTGACTCCCCTCTGCGGGTTCCAGGGGAAGCCCAATCCAAATGTCAGCAAGGGCGAGGCAATCTCAGGTTGCAGCCTCAGCACCAGAAGGGGACTGAGGACTTGGCGCCACTGGGGAGGAATCCCCAGATGTACCTCGCCCCTTGCATAGAGACTGGCCTATCCTGCGGTCAGGGATCAGATCCCTGTGGTCCCTGTCATAAGTCGAGAGGACACCGCCACAACTGGAGAAAAACCAGAAACTTCAGCCTTGCAGGCGGAGTGAGGCCCTAGTGCGTTCTCCGCGTCCCGGCGAAAATCAACCGTTCCCTCTTGGACCTCGAAATGCTCTTCACACCCTTGCTGTGACCCACGAGGTTCCCTGCCCCACAGGTCCACACTGGACAGGGACGCCGATGGTCCCGCCACATCTCAAGAGGAGCTCCATTTACCCATGCTCAGCTCCAGATGAGGGGCCCTTTCCCTGCTCCATCGGGAAAGGGTTCCCGGTTCTCCCCTTGCATCCAAACAGGAGGCACTGATACCAGGCGAGTTCAGAGAAGCCTCAGGCATTGGGTCACATTTCCGCAAGACCCCCAAATGCCTAGTCCACTTCAGATGAATCTGACTGTCCTGCACTGTCTCGGATGTCACCCCATGGCTCGACTCCGGCACACTGGCACGTGTGATAGCCCTGGGGTACCCGGAGGTCAAGACACTGATCCCTGTATCCGCTCAACAGGGAACGGACACTGTTGCTGCAGTTGGGGAGGAAAGCAGCTGTGCACGTCCCCAGGCGAGAGGAGGCCTGACTCCCCTGTGGTGGCTCCAGGGGATGCCCAAGACCTATGTCAGCATGGGATAGGCAAGCACAGGTTCCGGCCTCAACACCAGACGAGGACTGAGGACCCGCCGAGTTATCAGGAAGAATCCCCACAGGTGCCTCGCAACTCGCAAGGAGACTAGTCTCTCGTGACGCCAAAGCGGCGGGTCCCAGGGACCCCGTTGTAACTCGAGAGGACACCGCCGAAACGTCAGAAAAACCAGAAGCTTCTCCCCTGCAGNTTTCCCTGCTCCGTTGGGAAAGGTTTCGTGGTGTTTCCCTTGCATCCCAAGAGGAGGTGCGTGCACCTGGAAAGTCAGGAGGAGTCTCACAGGTTGGGCCACCATTCCCTAAGACCCCCAAATGCCTTGTCCACTTCAGATGAACCTGACTGCCCTGCACTGCCTCGACTGTAACCCCGAGGCTGCACTCTGTCCACTAGCATGTGTGACAGCCCAAGGGTACCTCGAGCGCAAGCCATAGATCCCCGTATCCGCTCGACAGGGAACCGGACACTTTTTCTGAGGTTGGGAAGGAAAGCTGCCATGCATGTCTCCAGTTGAGACGAAGTCTGACTCCCCTCTGCGGGTTCCAGGGGAAGCCCAATCCAAATGTCAGCAAGGGCGAGGCAATCTCAGGTTGCAGCCTCAGCACCAGAAGGGGACTGAGGACTTGGCGCCACTGGGGAGGAATCCCCAGATGTACCTCGCCCCTTGCATAGAGACTGGCCTATCCTGCGGTCAGGGATCAGATCCCTGTGGTCCCTGTCATAAGTCGAGAGGACACCGCCACAACTGGAGAAAAACCAGAAACTTCAGCCTTGCAGGCGGAGTGAGGCCCTAGTGCGTTCTCCGCGTCCCGGCGAAAATCAACCGTTCCCTCTTGGACCTCGAAATGCTCTTCACACCCTTGCTGTGACCCACGAGGTTCCCTGCCCCACAGGTCCACACTGGACAGGGACGCCGATGGTCCCGCCACATCTCAAGAGGAGCTCCATTTACCCATGCTCAGCTCCAGATGAGGGGCCCTTTCCCTGCTCCATCGGGAAAGGGTTCCCGGTTCTCCCCTTGCATCCAAACAGGAGGCACTGATACCAGGCGAGTTCAGAGAAGCCTCAGGCATTGGGTCACATTTCCGCAAGACCCCCAAATGCCTAGTCCACTTCAGATGAATCTGACTGTCCTGCACTGTCTCGGATGTCACCCCATGGCTCGACTCCGGCACACTGGCACGTGTGATAGCCCTGGGGTACCCGGAGGTCAAGACACTGATCCCTGTATCCGCTCAACAGGGAACGGACACTGTTGCTGCAGTTGGGGAGGAAAGCAGCTGTGCACGTCCCCAGGCGAGAGGAGGCCTGACTCCCCTGTGGTGGCTCCAGGGGATGCCCAAGACCTATGTCAGCATGGGATAGGCAAGCACAGGTTCCGGCCTCAACACCAGACGAGGACTGAGGACCCGCCGAGTTATCAGGAAGAATCCCCACAGGTGCCTCGCAACTCGCAAGGAGACTAGTCTCTCGTGACGCCAAAGCGGCGGGTCCCAGGGACCCCGTTGTAACTCGAGAGGACACCGCCGAAACGTCAGAAAAACCAGAAGCTTCTCCCCTGCAGGGATGGTGAGTCCCTTGTCTGCTGCAGCATCTCGGGGGAAGTCACCCCTTCCCTCTTGGACCTCGAAAGGCTCCTTCATACGCTTGTGGTGACTAGGAAGTTCCCCACCCTACCCGTCCCCACTAGAGAGGAACCCGGAGGGTCCCACCAAGACTCAAGAGGAGCTCGATTTTCCCCTGCTGAGCTCCAGATGAGGGGCCCTTCCCTGCTCCATGGGGAAGGGTTTCCCTGTGTTCTCACATCCCAAGAGGAGGTGCTCACAACTCCAGAGTCAGAAGGAGTCTCACATATTGGGCCACCATTCCCGAAGACCCCTAAATTCCTCGTCCATTCCAGATGATCCTGACTGCCCTACACTGCCTCAACTGTCACCACGAGTCTGGACTCCGGCACACTGGCACGTGTGACAGCCCTGGGGTACCTCGATGGCAAGCCACAGATCCCTGTGTCTACTCGACTGGGACCCGGACACTGTTGCTGCAGTTGGGGAGGATAGCGACCATGCATGTTTCCAGGCAAGACGAGGCCTGACTCCCCTATGGGAGCTCCAGGGAACCCCTCGACGTAGGTCAGCATGGGCAAGGCAAGCTCTGGCTGTGGCCTCAGCACCAGACGAGGCCTGGGGACCCGGTGATGACTGGGGAGAAATACCCAGTGGCAACTCGCACAGAGACTTACCCCTCCTGAGTCCACAGGGGCGGGTCCCTGGGGTCCCTGTCATAACTCAAGAGGACCACCCTGCAACTCCAGGAAATCAGAAGCTTCTCCCTTGCAGGTGGCGTGAGGCCCTTGTCCACTGCAGCATTCTGGGGGAAATCACCCGTTCCCACTTGGACCTTGAAATGCTCCTTCACACCCTTACTGAGACAGAAGTTCCCTGCCCCACCCGTCCTCACTGGAGAGGAACAACGAGGGTCCCGCTGCGACGCAAGAGAAGCTCCATTTTCCCATGCTCAGCTCCAGATGAGTGGCCCTTTCCCCGCTCCATCGGGAAAGGGTTCCCGGCTCTCCCCTCAAATCCCAAGTGGAGGCCCTCACACCAGACGAGTCCAGAGGAGCCTCAGGTGTCTGGTCACCTTTCCCCAAGAACCCCAAATGCCTCGTGTGCTCCAGATGATTCTGACTACCCTGCACTGCCTGGAAAGCCTCCCCGAGGCTCGACTGCTGACACACTGGCACATGTGATATCCGTGGGGTACCTTGAGGTCAAGACACTGATCCCTGTATCTGCTCGACAGGGACCCAGACACTGTTGCTGCAGTTGGGGAGGAAAGCAGCTGTGCATGTCTCCAGGCGAGACGACGCCTGACTCCACTTTGGGGCTCCCGGGGATCCCAAAGACCTATGTCATCATGGGAGAGACAAGCACAGGCTCCGTCCTCAGCACTAGATGAGGACTGAGGACCCGGGGACGTATCGGGAAGAATCCCCACAGGTGCCTCGCAACTTGCATGGAGACTGGCCTCTCCTGACGCCACAGTGGCGGGTCCCTGGGGTCACCTTTGTAACTCGAGAGGACCCTGCTGCAACTCGAGAAAAACCAGAAGCTTCTCCCCTGCAGAGAGGGTGAGTCCCTTGTCCGCTGCAGCATCTCGAGGGAAATCACCCCGTCCCACTTGGACCTCGAAAGTCTCCTTCATACCATTGTTGTGACGTAGGAAGTTCACTGCCCCAACTGTCCCCAGGCGAGAGGAACCCCGAGGGTCCTGCCACCACTCAAGAGGACCGCCATTTTCCCCTGCTGAGCTCCAGATGAGGGGCCCCTTCCCTGCTCCAATGGGAAAGGTTGTCCAGGGCTCCCATCGCATGCCAAGAGGTGGCCTCACATCAGGAGCATCGGGAAGAGCCTCAGGTGTAAGACCATCACTCCCCAAGACTCCAAATTCCTCGTCCACTCCAGATGAACATGACTGCCCTGCACTATCTTGACTGTTACCCGAGACTCCACTCCCAACACACTGGCATGTGAGACAGCCCTGGAGTACCTCGATGGCAAGCCACAGATCCCTGTGTCCGGGTTAAGGGGAGCCAGACACTGCCCCTGCACTTGCGGGAGCAAGAGACCGTGGAAGTTTCCAGGCGAGAAGCGGCCTGACTCCCCTGTGGGGGCTCCAGAGTAACCTCAAGTCCTATGAAAGCACGAGCGAAGAAATCATAGGCTCGATCTCAGCACCAGAGGACTGAGGACTAGGCGACGACTGGGTTCTTATCCCCAGAAGGGCCTCACAACTAGCACTGAGAATGGCCTCTTCTGAGGATACAGAGGCGGGTCCCTGGGTTCCCAAAGTAAAGCGAGTGGACACCACAGCAACTTGAGAAAAACCAGAAGCTTCTCCCCTGCAGGCGTGGTGTACCCCTTGTCTGCGGCGGCATCTCAGGGGACTTCATCCCGTTCCTCGTGGACCTCAACAGGCTCGTTCACAACCTTGCTGTGATCCAAGAATTTCCTCGCCCCACCCGTCCCCACTAGGCAGGAACATGGAGGGTTCAACCAAGTCTCAACAGGAGTTCGGTTTTCCCCTGCTGAGCTCCAGATGAGGGGCCCTTCCCTGCAACATGGGGAAAGGTTTCCCTGTGTTACTCTCGCATCCCAAGAGGAGGTGCTCACACCTGCAGAGTCGGAAGGGATCTCACAGATTGGGCAACCATTTCCAAAGACCCCCAAATGTCTCGTCCACTCCAGATGATCCTGACTGCC
This sequence comes from Raphicerus campestris, assembly GCA_006410735.1. Lineage (NCBI taxonomy): Eukaryota > Metazoa > Chordata > Mammalia > Artiodactyla > Bovidae > Raphicerus > Raphicerus campestris. The sequence continues at coordinate 52,349 of SJYW01043512.1, read as the reverse complement.
CCACACTACCTTAACTGTCACCAGGAGGCTCGACTCCAGCATACTGGCACGTGTGACAGCCCTTGGGTACCTCGATGGCAAGCCACAGATCCTTGTGTCCGCTCAACAGGGACCCGGACACTGTTACTGCAGTTGGGAAGGAAAGCGGCCGTGCACCTCTCCAGTCAAGAAGAGGCCTGACTCCACTCCGCACGCTCCAAGGGATGCCCAATACAAATGTCAGCATGGGCGAGGCAATCTCAGGCTGCAGCCTCAGCACCAGAATAAGACTGAGGACTTGGCGCCACTGGGGAGAAATCCCCAGATGTGCCTTGCCCCTCCCACGGACACAGGCCTATCCTGGGGCCACAGGGGCAGATCCCTGTGGTCCCCGTCATAACTTGAGAGGACCCCACCGCAACTCGAGGAAAACCAGAAGCTTCACCCTTGCAGGCGGAGTGAGGACCTTGTCCGCTGCGGCAACCTGAGGGAAATCACCCATTCCCTCTTGGATATCCAAATGCTCTTTCACACCCTATCTTTGACCCAAGAAGTTCCCCGCCCCACACGTCCCCACTCGAGAGGACCACCGAGGGTCCCGCGCTACTCAATAAGAGCTCCATTTTCCCATGCTCAGCTCCAGATGAGGGGCCCTTTCCCTGCTCCATCGGGAAAGGGTTCCCTGCTCTCCACTCTCATCCCTAGAGGAGGCACCCACACCAGGCTAGTTCAGAGAAGCCTCAGGCTTCAGGTCAAATTTCCTAAGACAACCAAATGCCTAGTACACTACAGATGAATCTGACTGTCCTGCACTGCCTCGACTGTAGCCCCGAGGCTCGACTTTGGCACACTGGCAAGTAAGATAGCAATGGGATACATTGAGGTCAAGCCACTGATAACAGTATCCACTCGACAGGGACCCAGACACTGTTGCTGCAGTTGGGAAGGGAAGAGGCTGTGCAAGTACCCAGGCAAGACGAGGACTGACTCCCCTATGGGTGCTCCAGGGGAACCCCAAGACCTATATCAACATGGGCGAGGCAAGCACAGGCTCCGGCCTCAGCACCAGTGGAGGACTGAGGACCCGGCGGCATCTCGGGAGGAATTCCAACAGTGCCTCCTAACTCACATGGAAACTGGCCTCTCCTGAGGCCACAGGGGCGGGTCCATGGGGTCCCCGTCATAACTCGAGAGGACCCTGGCACAACTCGTGAAAAACCAGAAACTTCTCCCCTGCAGGAAGGGTGAGTTCCTTGTCGGCTGCTGCATCTCGGGGGAAATCACCCCTTCCCTCTTGGACTTCGAAAGGATCCTTCATACCCTTGTTGTGACCTAGGAAGTTCCCTGCCCCAACCGTGCCCACTCGAGAAGAATCCCGAGGGTCCCGCCGTGACTCAAGTGGAGCCCCGTTTTTACCTGCTGATCTCCATGTGAGGGGCCCTTTCCCTGCTCCGTCTGCAAAGTTTTTCCAGCGCTCCTGTAGCATCCCAAGAGGTGGCCTCACATCAGGAGAGTCGGGAGGAGCCTCAGATGTCTGACCACCACTCCCCAAGACCCCCAAATGCCTTGTCCACCCCAGATGAACATGACTGCCCTCCACTCTCTCGACTGTCACCCCGAGACTAGACTCCCAACACAGTGGCACTTGAGACAGCCCCAGACTACCTCGATGGGAAGCCACATATCCCTGTGTCTTCTTTAGGGGAAGCCGGATAATGCAGCTCCAGTTGGGAAAGAAAGAGGCTGTGCAAGTCTCCAGGTGAGAAGAGGCCTGACTCCCCTGTGGCGGCTCCAGTGTAACCTCAAAACTTATGAAAGCATGAGCGAGGAAATCTCAGGCTCCAACCTCAGCACCAGACAAGGACGGAGGACCCCGCGACGTCTCGGGAGGAATCTTCACAGGTGCCTAGCAACTCGCATGGAGACTGGCCTCTCCTGAGGCCCCAGGTGCAAGTGCCTGGGGTCTGCGTTTTAACTCGAGAGGACCCCGATGCAACTCGAGAAAAACCAGAAGCTTCTTCCCTGCAGAGAGTGTGAGTACCTTGTCTGTGGCAGCATCTCGTGGGAATCACCCCTTCCCTCTTGGACCTTCAAAGGCTCCATCATTCCCTTGTTTTGACCAAGAATGTTCCTCGCCCCAACCGTACCCACTCAAGAGGAACGCCAAGGGTCCCCCCGGGACACAAGAGGAGCCCCGTTTTCCCCTGCTGAGCTGCAGATGAGGGGCCCATTCCCTACTACATGGGGAAAGGTTTTCCTGCACGCCCCTCGCATCCCAAGTGGTGGCCTCGCATCAGGAGGGACAGAAGGAGCCCCAGGTGTCCGACCACCACTCCCCAAGGCCTCCAAATTTCTCGTCCACTCCAGATGAACATGACTGCCCTGCACTGTCTTGACTGTCACCCAAGGCTCGACTCCCAACACACTGGCATGTGAGACAACCCTGGAGTACCTCGATGGCAAGCCACAGATCCCTGTGTCCGCTTTACGGGGAGCCGGACATTGCCACTGCAGTTGGGGAAAAATGAGGCTGTGCAAGTCTCCAGGCGAGAAGAGGCCTGACTCCCCTGTGGGGGCTCCAGAGTAACCTCAAGACCCATGAAAGCATGAGTGAGGAAATCTCAGGCTCTGAACTCAGCACCAGACAAGACTGAGGACTCGGCGATGATGGGGGAGGAATCCCCAGAGTCATCTCGCAACTCACACTGAGAATGGCCTCACCTGAGGATACAGGGGCGGGTTCCTGTTGTCCCGGTCGTAACTCGAGAGGACCCCGCCGCAACTAGAGAAAAAAAGGAAACTTCTCCCCTTCAGGAGTGGTGTGACCCTTGTCCGAAACGGCTTCTCAGGGGAATTCAACGTGTCCCTCATGGACCTCAAAAGGCTCCTTCACACCCTTGCTATTCCCCAAGAAGTTCCCCGCACCACCTGTCCCCACTTGAGAGAAACGCCAAGTGTCCCGCCAAGACTAAAGAGGAGCCCCATTTTCCCCTGCTGAGCTCCAGATGAGGAGCCCTTTCCCTGCTCGGTCGGGATAGGTTTCACGGTGTTCCCCTCACATCCCAAGAGGAGGTGCTCGCACCTGGAAAGTCGGGAGGAGTCTCACAGCTTGGGCCACCATTCCCCAAGACCCCCAAATGCCTCGTCCACTTCAGATGAACATGACTGCCCTGCACTGCCTCGTCTGGAACCCTGAGGCTCTACTCCGGCACACTGGAAGGTGTGACAGCCCTTGGGTACCTCGAGCGCAAGCGATAGATCCCTGTATCCGCTCAACAGGGACCCGGACACTGTTACATCAGTTGAGAAGGAAAGCGGCCATGCACGTCTCCAGTTGAGATGAGGCCTGATTCCCCTCTGCAGGCTCCACGGGAAGCCAAATACAAATGTCAGCATGGGCGAGGCAATCTCAGGCTGCAGTCTCAGCACCAGAATGAGACTGAGGACTTGGCGCCACTGGGGAGGAATCCCCAGATGTGCCTCGCCCCTCGCACGGAGACAGGCCTATCCTGGGGCCACAGGGGCAGATCCCTGTGGTCCCCGTCGTAACTTGAGAGGACCCCACCGCAACTCGAGGAAAACCAGAAGCTTCACCCTTGCAGGCAGAGTGATGACCTTGTCTGCTGCGGCATCCTGAGGGAAATCACCCATTCCCTCTTGGACCTCGAAATGCTTTTTCACACCCTATCTTTGACCCAAGAAGTTCCCCGCCCCACACGTCCCCACTTGAGATGACCGCCAAGGGTCCCGCCGTGACTCAAGTGGAGCTCCATTTTCCCATGATCAGCTCCAGATGAGGGGCCCCTTCCCTGCTCCATCAGGAAAGTGANAGGCCTGACTCCCCTGTGGGGGCTCCAGAGTAACCTCAAGACCCATGAAAGCATGAGTGAGGAAATCTCAGGCTCTGAACTCAGCACCAGACAAGACTGAGGACTCGGCGATGATGGGGGAGGAATCCCCAGAGTCATCTCGCAACTCACACTGAGAATGGCCTCACCTGAGGATACAGGGGCGGGTTCCTGTTGTCCCGGTCGTAACTCGAGAGGACCCCGCCGCAACTAGAGAAAAAAAGGAAACTTCTCCCCTTCAGGAGTGGTGTGACCCTTGTCCGAAACGGCTTCTCAGGGGAATTCAACGTGTCCCTCATGGACCTCAAAAGGCTCCTTCACACCCTTGCTATTCCCCAAGAAGTTCCCCGCACCACCTGTCCCCACTTGAGAGAAACGCCAAGTGTCCCGCCAAGACTAAAGAGGAGCCCCATTTTCCCCTGCTGAGCTCCAGATGAGGAGCCCTTTCCCTGCTCGGTCGGGATAGGTTTCACGGTGTTCCCCTCACATCCCAAGAGGAGGTGCTCGCACCTGGAAAGTCGGGAGGAGTCTCACAGCTTGGGCCACCATTCCCCAAGACCCCCAAATGCCTCGTCCACTTCAGATGAACATGACTGCCCTGCACTGCCTCGTCTGGAACCCTGAGGCTCTACTCCGGCACACTGGAAGGTGTGACAGCCCTTGGGTACCTCGAGCGCAAGCGATAGATCCCTGTATCCGCTCAACAGGGACCCGGACACTGTTACATCAGTTGAGAAGGAAAGCGGCCATGCACGTCTCCAGTTGAGATGAGGCCTGATTCCCCTCTGCAGGCTCCACGGGAAGCCAAATACAAATGTCAGCATGGGCGAGGCAATCTCAGGCTGCAGTCTCAGCACCAGAATGAGACTGAGGACTTGGCGCCACTGGGGAGGAATCCCCAGATGTGCCTCGCCCCTCGCACGGAGACAGGCCTATCCTGGGGCCACAGGGGCAGATCCCTGTGGTCCCCGTCGTAACTTGAGAGGACCCCACCGCAACTCGAGGAAAACCAGAAGCTTCACCCTTGCAGGCAGAGTGATGACCTTGTCTGCTGCGGCATCCTGAGGGAAATCACCCATTCCCTCTTGGACCTCGAAATGCTTTTTCACACCCTATCTTTGACCCAAGAAGTTCCCCGCCCCACACGTCCCCACTTGAGATGACCGCCAAGGGTCCCGCCGTGACTCAAGTGGAGCTCCATTTTCCCATGATCAGCTCCAGATGAGGGGCCCCTTCCCTGCTCCATCAGGAAAGTGATCCCGGCTCTCCCTTCGCATTCCAAGAGGAGGCACTCACACCAGCTGAGTCCAGAGAAGCCTCAGGCGTTGGGTCACATTTCCACAAGACCCCCAAATGCCTAGTCCACTTCAGATGAATCTGACTGTCCTGCACTTCCTCGACTATCACCTCAAGGCTACTCTAGCACACTGGCACTTGTGATCACCCTGGGGTATCTCGCAATCAAGCCACTGATCCCTATATCTGCTCAGCTGGGACCCGAAACCTGTTACTGCTGTTGGGGAGGAAAGCGGCTCTGCCCATCCTCAGGCGAGACGACGCCTGACTACACTATGAGGGCTCCAGGGGAACCCCAAGACCTATGTCAGCATGGGCGTAGCAAGCACAGGCTCCAGCCTCAGCACCATATGAAGACTGAGGACACGGTGACGTCTAGGCAGGAATCTCCACAGGTGCCTTGCAACTCGCATGGGAACTGGCCACTCCTGAGGCCACAAGGATGGGACCCTGTGGTCCCCATCGTAACTCGAGAGGACCCCGCCGCAACTTGAGAAAAAACAGAAGCTTCTCCTCTGTAGGCGTGTGTGGCCCTTGTCCACAATGGCATCTCAGGGGAATTCACCCAGTCCCTTATGGACCTAGAAAGGCTCCTTCACACCCTTGCTGTGACACAAGAATTTCCCCGCCCAACCCGTCCCCACTCGAGAGGAACCCCGAGTGTCCCGCCGTGACTCAAGAGGAGCCCAGTTTTCTCCTGCTGAGCTCCAGATGAGGGGCCCTTTCCCTGCTCCATCGGGAAAGGTTTTCCGGCACTCCCGTCGCATCCCAAGAGTTGGCCTCGCATCAGGAGAGTCGGGAGGAGCCTCAGGTGTCCGACCACCTCTCCCAAAGTTCCCCAAAGGCGTCGCCCACTCCAGATGAACTTGACTGCCCTGCACTGTCTCAGCTGTCACCCCGAGGCTCGACTGGCAACACACACGGATGTGAGACAGCCCTGGAGTACCTTGACGGCAAGCCACAGATCCCTGTGTCTGCTCTACGGGGAGACGGACACTGCTGCTGCCGTTGGGAAAGAAAGAGGTCATTCAAGTCTCCAGGCGAGAAGAGGCCTGACTCCGCCGTGGGGTCGCCAGAGTAACCTCAAGATCGATGAAAACATGAGCGAGAAAATCTCAGGCTCCGAACTCATCATTAGACCTGGACTGAGGACCCGGAGATGACTGGGGAGGAATATCGAGGGGCACCTCGAAACTCACACTGAGAATCGCTTCTCCTGAGGATATAGGGGCGGGTCCCTGGGGTCCCCATTGTAATTCGATAGGACCCCGCCCGGAAGCTTCTCCCCTGCAGGCATGGCGTGGCCTTTGACTGCAACGGCATCTCAGGAGAATTCAACCCGTCCCTGGTGGACCTCGAAAGGATCCTTCACACCCTTGCTGTGCCCCAAGAACTTGCCCGCCCCACCCTTCCCCACTTGAGAGGAACCCCAAATTTCACGCCAAGACTCAAGAGGAGTCCCGATTTAACCTGCTGAACTCCAGATGACTGACTTTTTCCCTACTCCATCGGGAAAGGTTTTACGGTGTTCCTCTCACATCCGAAGAGGAGGTTCTCACACCTGGAAAGTCGGGAGGAATCTCACATTTTGGGCCACGATTCCAAAGAGCCCCAAATGCCTCGTCCTATTCAGATGAACCAGACTGCCATGCACTGCCTCGACTGTAACCTCGAGTTCGACTCCGGCACACTAGCACGTGGGACAGCCCTAGGGTACCTCGAGTGCAAGCCATAAATCCCTATATCAGCTCGACAGGGACCCGGACACTGATACTGCAGTTGGGAAGGAAAGTGGCTGTGCTCGTCTCCAGTTGAGACAAGGCCTGACTCCCCTCTGGGGGCTCCAGGGGTCGCCCAATACAAATGTCAGCATGGGCGAGGCAATCTCAGACTGCAGTCTCAGCACCAGAAGGGGACTGAGAACTTGGCGCCTCTGGGGAGGAATACCCAGATGCGCCTCGCCCTTTGCACTGAGACTGGCCTATCCTGGGGACACAGGGGCGGATCCCTGTGATACCTGTTGTAGCTTGAGAGGACCCCACTGCAACTAGAGAAAAACCAGAAGCTTCACCTTTGCAGGTGGAGTGAGGCCCTTGTCCAGTGAGGCATCATGGGAGAAATCATCCGTTCCCTCTTGGACCTTGAAATGCTCATTCACACCTTTGCTGTGACCCAAGAAGTTCCCCGCCTCACCCGTCCCCACTTGAGAGGACCGCTGAGGGTCCTGCCATGACTCAAGAGGAGCTCCATTTTCCCATGCTCAGCTCCAGATGAGGGGCTGTTTGCTTACTCCATCGGCAAAGTGTTCCCCGCTCACCCCTTGCATCCCAAGTTGAGGCACTCACACCAGGCGAGTCCAGAGAAGCCTCAGGGGTCGGGTCACATTTCCCCAAGACCTCCAAATGCCAGGTTCACTCCAGATGAATCTGACTGACCTGCACTGCCTCGACGGTCACCCCGAGGCTTGACTCTGGCACACTGGCACGTGTGATAGCATTGGGGTACCTCGAGGTCAAGACACTGATCCCTGTATCCGATTGACAGAGACCCGGACATTGTTGCTGCATTTGGGAAGGAAAGCAGCTGTGATCGTCCCGAGGTGAGACGAGGCCTGACTTCCCTATGAGGGCTCCAGGGGAACACCAAGACTTATGTCAGCATGGGCCAGGCATGCACAGGCTCTGGACTCAACCCCAGACGAGGACTGAGGAAATGACGACATCTCTTGAGGTATCCCAACAGGTGTCTTGCAACTTGCATGGAGACTGGCCTCTCCTGAGGCCATAAGTACGGGTCCCTGGGGTCCCCGTCGTAACTCTATCGGAAGCCGCCGCAACTCCAGAAAAACCAGAAGCTTCTCCCCTGCAGGGAGGATGAGTTCCTTATCTGCTGCAGCATCTCAGGGGATATCACCCCTTGCCTCTTAAACCTCGAAAGGCTCCTTCATACCCTTGTTGTGATCTGGGAAGTTCCCCGCCCGTACCTTCCCCATTCGAGAGGAACCCCGAGGGTCCTGCTGCGACTCAAGAGGAGCCCAGTTTTCCCCTGCAGAGCTACAGATGAGGGTCCATTTCCTGCTCCATCGGGAAAGGTTTTCCGGTGCTCCCCTCGCATATCAAGAGGTGGCCTCGCATTAGGAGAGTCAGGAGGAGCCTCAGGTGTCCGACCACCACTCTTCAAGATCCCCAAATGCCTCGACCACACCAGATGAATATGACTGTCCTGCATTGTCTCGATTGTCACCCCGAGGCTCGACTCCCAAAACACTGGCACGTGAGACAGCCGTGTAGTACCTCAATCACAAGCCACAGATCCCTGTGTCCACTTTATGGGGAGCTGCACACTGCCGCTGCAGTTAGGAAAGAAAGAGCCCGTGCAAGTGTCCAGGTGAGAAGAGGCCTGACTTCCCTGTGGGTGCTACAGAAAACCTCAAAACCTATGAAAGCATGAGCGACGAAATGTCACGTTCTGATCTCAGCATGAGAAGAGGACTGAGGACCCCACAATGACTGGGGAGGAACACCCAGAGGCGCCTCACAACTCGCACTGAGAATGGCCTCTCCTGAGGATAGAGAGGCGGATTTCTGGGGTTCCTGTCATAACTGGAGAGGACCCTCCGCAACTCGAGAAAAACCAGAATCTTCTTCTTCTTCTTCTCACCTTCTTCTTCTCTTCTTTTTCTTCTTCTCAAAATCTTCTTCTTCTCAACTTATTCTTATCACCTTTTTCTTCTTCTTCTCTTCTTCTTCTCACCTTGTTGTTCTTCTATTTCTTCTCACCATCTTCTTCTTGATCTTAAATTCTTCTCCTACTTCTTCCTCTCACTTTCATCTTCTTCTTCTATTTTTCTCGCCTTCCTCTTCTTCTTCTGGACTTCTACTTGTTCTTCTCAAATTCTTCTCTTCTTATTACTTCTTCTTTTCACCTTTTTGTTCTTCTTATCCCTTTCTTCTTTTTTTCACTTTCTTCTTCTTCTCACACTCTTTTTATTTTTCTTCTCATATTCTTCTTCTTCTCACCTTCTTCTTCTCCTTCTTCTTCTTCTCACATACTTCTTCTTCTCACCTTCTTCTTCTCACCATCTTCTTCTCTTCGTCTTCTTCTCACCATCTTATTCTTTTCACTTTCTTCTTCTTGTTGTTCTCACCTTCTTCTTCTTCTTCTTCTTCTTCTTCAGCTTCTTCTTACCTTTTACTTCTCACTTTCATTTTCTTCGTCTCACCTTCCTCTTCTTCTTCTCATTTACTTCTTCTTCTTCTTACCTTCTTCTGCTTTTTTTCCACCATATTCTTCTTCTTCTCCTCTTCTTCTTCTTCTTCTCACCTCCTTTTCCTTCTTCTTCTTCTGACCTTCTTCTTATTCTTCTTCTCACCTTTTTCTTCTTCTCAACTTCTTCTTCTCACCTTCTACTTTCTCTTCTTCTTCTTCTCACCTTCTTCTTCTTCTCACCTTCTAATTTCTCTTCTTCTTCTCACCTTCTTCTTCTCACCTTCTTACTCTTCTTCTCTTATTCTCACTTTATTCTTCTTCTTCTTCTCATCTTAGTATTCTTCTTCTTCTCACCTTCTTCTTCTTCTTCTCAACATCTTATTCTTCTCACTTTCATCTTCTTTTTTTCTCGCCTTCTTCTTCTTCTGGACTTTTTCTTCTTCTTCTCCTTCTCACCTTCTTCTTCTCTTCTTTTCACTTCTTCTTTTTCATCTTCTTCTTCTTCTCACTTCTTCTTCTACATCTTCTCAACTTCTTCTTCTTCTTCTTCTTCTTCTTCTTCTTCTTCTTCTTCTTCTTCTCATCTTCTACTTCTTATTTTTCTCACGTTCTTCTTCTTCCTCTGGTCACCGAAGGTGAGAAGATGGAGAAAAAGTGAGAAGATGAGGAGAGAAAAAGAAGCAGAGGTGAGAACAAGAAGAATAAGAAGGAGAGAAGAAGATGAAGTTGAGAAGAAGAAAAAGAAGGGGAGAAGAAGAAGAAGGTGAGGAGAGGAAGAAGAAGGTGAGAAGATGATGAGAAAAAAAAGAAGAAGAGGTGAGAAGAAGAAGAAAAAGGTGAGAAGAAGAAGAAGGGGAGAAGAAGAAAAAAAAGGGGAGAAGAAGAACAAGGTGAGGAGAGGAAGAAGAAGGTGAGAATGATAATAAAAAGAAGGTGAGAAGAAGAAGAAGAAGAAGAGGGTGAGATAAGAAGAAGGTGAGAAGAAGAAGGTGAAAAGAAATAGAAGAATGTGAGAAGAAGAAGAAGAGGGTGAGAAATAGAAAATGAGAAGAAGGAGAATGTGTGAAGAAGAAGAAGAAGGTGATATGAAGAAGAAGATGAGGAGAGGAAGAAGAAGGTGAAAATAATAATAATAAGAAAAAGGTGAGCAGAAGAAGAAGGTGAGAAGAAGAAGAAAGTGAGAATATGAAGAATAAGTAGAAGGTTAGAAAAAGAAGAAGGTGAGAAGAAGTAGAAGAAAGTGACAAAAAGAAGAAG
>SJYW01043512.1:0-30879 GCA_006410735.1 Raphicerus campestris | reverse complement strand
AAGAAGAAGGTGGGAAGAAGAAGAAAAAGATAAGAAGAAGAAGAAGAAGAAAATGGTGAGAATAAGAAGAAGAAGGGGAGAAGAAGAAGAAGAAGCAGAAGGTGATAAGAAGGAAAAGAAGGTGAGAAGAAGAAGGTGAGAAGAAAAAGAATAAGGTAAGAAGGAGAAGAATGTGAGAAGAAGAAGGTGTGAAGAAGAAGAAGGTGAGAAGAAAAAAGTGGAGAAGAAGAAGAACAAGTTGCCAAGAAGAAGAAGTTGAGAAGAAGAAGGTGAGAAGGAGAAGAAGGTGAGAAGAAGAAAAACTAGATGATAAGAAGAAGATGATGGTGAAAAGAATAGGAGAAAGGTAGAAGAAGGTGAGAAGAAGAAGGTAAGAAGAATAAGAAGATGAGAAGAAGAAGAAGAATGTGAGAAGAAAAGGAAGAAGATGGTGAGAAGAAGAAGTAGAAGGTGAGAAGAAACATAGAAGAAGGTGACAATATTAAGAGGAAGGTGAGAAGAAGAAGAAGAAAAGGTGAGAAGAAGGAGAGAAGAAGGAGAGAAGAAGAATAAGGTGATAAGAAGCAGAAGGTGAGAAGAAGAATTAGAAGGCGAGAAGAAGAATGTGAGAAAAAGAAGATGAAGTTGTGAAGAATAAGAAGAAGGTGACTAGAGGAAAAAGAAGAAGGTGAAAAAATGAAGAAGAATGTGAGAATAAAACGAAGAAGAAGAAGGTGAGAAGAAGAAGAATGTGAGAAGAAGAAGAAAAAGGTGAGAGGAAGAAGAAAAAGAAGGTGAAAAGAAGACGGTGAGTAGAAAAAGAAGGTGAGAAGAAAGAAGAAGAAGAAGGTGAGAAGAAGAAGAAGTTAAAAAGAAGAAGAAGGTGAGAGGAAGAAGAAGAAGGTGAGAAGAAGAAGGTGAGAAGATGAAGAATGTGAGAAGAAGAAGAAGGTGAGAAGAAGAAGATGTGAAGAAGTAGAAGAAGTAGGTGAGAAGAAGAAGAAAAATGTGAGAAGAAGATGAAAAATAAGGTGAGAAGAAGAAGAAGATGGTAAGAAGAATAAGAAGGTGAGAAAAGAAGAAGAAGGTGAGAAGAAGTAGAAGATGAGAAGAAGAGAAGAAGAAGAAGGTGAGAAGTAGAAGAAGATGAGAAGAAGAAGGTGAGAAGAAGAAGAAGGTGACAATAAGAAGAAAAAGAAGGTGAGAAGATGAAGAAAAGAAGGTGAGTAGAAGAAGAAGAAGGTGAGAAGAAAAGAAGGTGAGAAGAAGAAGTTGAGAAGAAGAAGAAGAAGAAGAAGAAGAACAACAACAACAACAAGAAGAAGAACAAGAAGAACAAGAAGAACAAGAAGAAGGTGAGAAGAAGAAGAAGAAGCTTACGGTTTTTCTCGAGTTGTGGACGGGTCCTATCCAGTTATGACGGGGACCTCAGGGATCCGCCCCACTATTCTCAGAAGAGGCCATTCTCAGTGTCAGTTGTGAGGCGCCTCTGGGTGTTCCTCCCCAGTCATCGTGGGGTCCTCAGTCCTCCTCTGGTGCTGAGGTCGGAACGTGACATTTCCTCGCTCATGCTTTCATAGGTCTTGAGGTTTTCTGTAGCCCCACAGGGGAGTCAGGCCTCTTCTCGCCTCGAGACTTGCACAGAATCTTTTTCCCCAACTGCAGCGACAGTGTGAAGCTCCCCGTAAAGGGGACACTGAATTCTGTGTCTTGCAATCAAGGTACTCCAGGGCTGTCTCACGTGCAAGTGTTTTGGGAGTCGAGCCTCGGGGTGACAATCGAGACAATGCAGGACTGTCATGTTCATCTGGAGTGGACGAGGCATTTGGGGATCCTGGGGAGTGTTGTTAGGACACCTGAGGCTCCTTCTGACTCTCCTGCTGCGAGGCCACCTCTAGGGATGCGAGGGGAGCGCCGGAAATCCTTTCCGGATGGAGCAGGGAAAGGGCCCCTCATCTGGAGCTCAGCAGGGGAAAACAGGGTTCCTCTTGAATCGCTGCGGGACCTTCTGGGTTTGTCTCCAGTGCCGACGGTTGGGGCGGGGAACGTCCTAGGTCACAACAAGGGTATGAAGGAGCCTTAAAGGTCCAAGAGGGAAGGGGTGATTTCCCCAAGATGCTGCAGTGGACAAGGGACTCACCCTCCCTGCAGGGGAGAAGCTTCTGGTTTTTCTGGAGTTGTGGCGGGTTCCTTTCGAGTTATGACAGTGACCCCATGGAACCGTCCCTCTGGCCTCTGGAGAGGCCAGTCTCCATGCAAGTTGCGAGGCACCTGTGGGGATTCCTCCCGAGACATCGCCAGGTTCTCAGTCCTCATCTGGTGTTGAGGCCAGTGCCTGTGCTTGACTCGCCCATGCTGACATATGTCTTGGGGTTCCCCTGGAGCCTCCATAGGGGAGTCAGGCCTCGTCTCGCCTGGGGACGTGCACAGCTGCTTTCCTCCCCAACTGCAGCAACAGTGATGGGTCCTTGACAAGAGGATACAGGGATCAGTGGCTTGATCTCGAGGTACCCCAGGGCTATCACACATGCCAGTGTGCCAGAGTCGAGCCTCGGGGTTACAGTTGAGGCAGTGCAGGACAGTCAGGATCATCTGAAGTGGACTAGGCATTTGTGGGTCTTGCGAAAATGTGACCGATGCCTTAGGCTTCTCTGCACTCTCCTGGTGTGAGTGCGTCCTCTTGGGATGCGAGAGGAGAGCTAGGAAACCTTTCCCGATGGAGCAGGGAAAGTGCTCCTCATCTGGAGCTGAGCATGGGAAAATGGAGCTCCTCTTGAGTCATGGCAGGACCCTCGGTGTTCCTCTCGAGTGGGGACGCCTGGGGTGGGGAACTTCTTGGGTCACAGCAATGGTGTGAATGAGCATTTCCAGGTCCAAGAGGGAACGGGTGATTTCCCCTGGGATGCCACAGCGGACATGGGCCTCACTCCACCTGCAAGGGTGAAGTTTCTGGTTTTTCTCGAGTTGCGGCAGGGTCCTCTCGAGCTACGACAGGGACCAGAGGGATCCACCCCTGTGGCCCCAGGATAGGCCAGTCTCCGTGCAAGGGGCTAGGCCNGGTGAGAAGAAGTAGAAGATGAGAAGAAGAGAAGAAGAAGAAGGTGAGAAGTAGAAGAAGATGAGAAGAAGAAGGTGAGAAGAAGAAGAAGGTGACAATAAGAAGAAAAAGAAGGTGAGAAGATGAAGAAAAGAAGGTGAGTAGAAGAAGAAGAAGGTGAGAAGAAAAGAAGGTGAGAAGAAGAAGTTGAGAAGAAGAAGAAGAAGAAGAAGAACAACAACAACAACAACAAGAAGAAGAACAAGAAGAACAAGAAGAACAAGAAGAAGGTGAGAAGAAGAAGAAGAAGCTTACGGTTTTTCTCGAGTTGTGGACGGGTCCTATCCAGTTATGACGGGGACCTCAGGGATCCGCCCCACTATTCTCAGAAGAGGCCATTCTCAGTGTCAGTTGTGAGGCGCCTCTGGGTGTTCCTCCCCAGTCATCGTGGGGTCCTCAGTCCTCCTCTGGTGCTGAGGTCGGAACGTGACATTTCCTCGCTCATGCTTTCATAGGTCTTGAGGTTTTCTGTAGCCCCACAGGGGAGTCAGGCCTCTTCTCGCCTCGAGACTTGCACAGAATCTTTTTCCCCAACTGCAGCGACAGTGTGAAGCTCCCCGTAAAGGGGACACTGAATTCTGTGTCTTGCAATCAAGGTACTCCAGGGCTGTCTCACGTGCAAGTGTTTTGGGAGTCGAGCCTCGGGGTGACAATCGAGACAATGCAGGACTGTCATGTTCATCTGGAGTGGACGAGGCATTTGGGGATCCTGGGGAGTGTTGTTAGGACACCTGAGGCTCCTTCTGACTCTCCTGCTGCGAGGCCACCTCTAGGGATGCGAGGGGAGCGCCGGAAATCCTTTCCGGATGGAGCAGGGAAAGGGCCCCTCATCTGGAGCTCAGCAGGGGAAAACAGGGTTCCTCTTGAATCGCTGCGGGACCTTCTGGGTTTGTCTCCAGTGCCGACGGTTGGGGCGGGGAACGTCCTAGGTCACAACAAGGGTATGAAGGAGCCTTAAAGGTCCAAGAGGGAAGGGGTGATTTCCCCAAGATGCTGCAGTGGACAAGGGACTCACCCTCCCTGCAGGGGAGAAGCTTCTGGTTTTTCTGGAGTTGTGGCGGGTTCCTTTCGAGTTATGACAGTGACCCCATGGAACCGTCCCTCTGGCCTCTGGAGAGGCCAGTCTCCATGCAAGTTGCGAGGCACCTGTGGGGATTCCTCCCGAGACATCGCCAGGTTCTCAGTCCTCATCTGGTGTTGAGGCCAGTGCCTGTGCTTGACTCGCCCATGCTGACATATGTCTTGGGGTTCCCCTGGAGCCTCCATAGGGGAGTCAGGCCTCGTCTCGCCTGGGGACGTGCACAGCTGCTTTCCTCCCCAACTGCAGCAACAGTGATGGGTCCTTGACAAGAGGATACAGGGATCAGTGGCTTGATCTCGAGGTACCCCAGGGCTATCACACATGCCAGTGTGCCAGAGTCGAGCCTCGGGGTTACAGTTGAGGCAGTGCAGGACAGTCAGGATCATCTGAAGTGGACTAGGCATTTGTGGGTCTTGCGAAAATGTGACCGATGCCTTAGGCTTCTCTGCACTCTCCTGGTGTGAGTGCGTCCTCTTGGGATGCGAGAGGAGAGCTAGGAAACCTTTCCCGATGGAGCAGGGAAAGTGCTCCTCATCTGGAGCTGAGCATGGGAAAATGGAGCTCCTCTTGAGTCATGGCAGGACCCTCGGTGTTCCTCTCGAGTGGGGACGCCTGGGGTGGGGAACTTCTTGGGTCACAGCAATGGTGTGAATGAGCATTTCCAGGTCCAAGAGGGAACGGGTGATTTCCCCTGGGATGCCACAGCGGACATGGGCCTCACTCCACCTGCAAGGGTGAAGTTTCTGGTTTTTCTCGAGTTGCGGCAGGGTCCTCTCGAGCTACGACAGGGACCAGAGGGATCCACCCCTGTGGCCCCAGGATAGGCCAGTCTCCGTGCAAGGGGCTAGGCCCATCTGGGGATTCCTCCCCAGAGGCGCTAAGTCCTCAGTCCCCTTCTGGTGCTGAGACTGCAGCCTGAGATTGCTTCCACTGTGCTGACGTTTGTATTGGGCTTCCCCTGGAGGCCACAGAGGGGAATCAGGCCTCGTCTCGACTGGAGACATGCACGGTCACTTTCCTTCTAACTGCAGTAACAGTGTCCGGAACCCTGTCGAGCGGATACAGGGATCTATTGCTTTGTCTCGAGGTACCCTAGGGCGGTCACATGTGCCAGTGTACCACAGTCGAACTTGGGGTTACAGTCGAGGCGCGAGGCATTTGGGGCTCTTTGGGAATATTGGCCCAACCTGTGAGACTCCTCCCAACTTTCCAGGTGCCAGCACCTCCTCTTGGGATGCAAGGGGAACACCGTGAAACCTTTCCCGACGGAGGAGGGAAACAGTCCTTCATCTGGAGCTCAGCAGGGTAAATTGGGGCTCCTCTTGAGTCCTGGCAGGAACCTTGGGGTTCCTCTCGAGTGGGGAGGGGTGGGGCGGGGAAGTTGTAGGGTCACAGCAAGGGTGTAGAAGAGCCTGTCGAGGTCCATGAGGGTCGGGTTCAATTCCCCTGCGATGCAGTTGCAGACAAGGCCCACACCACGCCTGCAGGGGAGAAGCTTCCTGTTTTTCTCAAGTTGTGGCGAGGTCCTCGCGAGTTACGACGGGGACCCCAGGGCCCCGCCCCTGTATCCTCAGGAGAGGCCATTTTCAGTGCGAGTTTTGAGGCGGTTTTCGAGATTCCTCCCAAGTCATCTTCGGGTCCTCAATCCAGGTCTGGTGCTGAGGTCGGAGCCTGAGATTTCCTTGCTCATGCTTTCATAGGTCTTGATGTTACTCTGTCAGCTTCACAGCGGAGTCAGTCCTCTTCTCGCCTGGAGATTTGCACGGCCTCTTTCTTCCCCAACTGCAGCAGGAGTGTCCGTCTCCCTATAAACCGGAAACAGGGATCTGTGTTTTGCCATCGAGGTACTCCAGGGCTGTCTCACGTGCCAGTGTGTTGCGTGTCGAGCCTCGGGGTGATAGTTGAGACAGTGCAGGGCAGTCATGTTCATCTGGAGTGGACGAGGCATTTGGGGAACTTTGGGAATGGTAGACGGACACCTGAGGCTCATCCGGACTCTCCCGATGCGAGGCCACCTCTTGGGATGCGACAGGAGTGCCAGAAAACCTTTCCCAAATGGAAAAGGGAAAGGGGCCCTCATATGGAGCTCAGCAGGGGAAAACGGCCCTCCTCTTGAGTCTCGGCAGGACCCGCCGGGTTCCTCTCGGGTGGGGACGGTTGGGGCGGGAAACTTCCTAGGTCACAACAAGGGTATGAAGGAGCCTTTCAAGGTTCAGGTGGGAAGGGGTGATGTCCCCCGAGATGCTGCAGCCGACAAGGGACTCACCCTCCCTTCAGGGGAAAAGCTTCTGGTTTTTCTCGAGTTGCGACGGGGTCCTCTCGAATTACCAAGGGGACACCAGAGACCCTCCGCTGTGGCCTCAGGAGAGGCCAGTCTACATGCGAGTTGCGAGGCACCTGGGGAGATTCCTCCAAGACGTCACCCTGTCCTCAGTCCTCGTCTGGTGCTGAGGCCAGAGCCTGTGCTCTCCTCGCCCATGCTGACATAGGTCTTGGGGTTCCCCTGGAGCCCACATAGGGTAGTCAGGCGTCGTCTCGCCTGAGGACGTGCATAGCAGCTTTCTTCCCCAACAGCAGTAACAGGGTCCGGGTCCCAGTTGAGCAGATATAGGGATCAGTGGCTTGACTGCGAGGTGCCCCAGGGTTATCACACGTGCCAGTGTGCCAGAGTCAAGCCTCGAGGTGATAGTGCAGGCAGTGCAGGACAGTCAGATTCATCTGGAGTGGACTAGGCAATTGGGGGTCTTGTGGAAATGTGACCCGACCCCTGAGGCTTTTCTGGACTCAGATTGTGTGAGTATCTCCTCTTGGGATGCGAGGGGAGAGCCAGCAACCCTTTCCCGTTGGAGCAGGGAAAGGGCCACTCATCTGGAGCTGAGCATGGGAAAATGGAGCACCTGTTGATTTGCGGTGAGACCCTCTGCGGTTCACTCGAGTGGGGACGGGTGGGGCGGGGAACATTTTTGGTCCCAGCAAGTGTGTGAAAGAACATTTCGAGGTCCAAGATGGAATGAGTGATTTCCCTCTGGACGCGGCAGCGAACAAGGGCCTCACTTCTCCTGCAAGGGTGAAGATTTTGGTTTTTCTCCGGTTTTGGTCCTCTCGAGTTACGAGGTGACCACAGGGATCCTCCCCTGTGGCTCCAGAATAACCCAGTCTCCTGCGAGGGGTGAGGCACATCGGGGGATTGCTCCCCAGTGGCGCCAAGTCCTCAGTCCCCTTCTGGTGCTGAAGCTGCAGCCTGAGATTGCCTCACCCATGCTGACATTTGTATTGGTTTTCCCCTGGAGCACGCAGAGGGGAGTCAGGCCTCGTCTCGACTGGAGACATGCACGGTCACTTTCCTTCTAACTGCAGTAACAGTGTCCGGAACCCTGTCGAGCGGATACAGGGATCTATTGCTTTGTCTCGAGGTACCCTAGGGCGGTCACATGTGCCAGTGTACCACAGTCGAACTTGGGGTTACAGTCGAGGCGCGAGGCATTTGGGGCTCTTTGGGAATATTGGCCCAACCTGTGAGACTCCTCCCAACTTTCCAGGTGCCAGCACCTCCTCTTGGGATGCAAGGGGAACACCGTGAAACCTTTCCCGACGGAGGAGGGAAACAGTCCTTCATCTGGAGCTCAGCAGGGTAAATTGGGGCTCCTCTTGAGTCCTGGCAGGAACCTTGGGGTTCCTCTCGAGTGGGGAGGGGTGGGGCGGGGAAGTTGTAGGGTCACAGCAAGGGTGTAGAAGAGCCTGTCGAGGTCCATGAGGGTCGGGTTCAATTCCCCTGCGATGCAGTTGCAGACAAGGCCCACACCACGCCTGCAGGGGAGAAGCTTCCTGTTTTTCTCAAGTTGTGGCGAGGTCCTCGCGAGTTACGACGGGGACCCCAGGGCCCCGCCCCTGTATCCTCAGGAGAGGCCATTTTCAGTGCGAGTTTTGAGGCGGTTTTCGAGATTCCTCCCAAGTCATCTTCGGGTCCTCAATCCAGGTCTGGTGCTGAGGTCGGAGCCTGAGATTTCCTTGCTCATGCTTTCATAGGTCTTGATGTTACTCTGTCAGCTTCACAGCGGAGTCAGTCCTCTTCTCGCCTGGAGATTTGCACGGCCTCTTTCTTCCCCAACTGCAGCAGGAGTGTCCGTCTCCCTATAAACCGGAAACAGGGATCTGTGTTTTGCCATCGAGGTACTCCAGGGCTGTCTCACGTGCCAGTGTGTTGCGTGTCGAGCCTCGGGGTGATAGTTGAGACAGTGCAGGGCAGTCATGTTCATCTGGAGTGGACGAGGCATTTGGGGAACTTTGGGAATGGTAGACGGACACCTGAGGCTCATCCGGACTCTCCCGATGCGAGGCCACCTCTTGGGATGCGACAGGAGTGCCAGAAAACCTTTCCCAAATGGAAAAGGGAAAGGGGCCCTCATATGGAGCTCAGCAGGGGAAAACGGCCCTCCTCTTGAGTCTCGGCAGGACCCGCCGGGTTCCTCTCGGGTGGGGACGGTTGGGGCGGGAAACTTCCTAGGTCACAACAAGGGTATGAAGGAGCCTTTCAAGGTTCAGGTGGGAAGGGGTGATGTCCCCCGAGATGCTGCAGCCGACAAGGGACTCACCCTCCCTTCAGGGGAAAAGCTTCTGGTTTTTCTCGAGTTGCGACGGGGTCCTCTCGAATTACCAAGGGGACACCAGAGACCCTCCGCTGTGGCCTCAGGAGAGGCCAGTCTACATGCGAGTTGCGAGGCACCTGGGGAGATTCCTCCAAGACGTCACCCTGTCCTCAGTCCTCGTCTGGTGCTGAGGCCAGAGCCTGTGCTCTCCTCGCCCATGCTGACATAGGTCTTGGGGTTCCCCTGGAGCCCACATAGGGTAGTCAGGCGTCGTCTCGCCTGAGGACGTGCATAGCAGCTTTCTTCCCCAACAGCAGTAACAGGGTCCGGGTCCCAGTTGAGCAGATATAGGGATCAGTGGCTTGACTGCGAGGTGCCCCAGGGTTATCACACGTGCCAGTGTGCCAGAGTCAAGCCTCGAGGTGATAGTGCAGGCAGTGCAGGACAGTCAGATTCATCTGGAGTGGACTAGGCAATTGGGGGTCTTGTGGAAATGTGACCCGACCCCTGAGGCTTTTCTGGACTCAGATTGTGTGAGTATCTCCTCTTGGGATGCGAGGGGAGAGCCAGCAACCCTTTCCCGTTGGAGCAGGGAAAGGGCCACTCATCTGGAGCTGAGCATGGGAAAATGGAGCACCTGTTGATTTGCGGTGAGACCCTCTGCGGTTCACTCGAGTGGGGACGGGTGGGGCGGGGAACATTTTTGGTCCCAGCAAGTGTGTGAAAGAACATTTCGAGGTCCAAGATGGAATGAGTGATTTCCCTCTGGACGCGGCAGCGAACAAGGGCCTCACTTCTCCTGCAAGGGTGAAGATTTTGGTTTTTCTCCGGTTTTGGTCCTCTCGAGTTACGAGGTGACCACAGGGATCCTCCCCTGTGGCTCCAGAATAACCCAGTCTCCTGCGAGGGGTGAGGCACATCGGGGGATTGCTCCCCAGTGGCGCCAAGTCCTCAGTCCCCTTCTGGTGCTGAAGCTGCAGCCTGAGATTGCCTCACCCATGCTGACATTTGTATTGGTTTTCCCCTGGAGCACGCAGAGGGGAGTCAGGCCTCGTCTCGACTGGAGACATGCAGGGCCGCTTTCCTTCGCAATTGCAGTAACAGTGTCTGATTCCCTGTCGAGGGGATACAGGGATCTATGGCTTGCCCTCGTGGTAACCTAGGGCTGTCACAGGTGCCAATGTGTCGGAGTCAAGCCTCGGGCTTACAGTCGAGCCAGTGCAGGTCAGTCAGTTTCATCTGAAGTGGACAATGCATTTGGGGGTCTTGGGGATTGGTGGCCCAAACTGTGAGACTCCTCCCGACTTTCCAGGTGTGAGCACCTCTTCTTGGAATATGAGGGGAACACGACGTAACCTTTCATGATGGGGCAGTTAAATGGCCCGTCATCTGGAGCTCAACAGAGAAAAACGGGACTCCTCTTGAGTCTTGGCGGGACGCTTGGGATTCCTCTCGATTGGGGACGGGTGGGGCAGGGAACTTCTTGGGTCACAGCAAGGGTGTGAAGGAGCTGAAGTACGCGAGGGACGGGGTTAGTTCACCTGAGATGCCGTTGCGAACATGGCCACACCACGACTGCAGGGGAGAAGCACCCGGTTTTACTCAAGTAGCAACGGGGTCCTCTCGAGTTACATGGGGACACCAGGGACCACGCCCCCTGTATCCTCAGGATAGGCCATTCACAGTGCAAGTTGAGAGGCGCCAATGGGGATTCCGCCCCAGTCATCGCCAGGTCCTCAGTCCTCATCTGGTGCTGAGGTCGGAACCTTAGATTTCCATGCTCATGTTTTCATAGGTCTTGAGGTTACTCTGGAGCCCCACAGGGGAGTCAGGCCTCTTCTTGCCTGGAGACTTGCACGGCCTCCTTCTTCCCCAATTGCTGCGGCAGTGTCCAGCTCCCCATAAAGTGGACACAGGGATCTGTGGCTTGCAATGAAGGTACTCAAGGGCTGTCTCACATGCCAGTGTGTTGGGAATCGAGCCTCGGGGTGACCGTCGAGACAGTGCAGGGCAGTCATGCTCATTTGCAGTGTGCGAGGCATTTGGGGATCTTGGGGAGTGGTAGTCTGACACTTGAGTCTCCTCCCTACTCTCCAGGTGAGAGGCCACGTCTTGGGATGTGAAGGGAGTGCCGGCAGAAAACCTTTCCGGATGGAGCAGGGTAAGGGCCCCTACTCTGGAGCTCAGCAGGGGAAAACGGAGCTCCTCTTGAGCACCGCAAGACTCTCGGGGTTCCTCTCGAATGGGTACAGTTGGGGCGGGGAACTTCCTAGGTCACAACAAGGGAATGAACGAGCCTTTCGAGGTCCAAGAGGGAAGGGGTGATTTTCCCCGAGATGCTGCAGCGAACAAGGAACTCATCCTCCTTGCAGGGGAGAAGCTTCTGTTTTTCTCGAGTTGTGGTGGGATGCTCTTGAGTTACGAAGGGGACCCCAGGAACCCGCCCCTGTGGCCTCAGGAGAGGCCAGTCTCCATGGGATTTGACAGGCACCTGTGGGGATTCCTACAGAGACCTCACCGAGTCCTCAGTCCTCGTCTGGTGCTGAGGCTGGAGCCTGTGCTTGCCTAGACCATGCTGACATAGGTCTTGGGGATCCCCTGGAGCCCCATAGGGGAATCAGGCCTCGTCTCTCCTGGTAACATGCACAGCTGTGTTCCTCCCCAACTGCAGCAACAGTGTCTGTGTCCCTGTTGAGCGGATACAGGGATCAGTGGCTTTACATCGAGGTACCCCAGGGCTATCACACATGCCAATGTGCCAGAGTCGAGCCTCGGGGCAACAGTCGAGGCAGTGCAGGACAGTCAGATTCATCTGGGATGGACTAGGCATTTGTGGGTCTTGCATAAATGTGACCCCACGCCTGAGGCTTCTCTGCAGTCTCCTGGTGTGTGTGCCTCCTCTTGAGGTGCTATGGTAGAACCAGGAACACTTTCCCAATGGATCAGGGAAAGGACCCCTCGAGTTACGACGGGGACCCCAGGGACCCGCCCTTGTGGCCTCAGGAGGGGTCAATCTCCGTGCAAGTTGCCACTCGGTATTTCTCCCCAGTGGTCTCAGGTCCCCAGGCCTCGTTTGGTGCTGAGGCCACAGCCTGAGCTTGCCTTGCCCATACTGACCTATGTCTTGGGGTTCTCCTGGAGCTCCCACAGAAGAGTCAGGCCTCATCTCGCCTGGAGACGTGCATGGCCACTTTTCTCCCCATCTGCAGCAGAAGTGTCCATCACCCCTTTGAGCAGACACAGGGATCTGTGGCTTGCCCTCGAGGTACCCCAGGGCTGTCACACTTGCCAGTGTGTCGGGAGTCGAGTCTCAGGGTTACAGTAGAGGCAGTGCAGGGCAATGAGGTTCATCAGGAATGGACGAGGCATTTGAGGGTCTTGGGATCCTTGGGAATGATGGACAGACCACTGAGTCTCGTCCTGTCTCTCNGAGGGGAGAGCCAGCAACCCTTTCCCGTTGGAGCAGGGAAAGGGCCACTCATCTGGAGCTGAGCATGGGAAAATGGAGCACCTGTTGATTTGCGGTGAGACCCTCTGCGGTTCACTCGAGTGGGGACGGGTGGGGCGGGGAACATTTTTGGTCCCAGCAAGTGTGTGAAAGAACATTTCGAGGTCCAAGATGGAATGAGTGATTTCCCTCTGGACGCGGCAGCGAACAAGGGCCTCACTTCTCCTGCAAGGGTGAAGATTTTGGTTTTTCTCCGGTTTTGGTCCTCTCGAGTTACGAGGTGACCACAGGGATCCTCCCCTGTGGCTCCAGAATAACCCAGTCTCCTGCGAGGGGTGAGGCACATCGGGGGATTGCTCCCCAGTGGCGCCAAGTCCTCAGTCCCCTTCTGGTGCTGAAGCTGCAGCCTGAGATTGCCTCACCCATGCTGACATTTGTATTGGTTTTCCCCTGGAGCACGCAGAGGGGAGTCAGGCCTCGTCTCGACTGGAGACATGCAGGGCCGCTTTCCTTCGCAATTGCAGTAACAGTGTCTGATTCCCTGTCGAGGGGATACAGGGATCTATGGCTTGCCCTCGTGGTAACCTAGGGCTGTCACAGGTGCCAATGTGTCGGAGTCAAGCCTCGGGCTTACAGTCGAGCCAGTGCAGGTCAGTCAGTTTCATCTGAAGTGGACAATGCATTTGGGGGTCTTGGGGATTGGTGGCCCAAACTGTGAGACTCCTCCCGACTTTCCAGGTGTGAGCACCTCTTCTTGGAATATGAGGGGAACACGACGTAACCTTTCATGATGGGGCAGTTAAATGGCCCGTCATCTGGAGCTCAACAGAGAAAAACGGGACTCCTCTTGAGTCTTGGCGGGACGCTTGGGATTCCTCTCGATTGGGGACGGGTGGGGCAGGGAACTTCTTGGGTCACAGCAAGGGTGTGAAGGAGCTGAAGTACGCGAGGGACGGGGTTAGTTCACCTGAGATGCCGTTGCGAACATGGCCACACCACGACTGCAGGGGAGAAGCACCCGGTTTTACTCAAGTAGCAACGGGGTCCTCTCGAGTTACATGGGGACACCAGGGACCACGCCCCCTGTATCCTCAGGATAGGCCATTCACAGTGCAAGTTGAGAGGCGCCAATGGGGATTCCGCCCCAGTCATCGCCAGGTCCTCAGTCCTCATCTGGTGCTGAGGTCGGAACCTTAGATTTCCATGCTCATGTTTTCATAGGTCTTGAGGTTACTCTGGAGCCCCACAGGGGAGTCAGGCCTCTTCTTGCCTGGAGACTTGCACGGCCTCCTTCTTCCCCAATTGCTGCGGCAGTGTCCAGCTCCCCATAAAGTGGACACAGGGATCTGTGGCTTGCAATGAAGGTACTCAAGGGCTGTCTCACATGCCAGTGTGTTGGGAATCGAGCCTCGGGGTGACCGTCGAGACAGTGCAGGGCAGTCATGCTCATTTGCAGTGTGCGAGGCATTTGGGGATCTTGGGGAGTGGTAGTCTGACACTTGAGTCTCCTCCCTACTCTCCAGGTGAGAGGCCACGTCTTGGGATGTGAAGGGAGTGCCGGCAGAAAACCTTTCCGGATGGAGCAGGGTAAGGGCCCCTACTCTGGAGCTCAGCAGGGGAAAACGGAGCTCCTCTTGAGCACCGCAAGACTCTCGGGGTTCCTCTCGAATGGGTACAGTTGGGGCGGGGAACTTCCTAGGTCACAACAAGGGAATGAACGAGCCTTTCGAGGTCCAAGAGGGAAGGGGTGATTTTCCCCGAGATGCTGCAGCGAACAAGGAACTCATCCTCCTTGCAGGGGAGAAGCTTCTGTTTTTCTCGAGTTGTGGTGGGATGCTCTTGAGTTACGAAGGGGACCCCAGGAACCCGCCCCTGTGGCCTCAGGAGAGGCCAGTCTCCATGGGATTTGACAGGCACCTGTGGGGATTCCTACAGAGACCTCACCGAGTCCTCAGTCCTCGTCTGGTGCTGAGGCTGGAGCCTGTGCTTGCCTAGACCATGCTGACATAGGTCTTGGGGATCCCCTGGAGCCCCATAGGGGAATCAGGCCTCGTCTCTCCTGGTAACATGCACAGCTGTGTTCCTCCCCAACTGCAGCAACAGTGTCTGTGTCCCTGTTGAGCGGATACAGGGATCAGTGGCTTTACATCGAGGTACCCCAGGGCTATCACACATGCCAATGTGCCAGAGTCGAGCCTCGGGGCAACAGTCGAGGCAGTGCAGGACAGTCAGATTCATCTGGGATGGACTAGGCATTTGTGGGTCTTGCATAAATGTGACCCCACGCCTGAGGCTTCTCTGCAGTCTCCTGGTGTGTGTGCCTCCTCTTGAGGTGCTATGGTAGAACCAGGAACACTTTCCCAATGGATCAGGGAAAGGACCCCTCGAGTTACGACGGGGACCCCAGGGACCCGCCCTTGTGGCCTCAGGAGGGGTCAATCTCCGTGCAAGTTGCCACTCGGTATTTCTCCCCAGTGGTCTCAGGTCCCCAGGCCTCGTTTGGTGCTGAGGCCACAGCCTGAGCTTGCCTTGCCCATACTGACCTATGTCTTGGGGTTCTCCTGGAGCTCCCACAGAAGAGTCAGGCCTCATCTCGCCTGGAGACGTGCATGGCCACTTTTCTCCCCATCTGCAGCAGAAGTGTCCATCACCCCTTTGAGCAGACACAGGGATCTGTGGCTTGCCCTCGAGGTACCCCAGGGCTGTCACACTTGCCAGTGTGTCGGGAGTCGAGTCTCAGGGTTACAGTAGAGGCAGTGCAGGGCAATGAGGTTCATCAGGAATGGACGAGGCATTTGAGGGTCTTGGGATCCTTGGGAATGATGGACAGACCACTGAGTCTCGTCCTGTCTCTCCTCGTTCGAGTGCCTCTTCTTGGTATGCCAGGAGAGCCGTGAACACTTTCCTGACGGAGCAAGGAAATGTCCCATCATCTAGAGCTCAGCCAGGGAAAACGGGGCTCCTCTTGAGTTTCGGCAGGATCCTCGGCGTTCCTCTCGAGTGGGGACGGGTGGGGCGGAGAACTTCTTTGGTCACAACAAAATTGTGAAGGGAGTTTTGAGGTCGCGGAGGGAAGGGGTGATTTCTCCTGAGATGACCCCGCGGACAAGGACCTCACTCCATCTGCAGGGGAGAAGTTTCTGGTTTTT
Organism: Raphicerus campestris; assembly: GCA_006410735.1. NCBI lineage: Eukaryota > Metazoa > Chordata > Mammalia > Artiodactyla > Bovidae > Raphicerus > Raphicerus campestris. The sequence continues at coordinate 15,539 of SJYW01043512.1, read as the reverse complement.
CTCGAGTGCTGGTGGGGTCCTCTTGAGTTACGACTTTGCCCCAAAATCCCGCCATTGGGGCCACAGTTGAGGCCAGTCTCTGAACGATTTGTGAGGCGCCTCTGGGGATTCCTCCCCAGTCGTCACCGGGTCCTCAGTCCTGGTCTGATGGTGAAGCTGGAGCCTGAGCTTGCCTTGCTCATGCTGACATAGGTCTTGGGTTACCGTGGGAGCCCCCACATGGGAGTCAGGCCTCGTCTCTCCTGGAGACGTGCACGGCCGCTATCCTCCCCAACTGCAGCAACAGTGACCAGTTCCCTATCAAGCGGACACAAGGATCTGTGGCTTGCCATCAAAGTACGCAAGGGCTGTCACACGTGCCAGTGTGCCGGAGTCTAGCCTCAGGCTTGCAGTCGAGACAGTGTAGGGCAGTCAGGAGCATCTGAAGTGGACGAGGCATTTGGGAGTCTTCAGGAATGGTGGTCCAATCTGTGAGAATCCTTCCAACTCTGCAGGTGTGAGCACCTCCTCTTGGGATGTGAGGGGAACACAGGGAAACCTTTCCCCATGGAGCAGGGAAGGGTCCCTCATCTGGAGCTCAGCAGGGGAAAACCGAGCTCCTCTTGAATCTTGGTGGGACCCTCCAGGTTCCTCTCTAGTGGGGACCGGTGGGTCGGGGAACTTCTTGGATCACAGCAAGGTTGTGAAGGAGCCTGTAGAGTTCCACGAGGTATGGGATGAATTCCCCTGAGATGCTGCCACATACAAAGGCCACACCACGCCTGCAGGGGAGAAGCTTCTAGTTTTTCTCAAGTTGCGGCGGGGTCCACTAGCTTTACAATGGGGAACCCAGGGACCCGCCCCTGTATCCTCAGTAGAGGCCATTCTCAGTGCTAGTTGTGAGGCGCTTCTGGGGATACCAACCCAGTCGTGCCTGGTCCTCAGTCCTCGTCTGGTGCTGAGGCAGGAGCTTGCGCTTGCCTCGCCCATGCTGACATAGGACTTATGCTTCCCCTGGAGCTCCCATAGGGGAGTCAGGCCTCGTCTTGCCCAGGGACATGCACAGCCGCTTTGCTCCCCAACTGTAGCAACAGTGTCCGGGTCCCTGTCTAGCAGATACAGGGATCAGTGGCTTGACCTCGAGGTACCCCAGGGCTATCACACGTGTCAGTGTGCTGGAGTCGAGTCGCGGGGTGACATTGGAGGCAGTGCAGGACAGTCAGATTCATCTGAAATGGACTAGGCATTTGGAGGCCTTGTGGAAATGTGACCCGTTGCCTGAGGCTTCTCGGGACTCGCCTGGTATCAGTGCCTCCTCTTGGGATGTGAGGGGAGAGCCGAGAACCCTTTCCCGTTGGAGCAGGGAAAGGGCCTCTCATCTGGAGCTGAGCATGGTAAAATGGAGCTCCTCTTGAGATGCAGCGGGACCCTCTGAGGTCCTTTCGAGTGGGGACGTGTGGGGCGGGGAACTTCTTGGGTCACAGCAATGGTGTGAAAGAGCATTTCTAGGTCCAAGAGGGAAAGGCTGATTTCCCCTGGGACGCTGCAGTGGACAAGGGCCTCATTCCGCCTGCAAGGGTGAAGCTTCTGGTTTTTCTCGAGTTGCGGCGAGGTCCTATCGACTTACGACAGGGACCACAGGGATCCGACCCTTTGGCCCCAGGATAAGCCAGTCTACATGCGAGGGGCAAAGGACATCTGGGGATTCCTCCCCAGTGTTGCCAAGTCCTCAGTCCCCTTCTGGTGCTGAGGCTGCAGCCTGAGATTTCCTCGCCCGTGCTGACATTAGTATTGGGCTTCCCCTGGAGCCCGCAGAAGGGAGTCAGGCCTCGTCTCTACTGGAGTTGTGCACTGCAGCTTTCCCTCCCAACCTCAGAAACAGTGTCCGAGTCCCTGTCGAGCGTATACAGGGATCTATGGCTTTTGCTCGAGATTCCTAGGTCTGTCACACATGCTATTGTGGCAGCTCGAGCCTTGGGGTTCAAGTCGAGGCAGTGTAGGGTAGTCAGGTTCATCTGAAGTGGACAAGGCATTTGGGGGTCTTGGGGAATGGTGGCCCAACCTGTGAGACACCTTCCGACTTTCCAGGTGCGAGCACCTCCTCTTGGGATGTGAGGGAAAGATCGCGAAACCTTTCCCAACGGAGCAGGGAAAGGGCCCCTCATCTGGAGCTCAGCAGGGGAAAACGGGGCTCCTCCTGAGTCTTGGTGGGACGCTTGGTGTTCCTCTCGATTGGGGACGGTGTGGCGGGGAACTTCTTGGGTCTCAGCAAGAGTGTGAAGGAGCCATTCAAGGTCCACGAGGGACTGGGTGAATTGCCCTGAGATGCCATTTCGGACAAGGGCCACACCACGCCTGCTTCCGGTTTTTTTCGAGTTGCGGCGGGGTCCCCTCAAGTTACGACGGGGACCCCAAGGAACCGCCCCTGTATCCTCAGAAAAGTCCATTCTCAGTGTGAGTTCTGAGGCGCCTCTGGGGATTCCTCCCCACTCATTACCGGGTTCTCATTCCTCATCTGGTGCTGAGGTCGGTGCCTGAGATTTCCTCGCTCATGCTTTCATAGGTCTTGAGGTTACTCTGGAGCCCCCACAGGGGAGTCAGGCCTCTTCTCGCTTGGAAATTTGCACGGCCTCTTTCTTCCCAAACTGCATCGGCAGTGTTCGGCTCCCCGTAAAGTGGACACAGGGATCTGTGGCTTGCCATTGAGGTACTCCAGGGCTGTCTCACGTGCCAGTGTGATGGGAGTCGAGCCTCTCGGTGACAGTCGAGACAGGGCAGGGCAGTCATGTTCATCTGGAGTGGATGAGGCATTCTGGAACTTGGGGAGTGGTGGTCGGACATCTGAGGCTCCTCCTGACTCTCCTGATGCGAGGCCACCTCTTGGGATGCTGGGGGAGCTTCTTAACACCTTGACCGATGGAACAAGGAAAGGGCCCCTCATCTGGAGCTCAGCAGGGGAAAACAGGGCTCCTCTTGAGTCACGCCGGGACCCTCGGAGTTCCTCTCAAATGGGGACAGTTGGAACGAGGAACTTCCTAGGTAACAACAGGGGTATGAAGCAGCCTTTTGAGGTCCAAAAGGGAAGGGGTGATTTCCCCGAGATGCTGCAGCAGACAAGGGACTAACCCTCCATGAAGGGCAGAAGCTTCTGGTTTTTCTCGAGTTTTGGCCTGGTATCTCGAGATACGACAGGGACCCCTGGGATCTGCCCCTGTGGGCTCAGGAGAGGCCAGTGTCCTTCTGAGTTGCAAGGTATCTGTGGGGATTCCGCCCTAGAAGTCGCTGGGTCCTAAGTCCTCATCTGGGGCTGAGTCCGTAGCCTGTGCTTGCCTCACCCAAGCCTACATAGGTCTTGGGGTTCCTCTTGAGCCCCCATGGAGGAGTCAGGCCTCGTCTCGCCTGGGGACGTGCACAGCGGCTTTCCTCCCCAACTGCAACAACAGTGTCCGGGTCCCTGTCGAGCAGATACAGGAGTCAGTGGCTGGACCTCGAGATACCCCAGGGCTATCACACGTGCCAGTGTTCCAGAATCGAGCCTCGGGGTGACAGTCAAGGCATTGCAGGGCAGTCAGGATTATCTGAATTCGACGAGGCATATGGGAGTCTTGGGGAATGGTGGCCCAACCTGTTAGACTCCTCCTGGCTTTCCAGGTGCCAGCACCTTCTCTTGGGATGCGAGGGGAACACAGTGAAATCTTTCTCATGGGAGCAGGGAAAGGGAACCCTCATCTGGAGCTCAGTAGGGAAATACGAGGCTCCTCTTGATTCTTGGCGGGACCCTTGGTGTTCCTCTCGAGAGGGGACGTTTGGGGCGGGGAACTTCTTGGGTCACAGGAAGGGTGTGAAGGAGCCTTTTGAGGTCCACGAGGGATGGGGTGCATTCCCCTGAGATGCTGTTGCGGACAAGGGCAACCCCATGCCTTCAGGTGAGAAGCTTCTGGTTTTTCTCGAGTTGTATTGGGGTCCTCTCAAGTTACGACGGGGACCCCAGGGACCCGCCCCTGTATCCTCAGGAGAGGCCATGCTCAGTGGGAGTTGCGAGGCGCCTCTAGAGATTCCTCCCCAGTCATCACCGGGTCCTCAGTCCTACTCTGTTGCTGAGTTCGGAGCCTGAGATTTCCTCGCTCATGCTTTCATAGGTCTTGAGGTTACTCTGAAGCCCGCACAGAGGAGTCAGGCCTATTGTCGCCTGGAGACGTGCACAGCCTCTTTTTTCCCCAACTGCAGCGGCAGTGTCTGGCTCCCAGAAAAGCAGACATGTGTTCTGTGGCCTGCCATCAAGGTTCTTCAGGGCTGTCTCACATGCCATTGTGTTGGGAGTTGAGCCTCGGAGTGACAGTCGAAACAGTGCAGGGCAGTCATGTTCATCTGGAGTGGACCAGGTATTTTGGGATCTTGGGGAGTGGTGGTTGGACACCTGTGGCTCCTCCCGACTCTCCTGATGCGAGGCCACCTTTTGGAATGTGAGGGGAGCACAAGAAAACTTTTCACGATGGAGCAGGGAAAGGGCCCCTCATCTGGAGCTCAGCAGGGGAAAACAGGGCTCCTCTTGAGTTGCAGCAGGACCCTCGGAGTTTCTCTCGAGTACGGACGGTTGGAGCGGGAAACTTCCTAGGTCAAAACAAGGGTATGAAAGAGCCTTTCGAGGTCCAAGAGAGAAGGGGTGGTTTCCCCCGAGGTGCTGCTGTGGATAAGGGACTCACCCTCCCTGCAGGGAGAAGCTTCTTGTTTTTCTCCAGTTGGAGAGGGGTCCTCTCGCATTACAATGGGCACCCCGGGGACCACCTCTGTGGCCTCAGGAGTGACCAATCTCCATGCAAGTTGCGAGGTACCTGTGGGGATTCCTCCTGAGATGTCGCCGTGTCCTCAGTGCTAGACTGGTGCTGAGGCCGGAGCCTGTGCTTGCCTCGCCCATGCTTACATAGGTGTTGGGGTTCCCCTGGCTCCCCCGTAGTGGAGTTATGCCTCATCTTGCCTGGGGATGTGCACAGCCGCTTTCCACCCTAACTGCAGCAACACTGTCCGGGTCCCTGTCGAGTGGAAACAGGGATCGGTGGCTTGACTTCGAGGTACCTCAGGGCTATCACACCTGGCAGTGAGCCAGAATCGAGACTCAGGGTGACAGTCAAGGCAGTGCAGGACAATCATATTCATTTGGAGTGGCCTAGGCATTTGGGGGTCTTGTGGAAATGTGACCCGAAACCTGAGGCTTCTCTGGATTCGACTGTTGTGAGTGCCTCCTCTTGGGATGCGAGGGGAGAACAGGGAACCCTTTCCCGATGGAGCAGGGAAAGAGCCCCCCATCTGGAGCTGAGCATAGAAAAATGGAGCTCCTCTTGAGTCACGGCAAGACTCTCAGCGGTCCTCTCGAGTGGGGACGTGTGGGGTGGGGAAATTCTTGGGGCACAGCAAGGGTGTGAAAGAGCATTTCGAGTTCCAAGAGGGAACGGGTGATTTCCCCCGGGACGCCACAGCTGACAAGGGCCTCACTCCGCCAGCAAGGGTGAAGCCTCTGGTTTTTCTCGAGTTGCGTCAGGGTCCTCTTGAGTTACGATGGGGACCCCAGGGATTCGCCTCTGTGGCCCCAGGATAGGCCAATCTCTGCGAGGCGCGAGGCACATCTGGGGATTCCTCCCCTGTGGAGCCAAGTCCTCAGACTCTTTCTGGTCCTGAGGCTGCAGACTGAGATTGCCTCGCCCGTGCTGACATTTGTATTGGGCTTCCCGTGGAGCCCACAGAGTGGAGTCAGACCTTGTCTCGACTGGAGACTTGCACGGCCGCTTTCCTTCCCAACTGCAGTAACAGTGCCCAGGTCCCTGTCGAGTGGACACAAGGATCTATGGCTTGGCTCAAGGTACCCTAGGACTGTCACACGTGCAAGTGTGCGGGGTCGAGCCTGGGGGTAACAGTCGAGGCAGTGCAGGGCAGTCAGGTTCATCTGAAGTGAACGAGGCATTTGGGGGTCTTGGGGAATGGTGTTCCAACTTGTGAGACTCCTCCAGACTTTCCAGGTGAGAGCATCTCCTCTTGGAATGTGAGGGGAACACCGCGAAACCTTTCCCGATGGAGCAGGGAATGAGCCCCTCATCTGGACCTCAGCAGGGGAAAACGGGGCTCCTCTTGAGTCATGGCAGGACCATCGGGGTTCATCTCGAGTGGGGATGGTTGGGGTGGGTAACTTCCTTAGTCACAAGAAGGGTGTGAAGGAGCCTTTCGAGGTTCACAAGGGACAAGGTGAATTCCTTTGAGATGCCGTTGCTGACAAGGGCCGCACCATGCCTGCAGGGGAGGAGCTTTCAGTTTTTCTCGCGATGTGATGGGGTCCTCTGGAGATACGACGGGGACACCGGGGACCCGCCCCTGTATCCTCAGGAGAGGCCATTCTCTGTGCGAATTGTGAGGCGCCTCTGGGGATTCCTCCCCAGTCATCCCCGGTCCTCAGTCCTCGTCTGGTGCTGTGGTTGGAGCCTGAGTTTTTCTCGCTCATGCTTTCATAGGTCTTGAGGTTACTCTGGAGCCCCCACAGGGGAGTCAGGACTCTTCTTGCCTGGAAACTTGCATGGCCTCTTTCTTCCCAAACTGCAGCGACAGTGTCCGGCTCCCCGTAAAGTGGACACAGGGATGTGTGGCTTGCCATCAAGGTACTCAGGGCTGTTTCACGTGCCAGTGTGTTGGGAGTCAAGTCTCAGGGTGACAGTTGAGACAGTGCAGGAAAATCATGTTCATCTGGAGTGGACGAGGCATTTGGGGATCTTCGGGAGTGGTGGTCGGACACCTGAGGCTCCTCCAGAATCTCCTGATGCGAGGCCACCTCTTGGCATATGAGGGTATCGCCGGAAATCCTTTCCCGATGCAGCAGGGAAAGGGTCCCTAATCTGGAGCTAAGCAGGGGAAATCGGGTCTCCTCTTGAGTCGCAGTGGGATCCTCGGGGTTCCTCTCGTGTGTGGAAGGTTGGGACGGGGATTTTCCTAGGTCAAAATAAGGGTATGAAGGAGACTTACCAAGTCCTAGGGGGACGTGGAGATTTACCCCAAGATGCTGCAGCGGAGAAGGGACTGAACCTCCCTGTAGAGGAGCAGATTCTGTTTTTTCTGGCGTTGCGACGGGCTCCTCTCGAGTTTCGATGGGGACCCCAGGGACCCGCCCCTGTATCCTCAGGAGAGGCCAGTCACCATGGGAGTTACGAGGCACCTGTGGGGATTCCTCCCCAGACATCACTGAGAACTCAGTCCTCGACTGGTGCTGAGGCCAGAGCCTGTACTTGCCTCGCTCATGCTGACACAGGTCCTGGGGTTCCCCTGGAGCCCACATAGGGGAGTCAGGCCTCATCTCCCCAGGGGATGTGCACAGCCGCTTTCCTCGCCAACTGCAGCAACAGTGTCCGGGTCCATGTCCAGCAGATACATGGATCAGTGGCTTGACCTTGAGGTACCGCAGGGCTATCACACGTGCCAGTGTGCTGGAGTCGAGACTTGGGGTGACAGTCGAGGCATTGCAGGACAATCAGATTCATCGGGAGTGGACTCAGCATTTGGGGGTCTTGCGGAAATGTGACCCGATGCCTGAGGCTTCTCTGGACTAACCTGGTGTGAGTGCCTCCTCATGGGATGCGAGGGGAGAGCTGGGAAACCTTTTCCGATAGTGCAGGTAAAGGGCCCCTCATCTCGAGCTGAGCATGGAAAAATGGAGCTCCTCTTGAGTCGCGGCGGGACCCTCGGCAGTCCTCTAGAGTGGGGACGTGAGAGGCGGGGAACTTCTTGGGTCACAGCAAGGGAGTGAAAGAGCATTTCAAGGTTCAAGAGGGAAACAGTGATTTCCCCTGGAACGCCGCAGCGGACAAGGGCCTCACTCCACCTGCAAGGGTGAAGCTTCTGGTTTTTCTCGAGTTGCGGCGGGGTACTCTCGAGTTACGACGGGGACCACTGGGATCCGCCCCTGTGGCCCCAGGATAGGCTAGTCTCCCTGCGAGGGTTGAGGCACATCTGGGGATTCCTCCCCAGTGGCGCCAAGTCCTAAGTCCGCTTCTAGTGCTGAGGCTGCAGCCTGAGATTGCCTCACCCATGATGACATTTGTATTGACTTCCCCTGGAGCCCACAGAGGGGAGTCAGGCCTCGTCTAGACTGGAGACCTGCACAGCCGCTTTCCTTCCCAACTGCAGTAACAGTGTCCGCGTCCCCATTGAGCGGATACAGGGATCTATGGCTTGCGCTAGAGGTACCCTAGGGCGGTCACATGTGCCAGTGTGCCAGAGTTGAGCCTCTGGGTTTCATTTGAGGCAGTGCAGGGCAGACAGGTTCATCTGGAGTCGACGAGGCATTTGGGGGTCTTGGGGAATGGTGGCCCAATCTGGGAGACTCCTCCCGACTTTCCAGGTGCAAGCATCTCCTCTTGGGATTTGAGGGGAACACCGCGAAACCTTTGTCGACGAAGCAGGGAAATTGCCCCTCATCTGGAGCTCAGCAGGTGAAAACGGGGCTCCTATTTTGTCATGGCAGGACCCTTGGAGTTCCAACGGGAGGGGCAGGATGGAGCGGGGAACTTCTTGGGTCACAGCAAGTGTGTGAAGGAGCCTTTTGAGGTCCACAAGGGACCGGGTGAATTCCCCTGAGATGCATTTGGGGACAACGGCCACACCACGACTGCAGGGGAGGTTTCCGGTTATTCTCGAGTTGCGGTGGGGTCCTCTCGAGTTACAACTGGGACCACAGGGACCCGCACCTGTGGCCCCAAAATAGGCCAGTCTCCGTGGGTGGGGCGAGGCACATCTGGGGATTCCTCCCCAGTGGCGCCAAGTCCTCAGTCCCCTTCTGGTGCTGAGGCTGCAGCCTGAGATTGCCTCGCACGTGCTGCCATTTGTATTGGTCTTCCCCTGGAGCCTGCAGAGGGGAGTCAGGCCTCGTCTCCACTGGAGACATGCACAGCCGCTTTCCTTCCCAACTGCAGTAGAGTGTCCGGGTCCTGTCCGGCGGATACAAGGATCCATGGCTTGCACTCTAGGTACCCTAGGGCTGTCATAAGTGCTAGTGTGCTGTGGTTGAGCCTCGGAGTTACAGTCGAGGCAATGCAGGGCAGTCAGGTTCATCTGAAGTGGACGAGGCATTTGGGGACCTTTGGGAATGGTGGCCCAACCTGTGAGACTCCTCCCGAATTTCTAGGTGCGAACACCTCCTCTTGGGATGCGAGGGGAACACCGAGAAACCTTTCCCGATGGAACAGGGAAAGGGCCCGTGATCTGGAGCTCAGCAGGGGAAAATGGGGGCTCTTCCTGAGTCTTGGCGGGACCCTTGGGTTTCTTCTCGAGTGGGGACAGGTGGGGCGGGGAACATCTTGGGTCACTGCAAGGGTGTGAAGGAGCCATTCTTGGTCCACGAAGGACGGGGTGCTTTCCCCTGAGATGTCATTGCGGATAAGGGCCACACCATGACTGCAGGGGAGAAGCTTCCGGTTTTTCTCCATTTGTGGCGGCATCCCCTTGACTTACGACGGGCACCCCAGGGACCCTTCCCTGTATCCTCAGGAGAGGCCATTCTCAGTGAGAATTGAGAGGCGCCTCTGGGGATTCCTCCCCAGTCATCTCTGGGTCCTCAGTCATCATCTGGTACTGAGGCCGGAGCCTGTGCTTGCCTCACCCATGCTGACAGATTTCTTGGGGTTCCCCTGGAGCCCCCATAAGGGAGTCAGGCCTCGTCTAGCCGGGGGACGTGCACAGCTGCTTTCCTCCCCAACTGCAGCAACAGTGTCCGGGTCTCAGTCAAGCGGATACAGGGATCAGTGGCTTGACATCCAGGAAACCCAGGGATATCACACATGCCAGTGTGCTGGAGTCGAGCGGGTGACAATCTAGGCAGTGCACGACAGTCAGATTCATCTGGAATGGACTAGGTTTTGGGGGTCTTGCGGAAATGTGACCTGACGCCTGAGGCTTCTCTGGACTTGCCTGGTGTGATTGTCTCCTCTTGGGATGTGAGGGGGGAGCCGGGAACCCTTTCCCGATGGAGCAGGGAAAGGGCCCCTCATCTGGAGCTGAGCATGGGAAAATGGAGCTCCTGTTGATTTGTGGTGGGACCCTCTGTGGTCCTCTCGAGTGGGGAAAGGTTGGGGCGGGTATCTTCCTAGGTCACAACAAGGGAATGAAAGCGCCTTTTGAGTCCAAGAGGGAATGAGTGGTTTCCCCCGAAATGCTGAAGCGGACAAGGGACTCACCCTCCCTGCAGGGGGGAAGCTTCTTGTTTTTGTCCAGTTGTGGCGGGGTCCTCTTGAGTTACGGCAGGGACACCAGGGACCCGCCCCTTTAGCCTCAGGAGAGGCTAGTCCCCATGCCAGTTGCAAGGCACTGTGGGGATTTCTCCCAGGACGTCACCAGATCCTCAGTCCTCATCTGGAGCTGAGCCCGGATCCTGATCTTGCTTCTCCCATGCTGACATAGGTCTTGGGGTTCCCCTAGAGACCCCATAGGGGGTTCAAGCCTCGTCTCGCCTAGGAACGAGCACAGCCGCTTTCCTCCCCAACTGTAGTAACAGTGTCCGGGTCCCTGTCGAGCGGATACAGGAATTAGTGGCTTGACCTCGAGGTACCCCAGGGCTGACGCAGGTGACAGTGTGCCGGAGTCAAGACTTGGGGTGACAGTCGAGGCAGTGCAGGACAGTCAGATTCATCTGGAGTCAACTAGGCTTTTGGGGGTCTTGCGGAAATGTGACATGATACCTGAGGCTTTTCTGGACTATCCTGGTGTGAATGCCTCCTCTTGGTATGCGAGAGGAGAGCCTGGAACCCTTTCCTGATGGAGGAGGGAAAGGGCCCGTCATCTGGAGCTCAGCATGGGAAAATGGAGCTCCTCTTGAGTCGCGGCGGGACACTCGGCATCTTCTCGAGTGGGGACCTATGGGGCGCAGAACTTCTTGGTTCATAACAAGGGTGAGAAAGGTCCAGAGGGTACGGGTGATTTACCCCAGGACGCCGCAGCCGACAAGGGCCTCATTCTGCCTGCAAGGCTGAATCTTTTGGATTTTCTGGAGTTGTGGCAGGGCCCCTCGAGTTACGACAGGGACCCCAGTGACCCACCCCTGTGGCCCCAGGATAAGCCAGTCTCCATGCGAGGGGTAAGGCACATCTGGGGATTCCTCCCCAGTGGCGCCAAGTCCTCAGTCCCCTACTCCTTGTGAGGCTGGAGCCTGAGATTACCTCGCCCATGCCGACATTTGTATTGGGCTTCCCCTGGTGCCCGTAGAGGGGAGTCAGGCCGCGTCTCGACTGGAGACGTGCATGGCTGCTTTCCTTCCCAAATGCAGTAAGAGTTTCTGGGTCCCTGTCGAGCGGATTCAGGGATCTAATCTTGCGCTCGAGGTACCCTAGGTGCCAGTGTGCCAGAGTAGAGCCTCGGGGTTTCAGCCGAGGCAGTGCAGGCCAGTCATGTTCATCTGGTGTGGATGAGGCATTTGGGGGTCTTGGAGAGTGGTGGTCTGACACTTGAGGCTCCTCCAGACTCTGCTGATTCGAGGCCACCTCATGGAATGCTAGAGGAGTGCAGGAAAATCTTTCCTGATGGAGCAGGGAAAGGGCCCCTCATCTGGAGCTCAGCAGTTTAAAAAGGCGCTCCGCTTGAATCGAGGCTGGACTCTCAGGGTTCCTCTCCCGTGGGAAACGTTGGGGCGGGGAACTTCCTAGGTCACAAGAAGGGTACGAAGGAGCCTTTTGAGGTGCAAGAGGGAAGGGGTGATTTTCCCCAAGATGGTGCAGCAGACAAGGGACTCAGCCACCCTGCAGGGGAGAAGCTTCTAGTTTTTCTGGAGTTGCGAAGGGGTCCTCTCGAGTTATAAAGTAGACTTCAGGGACCCACCCCTCTATCCTCAGGAGAGGCCATTCTCACTGCTAATTGCGAGGCGCCTCTGGGGATTCCTCCCCAGTCATCGCCAGGTCCTCAGTCCTCCTCTTGTGCTGAGGTCCGAGCCTGAGATTTCCTCGCTCATGCTTTCATAAGTCTTGAGGTTGCTCTAGAGCCGCCACAGCGGAGTCAGGCCTTTTGTCGCCTGGAGACTTGCACGGGCTTTTTCTTCCCTAAATGCAGCGGCAGTGTCTGGCTCACTGTAAAGTGGACACAGGGATCTGTGGCTTGCCATCGATGTATTCCAGGGCTGTTTCATGTGCCAGTGTGTTGGGAGTCGAGCCTCGGGGTGACAGTAGAGACAATGCAGGGCAGTCATATTCATCTGGAGTGGACGAGGCATTTGGGCATCTTGGGGAGTGGGGATCGGACACCTGAGGCTTCTCCCGACTCTCCTGATGCGAGGTCACCTCTTGGGGTGCCACTGGAATGCCGGAAAACCTTTCGCGATGGAACAGGGAAAGGATCCCTCATCTGGAGCTCAGCAGGGGAAAATGGGTCTCCTCTTGAGTCATGCGGGACCCTCGTGGTTCCTCTCGAGTGCGGACGATTGGGGCAGGAAACTGCCTAGGTCACAACAAGGGTATGAAGGAGCTTTTCGAGGTCCAAATGGGAAGGGGTGATTTCCCTCGAGATGCTGCAGCGGACAAGGGACTAGCCCTCCCTGCAGGGGAGCTTTTGGTTTTTCTCGAGTTGTGAAGGGGTCCTCTCGAGTTATGACGGGGACTCCAGGGACCCGCCCCTGTGGCCTCAGGGCAGGCCAGTCTCCATTGGAGTTGCGAATCACCTGTGGGGATTCCTCCCGAGATGTTGGCAGGTCCTCAGTCCTCATCTGGTGCTGAGGCCAGAGCCTGTGCTTGCCTCGCCGATGCTGACATTAGTCTTGCAGCTCCCCTGAAGACCCCATAGGTGGGTCAGGCCTCATCTCGCCCGAGGACCTGCACAGCCGCTTTCCTCCCCAACTGCAGCAACAGTGGCAGGTACCCTGTCGAGCGGATACAGGGATCAGTGTCTTGATCTTGAGGTACCCCAGGGCTATCATACGTGCCAGTGTGCCAGAGTCAAGCCTCAGGGTGACAGTCGAGGCAATGCAGGACAGTCGGATTCATCTGGAGTGGACTAAGCATTTGGAGAACTTTCGGAAATGTGACCCGACCCCTGAGGCTTCTTTGGACTTGCCTGGTGGGAGTGCCTCCTCTTGGGAATTGAGGGGAGAGCCGGGAACCCTTTCTGAATGGAGCAGGGAAAGGGCCCCTTATCTGGAGCTGACCATGGGAAAATGGACCTCCACTTGATTCTTGGCAGGACCCACGGGGTTCCTCTCGAGTGGGGCCGGGTGGGGCGGGGAATTTCTTGAGTTACAGCAAGGGTGTGAAGGAGTCATTTGAAGTCCACGAGTGATTGGTGAATTCCCCTGAGATGCCCTTGCGGACAAGCGCCACACCAAGCCTGCAGACGAGGAGCTTCCGGTTGTGGTGGGGTTCTTTCCAGTTACGAAGGGAACCCCAAGGACCCGCCCCTGTATCCTCAGGAGAGGCCATTCTCAGTGGGAGTTGTGAGACGCCTCAGGGGATTCCTCCCCAGTCATCTCTGGGTCCTCTGTTCTCGTCTGGTGATGAGGTCGGAGCCTGAGATTTCCTCGCTCATGCTTTCATAGGTCTTGAAGTTACTCTGGAGCCCTCACAGGAGAGTCATGCCTTTTCTCGCCTGGAGACTTGACGGGCTCTTTCTTCCCCAACTGCAGCGGCAGTGTCCAGCTCCCCTAAAGAGGACACAGGGATCTGTGTCTTGCCATGGAGGTACTCAGGGCTGTCTCACGTGCCAGTGTGTTGGGAGTTGAGCCTGGGGGTGACAGTTGAGACAGTGCAGGGTACTCATGCTCATCTGGAGTGGACGAGGTATTCGGGGATTGTGGTGAGTGGTGGTCGGACACCTGAGGCTCCTCCCGACACTCCTGATGCGAGGCCACCTCTTAGGATGCAAGGGGAATGCCGGAAAACCTTTCTCGATGGAGCAGGGAAAGGGCCCCTCATCTGGAGCTCAGCAGGGGAAAATGGGGCTCCTCTTGAGTTGAGGCGGGACCCACGGGGTTCCTCTCGAGTGGGGACGGTAGGGGCGGGGAACTTCCTAGGTCACAACAAGGGTATGAAGGAGCTTTTCAAGGTCCAAGGGGGAAAGGGTGATTTCCCCCAAGATGCTACAGCAGACAAGGGATTCACCCTCCCTTCACGGGAGAAGCTTCTGGTTTTCCTCGACTTGTGGCGGGGTCCTCTCAAGTTACAACAGGGGCCCCAGGGACCGCCCCCTCGTGGCCTCAGGAGAGGCCAGTCTCCATGCTAGTTGGGAGGCTGTGGGGATTCCTCCCGAGATGTCGCTGGGTCCTCAGTCCTCGTCTGGTTCTGAGGCTGGAGCCTTTGTTTTCCTCGCCCATGCTGACATAGGTCTTGGGGTTTCCCTGGAGCACCAATAGGGGAGTCAGGCCTCGTCTCGCCTGGGAACGTGCACAGCTGCTTTCATCCCCATCTGCAGCAAAAGTGTCCGGGTCACTGTCGAGCGCATACAGGGATCAGTGGCTTGACCTCGAACTTCCCCAGGGCTATCACACATGCCACTGTGCCGGAGTCATGCCTCGGGGTGACAGTCGAGGCAGTGTAGGACAGTCAGATTTATTTGGAGTGGACTAGGCGTTTGGGTGTCTTGCAGAAATGTGACACGATGCCTGATGATTCTCTGGACTCTCCTGGTTTGAGTGCCTCCTCTTGGGATGTGAAGGGAGAGCCGGCAACCCTTTCCCGATGGAGCAGGGAAAGGGCCATTCATCTACAGCTGAGCATGGGAAAACGGAGTTCCTCTTGAGTCGCAGTGGGACCCTCGTAGGTCCTCTTGAGTTGGGAGGTGTGGTGCGGTGAACTTCTTCGGTCAAAGCAAGAGTGTGAAGGAGCCTTTTGAGGTCCACAAGGGACGGGTTGAATTCCCCTGAGATGCCGTTGCGGACAAGGGCCACATCACACCTGAAGGTGCAAAGCTTCCAGTTTTCCTCAAGTTGCAATGGGGTCCTCTTGAGTTACACCTGGGACCCCAGGGACCCGCCCCTGTATCCTCAGGAGAGGCCATTCTCAGTGCGAATTGTGAGGCGCCTCTGGGGATTCCTCCCCAGTCATCACTGGGTCCTCAGACCTCGTCTGGTGCTGAGGTCTGAGCCTGAGATTTCCTCGCTCATGCTTTCATAGATCTTGAGGTTACTCTGGAGCCCCCACAGGGGAGTCAGGCTTCTTCTCGCTTGAAGACTTGCACGACCTCTTTCTTCCCCAACTGCAGCGGCAGTGTCCGGCTCCCCGTCAAGCGGACACAGGGATGTGTGGCTTGCCATCAAGGTACTCAGGTCTGTCTCACGTGCCAATGTGTTGGGTGTCAAGTCTTGGGGTGACAGTCGAGAGAGTGCTGGGCAGTCATGTTCATCTGGAGTGGACGAGGCATTTGGGGATATTGGGGAGTGGTGGTCGGACACCTGAGGCTCCTCTTGTCTCCCCTGATGCGAGGCCACCTCTTGGGATGCAACGGGAGGGCTGGTAAAACTTTCCCGATGGAACAGAAAAACGGCCCCTCATCTGGAGCTCAGCAGGGGAAAACGGGGCTCCTCTTGAGTCGCGGTGGGACCCTCGGGGTTCCTCTCGAGT
>SJYW01043510.1:0-11784 GCA_006410735.1 Raphicerus campestris | reverse complement strand
GGGAGGGATTGGGGGCAGGAGGAGAAGGGGACGACAGAGGATGAGATGGCTGGATGGCATCACGGACTCGACGGACATGTGTCTGAGTGAACTCCAGGAGATGGTGATAACAGGGAGGCTTGGCGTGCTACAGTTTATGGGGTTGCAAAGAGTGGACACGACTAAGCAACTGAACTGAACTGAACTGAACTGACACAAAAGCTTTTGAGTGATCAAGCCTGGTCCCTGGTCCCAAAGCTAAGTCTTCTTTGGAGATCAGACTCCAACATCTTTCATCATAAGCTATCACTTATAAGAACTATTTCAAACATTCCAAACTCCTTAATGAGTCAAAGTCTAGTCCTTTTAGGATATGGCCACTGTCTGCCTCCAATCACATCTCCTGCCACTCCTATTTCCATTTCATGATCCAATAACATAAAATGATTAGGGATTTTAGGCCCTTGGGCCTTAGTTCATGCTGGACCATCTCCTGGAAATTTCATTTCCCTATTTTCCTTTCTTTCCCACTTTAAATACTGATATAGGTTGTACTTCTCTGCAAGTACCCATCTTTGATAAACCCAAAGTGCCCTGTATATGCCCAGTAATACAACTGTACCAAAATGATTGCTGAGGCAGCACACCATAGTGATTAAATACTTCAACTCTGAGCCAGGTACTTGGATTTAAATTCTAGTTTTGTCACTAGCTAAGTTTGGGGCATGTAACTATCACATGTGGGTGTGTGCTCAGTTGCTTGAGTCTTGCCTGACTCTTGCTACCGGTACCATGAACAGTAGCCTGCCAGTCTTCTNTGAGCCAGGTACTTGGATTTAAATTCTAGTTTTGTCACTAGCTAAGTTTGGGGCATGTAACTATCACATGTGGGTGTGTGCTCAGTTGCTTGAGTCTTGCCTGACTCTTGCTACCGGTACCATGAACAGTAGCCTGCCAGTCTTCTCATTCATGATTTTTCCCAGGCAAGGATACTGGAGTGGGTTGCCATTTCCTCCTCCAGGGGATCTTCCTGACTAAGGGATTGAACCAGAGTCTCCTGCAGTTTCGCTTTGGCAGGTAGATTCTTTACCGTTGAGCCACCTGGGAAGCACAACTACCACACAGCATGTGTTTATTATCACCTTCACATTTCAGCTGAAAAAAAAAAAAAAAAGACTACCAGAGAAGTTACATTATTTAATGTAACAAAGATAATATGGCAAAGAATACCAGTTGTTCTCCAAAATCCATTCTCTATTTCTTTTAGTGAAAAAACTAAAGTCTTAGCTGGACACAAAGTGAAGTGAAAGTGAAGTCACTCAGTCGTGTCCGACTCTTTGCAACCCATGGACTCTATAGGATTCTCCAGGTAAGAATACTGGAGTGGGTTGCCATTTCCTTCTCCAGGGGATCTTCCCAACCCAGGGATCAAACCCAGGTCTCCCACATTGCAGGCAGATGCTTTAACCTCTGCACCACCAGGGAAGCCATATGGCTGCCCCAAATAAAAACTAAATTTCCCTTCTTCTCTTATAGCTAGTGGAGAAGACAATGGCAACCCACCATGGATGGAGGAACATGGTAGGCTGCAGTCCATGGGGTTGCGAAGAGTCGAACATGACTGAGCAACTTCACTTTCACTTTTCACTTTCATGCATTGGAGAAGGAAATGGCAACCCACTCCAGTGTTCTTGCCTGGAGAATCCCAGGGACCGTGGAGCCTGGTGGGTTGCCATCTATGGGGTCACACAGAGTCGAACATGACTGAAGTGACTTAGCAGCAGCAGCTTATAGCTAGATGTGACCATGAGATTAAGTTCTGATAAATGGTATGTAAATAAAAGTAATATGTGAGACTTCCAGGTCATTGTCTTAAAGGAAACAGCTATATCCTCCACTTCCTTACTTTCATCCCTCCCAATTGATATAATGTAGAAGATATTTGGTAATGTAAGTGAAGCAACACCTTAGGGATGACAGAACAACAAAGAAGTAACCTGAGTTATAGTCCTTGTCAAATCACCATATCAGGCCTGGACCAACTTGCTGAACTGTTACAGAACCAAGAAATAAATGTCTTGAAGCTGTTGTGGTGTCTTAGCAGCTTAATCTATGTATCTTACCTAATGTATCCTATCCTAAGAGCTTGGATTTGAACTGTACATACCACCTGGACTGTATAACCAGTCCCCTCCCCATAAAGAAACTTTTTTTATTGAATTGTGCTCTGCTAAGGATTGGGCGCAGGAGAAGGGGACGACAGAGGATGAGATGGCTAGATGGCATCACTGACTTGATGGACATGAATCTGAGTGAACTCCAGGAGTTGGTGATGGATAGGGAGGCCTGGCGTGCTACAATTTATGGGGTCGCAAAGAGTCAGACACGACTGAACAACTGAACTGAACTGAAGAGGGTACTGGCTGCTAGAAAGTTAAGAGTCAAATGTAGAGTCATTCATAGCAAGTGTATGCTGCTGCTAAGTCACTTCAGTCGTGTCCAACTCTGTGCAACCCCATAGACGGCAGCCCATCAGGCTCCCCCATCCCTAGGATTCTCCAGGCAAGTGTATCGGACTTGTCAATAAGTATTTCTTGTCTAGCTTCATCCTTGGGTTTATTTTCTGTCTGTATCATTATTTTCCACTTTTGATTTGACCTAATTATAATGTACACTACCTCATATTTTACCTACCATAAAAATATAACAGCTTAAATTCTTTCAGAATATGATGGGATTTAAATAAGAGGATTTAAACCATTTCTTTATGGTTTAATTATACATATACCATTTTTACACCTATCATTTTCCTTTGTTTACATAATTGTCTCCATATTATACTATTAATTCCTTAAAGGTATGAACAGTGATATTTTTCTTCTT
The DNA here is from genome assembly GCA_006410735.1 of Raphicerus campestris. Classification (NCBI taxonomy): domain Eukaryota; kingdom Metazoa; phylum Chordata; class Mammalia; order Artiodactyla; family Bovidae; genus Raphicerus; species Raphicerus campestris. The sequence continues at coordinate 8,922 of SJYW01043510.1, read as the reverse complement.
CTATACATTCTTGCATGGAGCTTGACAAAAAATTGTTGAATACTCAAGCAATGTTTGTTGAATAAATGAATTTCACAAAGTCAGCAATGCTATTAAATATCACTATATCATATGGAATTTCCTTCCATTGTAACTTGAGCTAGAGAGAAGATACAGCTTTAAAAATTGGCTAGGGGAAAGTGTCACATGTTTGGAAGAGTGATGGTGAGGACAGGAAATACATACCTTGACAAAGTGCTCAATTAGGATTTCCACCACAATATTCTGGAATTTGATGTTCATCATGGCAGCCACAGTGTCCTCCTGAGCTCTCATGAGAGTGGGCCCAAAGATCACCCCCATGTTAGAGGGGGTCATAAGATTCTCTTTGCTGTGTTCACATACACTGCCAGAAGAGAAAGAAAATGATTAACAAGGTTTTTTCCAAGACCCTCTTGTAACTAAAACTGTGTTAGATGCTTTAGGGGGTAAGAGAAACTACAAAGCAGAAGAAAAGGAGAGTTTCAAGATATAAATGGTAAGAAAAGATTACAAAGGAAGCAACTAGCAAAGAATACAAGATAGTGTTTAATTAGGGGCCAAAGTGAAACATAGCTAACTTAGTTCATAGCACTGTACAAGTCATGAGAAAGGAAGTAGATGGCTATAGTGTTTGGAAAGACAGGTGAGAAGCAAGATGGCATTCCAGGGCAAGAGTTACAGCATATATAAAGAAAAAGCACATACAGAAAGTGCCTACCACTCTTAGCAGTCAGGAATCTAGTCTCTTCCTCAGCTCTAGCTAGAGAGGCAAAGAGCTCAAAGAACCAAAAGAGATCCTTAAGAACAGCACTTTTGCATTATCCTTACTTTATAGATGAGAAAATAGAGGTCCAATGAATGAGATTTGGCTGAAGCATAATCAGTTAGCTTGATTACTGAAGGGCCTGTAATCTAAAATTTTCTGGTCCTTAATTACGTTCTTTAAATTACCTTTAGTGGTATTACTTATAGGGCACTGCCAATTGTCCTTAAAGTAGCAATTAAACTCTTCAGTAACTTGATACCTACTTCCAATCTCAATGCACTGCCTGGGCTCTGAAGCTGACCTGGATTTGAATCCCAACACTGTCACCCATTAGATGTGTAACAGTGCATGTTGGTGACCTAACCTCTCTGGGCTTAAACTTTCCCACTTGTGAAAATAGTACCCATCTCAGAAGGTTGTGAAATAAGTAGAGCTAAGTTGCATTAGAAAGGTATCCTCAGTTTGGTTCAGTTCAGTTCAGTCGCTCAGTCATGTCCGACTCTTCGCAACCCATAAATCGCAGCATGCCAGGCCTCCCTGTCCATCACCATCTCCAGGAGTTCACTCAGACCCACGTTCGAGTCCGTGATGCCATCCAGCCATCTCATCCTCTGTCGTCCCCTTCTCCTTCTGCCCCCAATCCCTCCCAGCATCAGAGTCCTTTCCAATGAGTCAGCTCTTCGCATCAGGTGGCCAAAGTACTGGAGCTTCAGCTTCAGCATCATTCCTTCCAAAGAAATCCCAGGGTTGATCTCCTTCAGAATGGACTGGTTGGATCTCCTTGCAGTCCAAGGGACTCTCAAGAGTCTTCTTCAACATCACAGTTCAAAAGCATCAATTGGATTTACTATTATAATGACCTCTCCAGGAGGCTCCATCTAAAAACTGCAGACATACAATACCCATAGGTTGTTTTTGTTCAGTCTCTAAGTGGTATTTGACTCTTGGCAACCCTATGGACTGTAGTAACTGGGCTTCCCTGGTGGTTCAGAGGGTAAAGTGTCTGCCTGCAATGTGGGAGACCTGGGTTCGATTCCTGGGTTGGGAAGATTCCCTGGGAAAGGAAATGGCCACCCACTCCAGTACTCTTGCCTGGAAAATCCCATGGATAGAGAAACCTGTAGGCTACAGTCTATGGTAGGCTACAGTGGACTGCAGTAAGTCTGGCTTCCCTGTCCTTCACTATCTCCTGGAGTTTGCATAGATTCATGTTCATTGAATCAGTGATGCCAACCAATCATCTCATCCTCTGTTGCCTGCTTTTCTCCTGCCCTCAATTTTTCCCAGCATCAAGGTCTTCATCAATGAGTAGGCTCTTCTCTTCAAGTGGCCAAAGTATTGTAGCTTCAGTTTCAGCATCAGTCCTTTCAGTGAATATTCAGGGTTGATTTTCTTTAGGATTGACTGGCTTGATATCCTTGCCATCCAAAAGACTCTCAAGAGTCTTCTCCAGCACCACCGTTTGAAAGCATCAGTTCCTTAGTACTCAGCCTTATTTATGGTCCAACTGTCACATCTGTACATGACTAATGGAAAAAAAAAAAAAACCATAGTGTGGATTATACGGATGTTTGTTTGCAAAGTGATGTCTCTAGTGCTTTTTAAGATACTGTCTAGGTTTGTCACAGCTTTTTTTCCAGGGAGCAAGTGTCTTAATGTTAAGGCCTCAGTCACCATCCACAGTGATCCTGAAGACCAAGAAAATAAAATCCACTGTTGTTTCCATTTTTTCCCTCATCTATTTGCCATGAAGTGATGGGACTAAGTGTCATGATATTAGTTTTTGAATGTTGAGTTTTAATCCAGCCTTTTCACCCTCCTCTTTCAACCTCATCTAGAGGCTCTTTAGTTCCTCTTCACTTTCTGCCATAAGGGTGGTATCATCTGCATATGTGAGGTTGCTTATATTAATCCCAGCCATCTTGATTCCAGTTTGTGATTCATTCAGCCCAGCATTTCATATGATATATTCTGCATATATGTTAAATAAGCAGGATGATAATATGCATCCTGATGTAATCCTTTTCTAATTATGACCCAATCCATTGTTCTGTGTCCAGTTTTAACTTGTGCTTCTTGACCTGCATACAGATTTCTCAAGAGGCAGGTATACTCATCTCTTTAAGAATTTTAAACAATTTGATGTGATCCATACAGTCAAAAGCTTTCAAGTAGTCAGTGAAGTAGAAGATGTTTTTCTGGAATTCCCTTGCTTTTTCTATGATCCAACAGTTGTTTACAATATGATCTCTGTTACTCTGCATTTTCTAAATCTAGCTTGTACATCTGGAAGTTCTTGGTACATGTACTACTGAAGCCTAGCTTGAAGGATTTNGGGCCTGGGGCCCTGTCTCTTATACACATCTAGATGTGTATAAGAGACAGCAATATGATCTCTGTTACTCTGCATTTTCTAAATCTAGCTTGTACATCTGGAAGTTCTTGGTACATGTACTACTGAAGCCTAGCTTGAAGGATTTTGAGCATTACCTTCCTAGCATGTGAAATGAGTGTAACTGTGAGGTTGTTTGAACATTATTTAGCATTGCCCTTCTTTGGGATTGGAAAGAAAACTGACCTTTTCCGGGCCTGTGGCCACTGCTCAGTTTTCCAAATTTGCTGGCATATTGAGTGCAGCACTTTAACAGCATCACTTTTAGGATTTGAAATAGCTCAGCTAGAATTCCATCACCTCCACTAGCTTTGTTCCTAGTAATGCTTCCTAAAGTCCACTTGACTTCACACTCTAGGATGTCTGGCTCTAGGTGAGTGACCACACCATTGTGGTAATCCAAATCATTAAGGGCTTTTTTTGTATAGCTATTCTGTGTATTCTTCTCACGTCTTCTCAATCACTTCTGCTTCTGTTAGGTCCTTGAAGTTTCTGTCCTTTATTGTGCTCAACTCTGCATGAAATGTTCCCTTGATATCTCTAATTTTCTTGAAGAGATCGCTGCCGCTGCTAAGTCGATTCAGCCATGTCCAACTGTGTGCGACCCCATAGACGGCAGCCCATCAGGCTCCCCCATCCCTGGGATTCTCCAGGCAAAAACACTGGAGTGGGTTGCCATTTCCTTCTCCAATGCATGAAAGTGAAAAGTGAAAGTGAAGTTACTCAGTCGTGTCCGACTCTTCACAACCCAGTGGACTGCAACCTACCAGGCTCCTCCGCCTATGGGATTTTCCAGGCAAGAGTACTGGAGTGGGTTGTCATTGCCTTCTCTGAGACAGACTAGTTATATATATGTATGTATATATATATATATTTCAAATTACAAGCACTATATAAATATGAAAAAAAAAAAGGTTAACAATTATGGAAATAATTTCTAGCCTACATATAAAGTTACAAAAATTTAGAGTTGGAAGGAGCCATAAGGTACACAGTCTCTGACCTTCCTGGTGAATTACCTGCACTGAGACACAGAATGATGAAGCAGCTTGCCCCAGGTCACTGAGTTAAAACACAACAATGCTGAACAAGAAAGCAGAGCAAAAAAATCCAGTTCATGGCACTTTCTACTGTGCATTCAGTTCAAATAACGTGAGTGTCTACTATGTGCAAAATACTGTAGAAAAAATGAAAATACCCTCATCTCTGCTATCAAGAAGATCACAGTTTACACGGGGAGACAGACTAGTAGTAGTTAGAAAATAAAGCATAAGTAGAATAATAAAAAACACAGTTAATTATCTTTTGAATCAAATATAATTTGCTTTTGCCTCCTATTGGGCCTTTTCCCACAATTTAATCAAAATCTACCTATCCTGTCTAATAACAAAAAAGGTACACATTAAGAATCATACAAATAAAATGTGAGTAGGGTAACAGTGGTTTTGTGCTTGGTACACCTCTGTTATGTTTCATTTCTTATTACTACTGTACATTATTTTTGTAACCGTTTAAAATGCTTAAGGTCAACACGTTCCTTCATAAAATTCTGAGTTATAAATTTTATATTACTTTATAAAATTATAAAGACTAGCAAAAAAGAAATATGCCACACATCACTCAAAAAGGAATGAAATGATGCTATATATGCGTTAGCTTTGCTAGTTGAGAGATCGTTAGTCTTTCCCATTTTATTGCTTTCCTCTAGTTCCTTCCTTTGATCATTTAAGACGGCTTTCTTTCCTCTTCTTGCTATTTTCTGCACATCTGCATTTGGATGGGTGTATCTTTCCCTTTATCCTTTGCCTTTCTCTTCTATTCTTTCCTCAGCTATTTGTAAGGCCTCCTCAGACAAACATTTTGCCTTGATGCAGTTATTTTTTGGGGGGATGGTTTTGGTCACCACCTCTTGTTCATTGTTACAAACCTCCATCCATATTTCTTCAGGCACTCTGTCTACGAGATCTAATCCCTTGAATCTATTTGTCACTTTCACTGTATAATCATAAGGGATTTTATTTAGGTCAAACCTGAATGGCCTAGTGGTTTTCCCTACTTTCTTCAATTTTAGTCTGAATTTTTCAATAAGGAGTTCATGTTCTGAGCCACAGTCAGCTCCAGGTCTTGTTTTTGTAGACTGTATAGAGCTTCTCAATCTTTGGCTGAAAGGAACATAATCAATCTGATTTCAGTATTGATTATCTGGTAATGTCCATGTGTTGAGTTGTCTCTTGTGTTGTTGGAAGAGGGTATTTGCTATGATCAGTGCGTTCTCTTGGCAAAACTCTGTTAGCCTCTGCTCTACTTCATTTTGTACTCCAAGGCCAAATTTGCCTGTTGCTCTAGGTATCTCTTGACTCCATACTTTTGCATTCCTGTCCCCTATGCTGAAAAGGAAATCCTTTTCTGGTGTTAGTTCTGAAAGGTCTTGTAGGTCTTCATAGAACCATTCAACCTCTATTTCTTCAGCATTAGTGGTTGGGGCATACACTTGGATTACTGTGATGTTGAATGGTTTGCCTTGGAAATGTACTAAGATCATTCTGTCATTTTAGAGAACGCACTCAAGTACTGCATTTTGGACTCTTTTGTTGACTATGAGGGCTACTCCATTTCTTCTAAGGGATTCTTGCCCCAGAATAGTAGACATAATGGTCATCTGATTTAAATTACCCCCTCCCCCATCCATTTTAAGTTGCTGAATCCTAAAATGTTGACACATATACTACACTGCCTAGATAAGGTTTTCTGGCTGTATTATGCTATTTCAGATCTCTATACCTTTGCTTCATGTTATTTCCTCTGTTTCTAATGTCTCCATCCTCCTATATCCAAAGAATGTCTATTTATCCTTTGAGATTCACTTTAGGTGACATCTTCTTCAGCGCTCTCTTAGCTCACTGTCATCATCTTGATTGACACCATTGGTAAGTTTGCTGCTGCTGCTAAGTCGCTTCAGTTGTGTCTGACTCTGTGCGACCCCAGAGATGGCAGCCCACCAGGCTCCCCCATCCCTGGGATTCTCCAGGCAAGAACACTGGAGTGGGTTGCCATTTCCTTCTCCAGTGATGAAAGTGAAAAGTGAGAGTCAAGTCACTCAGTCGTGTCCAATTCGTAGCGACCCCATGGACTGCAGCCTACCAGGCTCCTCTGTCCATGGGATTTTCCAGGCAACAGTACTGGAATGGGGTGCCATTGCCTTCTCCATTGGTAAGTCTAGCGTGTTGCAATTTTCTGTTTCCTATCTACCTTTCCTACTAGTTGGTAAATAATTTTCCAGTGTGTGTGTGCCTCACGCAGAGCAGATACTAATAATTATTTTAATAGAACTGAGAGACTCTAGTGCTCTTTCATGTAGTAGTAGTTCAGGCAGCCAAGTAAAAGCTGTTTGGCCCTTGGTCACTTTGGTTGTGAGTTGAGGGGATAAGGAAGTGAAACAGCTCACTGAAAACCAAATTGAAAATCCTGTACAGATCAAGGCCCTTGAAAGACTCACTGGCATCAAGAGGCAGGCTCTAGTCAGTGAGTAGATAATTGACAGGGACTGAATCCTTAAACAAATCCTAATGAAATCTGTTAACCCCATGACAAAGGCAGGGTACCATTCAGATGATATTCACTGGCCTTTGATATCCTTGGACTGGTGATGGATCCCTTTTAACCTTAAATGCTTAATTAATTAACTCTTATTCTTTAGTGACAGAATAGTTTAGATGTTGAAACAGAAAAGCAACTCTATGCTGCCACCAAGGGATCCAGAATGGCTAAACCACTAGTAACAAATCAAGGACACTAGTGAGACAACAGCCTCCAGAATGTATGAATGCTTATTTCCTTCTTAGAGTTTTGCAAGAAAGTTACTTTGGTTGAATATGCAGTTCACCTAATCCCATAACTCCAAAAGGCATAGTATTTGATCTCTGAAGCCTAGTTTCACAGAGGGAAAAGCACTTAGTCAAGGTCAATTTGTGAGTATATGGCAATACAGGGATTCAAACCCATATCTGTTGGGCTCCAAGTCTTAAGGTCATCTCATTGCATCCCACAGCCTCCTTATCTAGTATCTAGTTCCTGTCAAGAAATCAGCCCCAATGGGATCCTTTTAAAGCTAAATCTACCTTATATTTCTCTGATGTATTTGCTTGGTATTTCATCTAAGACATTCTTTTCCTTCTTGGTCTTCTTATGGGATTTGAAAATTATTCTATTCTCTGGGGAGATTTCTTTCCATGTGATATCTCTCCTTTTATTATACATTTTGAAAACCATTAAGAGGCATAATTTTTGGTTAATAAGATGAACAAAACCAAAAATAAGGGCATCATGAGTAGTGAACTATGTAGGAGTTGGTAACATGAATTGAGAGCAAAGAAATTTTAAATTCTCTAGTTCACTTAGACTAGAGAAAATGGGTACAACTTTTTGAAGATCAAATTTAAAACAAAGAAACAGGTATTATAAGGAGGTTGTAAGAAGGGCTTCCCTGGTGGCTCAGACAGTAAAGAATCTGCCTGTAATGAAAGAAACCTGGGTTTGATTCCAGTTTGGGAAGATCACCTGGAGGAAGTCATGGCAACCCATTTCAGTATTCCTGCCAGGAGAATCCCCATGGACAGAAGTGTCTGGTGGGCTACAGTCCATGGGGTTGCAAAGAGTTGGACATGACTGAGTGACTAATCACAGCACTTAAGAAGCCTCAAGTTTAGGAAAAAATAACTTTGATTAAATGGTTTAGATAGGAGATTATAAGTTTTGTTTTTATAGACATTTTAATTTATAACCTTTGATCTAAACTATCTAATCAAAATTCCTACCTTATTATCCAGTAATCCCAGTTCTAGGTACATATCCAAAGGAAATGAAATCAAAATTTCAAAGAGAATATCTGTATTCCTATGTTCATTGTAGCATTAGTCACAATAGCCTGTGTCTTTAGATGGACAAACAGATAAGGGTATACATACAATGGTTTATCAACACACCTTTAAAAAGAAGGAAATCCTCCAATTTGCAATAACATGGATCAACATGGAGGACATTATGTTAAGTGAAATAAGCCAGACACAGAGAGTGGAATAGTAGTTGCCAGGGACTGAGGAGTGTGATGGAAAAATGGGGTGATATTGGTCAAGAGATACAAAGTTTCAAGTACATAAGATGATTAAGTTTGGAGATCTAATATATATCAATATGAATGTAGTTAACAATATTGTTATTTTCCTCTTGAAATTTATTAACAGGGTATATCATAAGTGTTCTTACTAAACAGAAAGAAAAAGAAAAAGCGAGGAAGGAAGGGAGGATGGAAGGAAGGGAGGAAAAAAGAAAATGGTAACTATATGAGGTGACGTTGTTATTTAGTCACTAAGTTGTGTCCAACTCTTTTGCAACCCCATGGATTATAATCAGCCTGCCAGGCTGTTTTGTCCATCGAATTTCCCAAGCAAGGATATTGGAGTGGGTGGCCATTTCTGTCTCCAGGGGATCCTCACAAGCAAGCCAGGGATCAAACTGGCATCTAATTAGCTTTATTATGGCAATTATTTCACAGAATATAAATATACAAAATGTCATTATGGTATATAAGTTATACAACATAAATTATACAACTTTTATTTGTCAATTAAACCTCAAAATATATGAAAAAGTAAAAGCAAAACCTAAGTAAGTTCATTAAGCCGGTTCCATCAATAATGTGTTATATGACTTTGGGCATATCTTTTTCTACTCCTAAGTATCTGTT
>SJYW01043500.1:292061-322771 GCA_006410735.1 Raphicerus campestris | reverse complement strand
GACATGTGGTAGAAAGATTTCCATAAATGGGTTTTAATTTTCAGCTCAAAATGGAATGTGCTTTTTTTGGTATAATATTCAGTTGTGGGGCTGAGCTATATGACATCTCAGAAACTGAAGATAAGTTCTCTGCACTGAAGAAGTTTAGGAATTCTTGAGAATTTCTTCAGATGCAGAGTTATTCACTTGTTGAGAATCTACTGTAAGTCAGACAATATGTTATACAACAAGAGAAGTCAGAAAGAGCCAGACTTCAAGGTTGTCTCAGTGATAGCATTAATCCACTGAGAATCGAAGCAATTGCTGAAAAACCCAAAAGTCTTTAAAAGTAATGGATGGACAAGTTGAACAAATTTGAATGTTTGTTTGAGGCGAAAATGAGGTGTGACTAAAATGATATTAACTTAAATGATATGTCCCCTTCAGTAGATCTGAATAGAACTTTCAAAATATTTGTTTACAATAATCACACATGACTTTATTGCCACATTTTGACAATGTAATCTGAAGACCTGCTTATACACACACCTTCAGTAAAGAGAAAGTCAGTGCAGCTATATATTTACAAGTTTAATGTTTTGAAGAGTGAATTCAACAAGACAGATTTTACTTAAAAAAACAGACCATAAGGTCAATTTTTGAAATTGTGTGTGCACAAAGATGGGCTGCTGAGAGCATTACTTTCACTGAAGCTAAGCATCTGCTTGAATTGACGTTATTAATACCATTAGGTAACTAAAGGTTCACTCATGATGGAAACAAATGGCTGTTGTTTGCAATTTCAGATAAACTGTCAGGATTTCATCAGCTTTCTTGAAGAAAAAATTCAACTTAAGAAGATATACATTAAAAAAAATTTATATGCCTACAGGAGCCCAATAATATCAGTAAATTTGTATGCAAACTTGTGACTTCATGGATTGTAGCCCAGCAGGCTCCTCTCTTCATGGAATTCTCTAGGCAAGAATACTGGAGTGGATAGCTTCCCATTCTCCAGGGATCTTCCCAACACAGGGATGGAACACAGGTCTTTGGCATTGCAGTGGATTCTTTTATGTTCTGAACCACAAGGCAAGCCCACATGCAAATCTGAACCTTCTTAAATATCTATTATTTACATTAGAATCAATGTAGTTGTACGGGAGGCAGTGATCAAGACCATCCCCAAGAAAAACAAATGCAAAAAGGCAAAACTGTTGTCTGAGGAGGCCTTACAAATAGCCGAGAAAAGAAGAGAAGATAAAGGCAAAGGAGAAAAGGAAAGATATACCCACCTGAATACAGAGTTCCAAAGAATAGCAAGGAGAGATAAGAAAGTCTTCCTCAGTGATCAGTGCAAAGAAATAGAGGAAAATAGTAGAATGGGGAAGACTGGAGATATCTTCAAGAAATTGGAGATACCAAGGGAACACTTCATGCAAAGATGGGCACAATAAAGGACAGAAACTGTATGGACCTAACCAAAGCAGAAGATATTAAGAAGAGGTGGCAAGAATACACAGAACTATACAAAAGAGATCTTAATGACCCAGATAACCATGATGGTATAATCACTCACCTAGAGCCAGATATCCTGGAGTCTGAAGTCAAGTGGGCCTTAGTAAGCATCACTATGAGCAAAGCTAGTGGAGGTGATGGAATTCCAGTTGAGCTATTTCCAGTCCTAAAAGATGATTCTGTGAAAGTGCTGCACTCAATATGCTAGTAAATTTGGAAAAATCAGCAGTGGCCACAGGACTTGAAAAGGTCAGTTTTCATTCTAATCCCAAAGAAAGGCAATGCCAAAGAATGCTCAAACTACCACACAATTGCACTCATCTCACACACAAGCAACGTAATGCTCAAAATTCTCCAAGCCAGGCTTCTACAGTACATTAACCGTTAGTTTCCAGTTGTTCAAAATAGATTTCAAAAAGGCAGAGATCAAACTGTCAACATCTGTCAGATCATCAAAAAAGCAAGAGAATTTCAGGAAAACACCTACTTCTGTTTATTGACTATTCCAAAGCTTTTGACTGTGTGGATCACAACCAACTGTGGAAAAGTCTTAGACATAGAAATACTAAATTACCTTACCTACCTCCTGAGAAATCTGTATGCAGGCCAAGAAGCAACAGTTAGAACTGGACATGCAACAATAAACTGGCTCCAAATTGGGAAAGGACTACATCAGGCTGTATATTGTCACCCTGCTTGTTTAACTTATATGCAGAGTACATCATGCAAAATGCCGAGCTGGATGAACCACTAGCTGGAATCAAGATTGCCCAGAGAAGTATCAATAATGTCATATATGCATATGGCACCACCCTTATGGCAGAAAGCAAGGAAGAACTGAAGAGCCTGTTGAAGAAAGTGAAAAAGCTAGCTTAAAATTCAACATTCAAAAAACAAAGATCATGACATCCCATCCCATCACTTCATGGCAAATAGCTGGGGAAACAATGGAAAGTGACAGACTTTATTTTCTTGGGCTCCAAAATCACTGCAGGTGGTGACTGCTGCCATGATGTTAAAAGACGCTTCCTCTTTGAAAGAAAAGCCATGACCAACCTAGACAGTATATGAAAAAGGAACGCCAAATTAGTCAACGGTCCAACCGACAAAGTCCGTCTAGTCAAAACTATGGGTTTTTTTTCTGTAGTCATGTATGGATGTGAGAGTTGGATTATAAAGAAAGCTGAGCACTGAAAATTGATGCTTTTGAACTGTGGTGTTGGAGGAGAGTCTTCTGAGTCCCTTGGACTGCAAGGAGATCAAACCAGTCAATCCTAGAGGGAGTCAGCCCTGAATATTCATCAGAAGGATTGATGTTGAAGCTGAAACTCCAAATACTTTAGCCACTTGATGCAGAGAACTGACTCATTGGAAAACACCGTGATGCTGGGAAAGGTTGAAGGCAGAAGGAGAAAGGGACGACAGAGGATGAGATGACTGGATGGTATCACAGACCCAAGGGACATGAGTTTGAGCAAACTCCCGGAGTTCATTAAGGACAAGGAAGTCTGGTGTGCTGAGTCCCTGGGGTCACAAAGAGTCAGACATGACTGAGCAACTAAGCACAGGACAGTTCCAGCTAAATTAACAAATCCTTCTTGAGCACTTTCTATCATTTACAGGCTGTGCTCCGCCAAGGGAAGACGCACAGCCTTGTAAGGTGATTCCTGCTTACAGTCCAGTGGAGAAGACTGGCATGTTCACAGCTAGCTCCACACCAGTAGGAAGAGTTTATCTGTGAAACAGACATGAGCACAATGAACTGAGGACAGAAATCAATTGAAACTTGGAATCAAGTAGAAAGCAATATGTGAGTTAAGCCTTAACAGAATTTACAGAGTAAAATACATATAATGTATTTATATCATGTATTTAATACATAATACTTTATTTTCTGGATAACATTTATTAGATAACTTTTTAACAGTGTGTGTTAAGGAACTGTGGGTAGGGTGTGGAAATGAGAGGAGAGGTTCCTGTCCCAGTGACGTCTTTGTTAGAGCTGAGAATCGGCATCTATTTTTAGCTGACAAAATCAAAGTGAGAGAAGGAGATGGCAGAAGAGGAGGTGGACGTGGAGTACATTTCTCTCCATGGATACTTCAGGAACACACCTCCAGAAGCAGAAGTGCATCTGCAACACCAGCTGAGAGCAGACAGGAGCACCTGCCCACCAGAAAAGAATATATAGAACCATGTAAAACTCAGTAGGATGAAGGAACTAGGGGGAAAAACAGGAGTGTTACTAGGACTGGACCTGCAGCAGGGGTCCGATCCCCACATCGGGGCAATTGTCTGAGTCAGAGGAGAAAATTTAAGGCTGAGAATGAAACAGCTGATCTGTGGCAGCCTAAGTGGAATGAGAATCAAACAGTCCTTGCCACAGCCATTCATACCGCGGACAGGGACGCAGGTCTCCTACAAGGTTCAAGGGCTGGGAGCTGGAGTATAGGCATTGTGGAGTAATCCCAGGTGAAGGCTGTTGTTGACTGTAGAGAGACAGATTGAGGGGACATGAGGGAGGAGATTGCGGTGGGAAATGCCTGTGGAGGAAAGCCAGGCAGCCATGGAAGCAAGGCGATGCTGCTGAGTCACATGTAGGGGGTGGAGCCATCACTATAGCCTCTCTCTCTCCACACCTCAGCATGGGCAGCTGAACATGAGAAGCTGGCCCATCAAATGCATGACAAATGCATTGAACTACAGAGTAGGACCCCACCCAGGGTGCCCCTTCAAGGGCCTGACACGCTGATTTACAGAGTAGGACCCCAGCCAGGGGGGCCCCTCTATGTGTCTGATGCACCAAACAACAGAGAAGGACCCCAGGCAAGGGAGCCCACTAAGTGCCTGAGTGGGCAGAGCAATGGAGAAAGACTGGCCAAAGAGGCCTTCTGATCGCCAGCTACATGAGGCTCACAAAAAGACTCTGATAGGGCCATAACTCCTGCGGAGGACACAGACCATGTCCCTGAATACCTTGCATTGCCAAGGTCCCTGCAACCCAAGCAGCTGTGCCATGTTCATGCTCAACCTTCACTGGGGAAGAGCTGCCACAGACAAAAAAAGTCTGTGTCTATACATACAGGGTGACTTCAGTCGTGTCCAGCTCTGCGACCCTGTAGCTGTGGCTTCTCTGCTCGAGGGTTTCTCCAGGCAAGACTACTGAAGCGTATTGGCCAATACCATAGTTGCCATACCGTTCTAGAGCACTATAGTTCCCGTTGTTCTAGCTGCCAACTACCCTGAGTACCTGGTGCTGCCGGAACCCCTATGACCCAAGTAGCTTCACCACCTCCACACCTGCCTCTCACTGGGGAAGACCCAAATCCTCCAGGGCAGCCTCAGGACCACACCCTAGTGGACGACCCACATGCAAGAGTGGAAATAAAACCACAGTTGAAACCCAGGGGCAGGGTGGCTAAGGAAGAAGACCCCAAACCTTCCCACAAGCTGCACAAGCGGTCAATTAAATCCACAAGATCAACTAGGCAGATTCTTAGTCTATGGAATATATAAAAGGACATTGGGAGCTGCCAAAAAAGAAAATGCACTAGTTCTGATAGCTGTGGACATTGGAGTCAAGAACACACAGGAGAAGACCCAGATTAGAGTCTGAGCTGCCCCCACAGCAGGTCCAGAGACTAGCCAGTGTAGGAGGGCAGCCTAGGGAAGTGAGGTGGACTGTGCCTCCCAGCGAGGGAAAGGATGCTGACAGCAGACTCAAGAAAACCATGTGCTCTTCTTATATAATTAGTTGTCCTTTAGTTTCTTTAGGTGTTTTTTTTTCTTTTTTCATTTTTTCTTCCCCCTCTGTTCTAATTGTAAATTTTATTAGCACTATGAAATCTAATTAAGCTTTTGAAGATTTTTGTAATCACATTTTTGATTGTTACTATAAACCTCTGTTTTAGGGGTTTTTTTTTCTTCCCCCTCTGTTGTAATTGTCAATTTTATTAGCACTATAAAATCTAATTAAGCTTTTGAGGTTTTTCGTAATCACATTTTTGGTTGTTATTATAAACCTCTGTCTCTATATTGGTCTTTTGCATTCCTCTGTCATGCCTTCTCCTCCTGCCCCCAGTCCCTCCCAGCATCAGAGTCTTTTCCAATGAGTCAACTATTCGCATGAGGTGGCCAAAGTATTGGAGTTTCAGCTTCAACATCAGTCCTTCCAAAGATCACCCAGGACTGATATCCTTTAGAATGGACTGGTTGGATCTCCTTTTAGTCCAAGGGACTCTCAAGAGTCTTCTCCAACACCACAGTTCAAAAGCATCAATTCTTTGGTGCTCAGCTTTTTTCATAGTCCAATTCTCACATCCATACATGACTACCAGAAAAACCATAGCCTTGGCTAGATGGACTTTTGTTGGCAAAGTAATGTCTCTGCTTTTGAATATGCTGTCTAGGTTGGTCATAACTTTCCTTCCAAGGAGTAAGCATCTTTTAATTTCATGGCTGCCATCACCATCTGCATTGATTTTGGAGCCCCCCAAAATAAAGTCTGACACTGTTTCCACTGTTTCCCCATCTATTTCCCATGAAATGATGGGACCAGATGCCATGATCTTCNCATTTATTAGATAACTTTTTAACAGTGTGTGTTAAGGAACTGTGGGTAGGGTGTGGAAATGAGAGGAGAGGTTCCTGTCCCAGTGACGTCTTTGTTAGAGCTGAGAATCGGCATCTATTTTTAGCTGACAAAATCAAAGTGAGAGAAGGAGATGGCAGAAGAGGAGGTGGACGTGGAGTACATTTCTCTCCATGGATACTTCAGGAACACACCTCCAGAAGCAGAAGTGCATCTGCAACACCAGCTGAGAGCAGACAGGAGCACCTGCCCACCAGAAAAGAATATATAGAACCATGTAAAACTCAGTAGGATGAAGGAACTAGGGGGAAAAACAGGAGTGTTACTAGGACTGGACCTGCAGCAGGGGTCCGATCCCCACATCGGGGCAATTGTCTGAGTCAGAGGAGAAAATTTAAGGCTGAGAATGAAACAGCTGATCTGTGGCAGCCTAAGTGGAATGAGAATCAAACAGTCCTTGCCACAGCCATTCATACCGCGGACAGGGACGCAGGTCTCCTACAAGGTTCAAGGGCTGGGAGCTGGAGTATAGGCATTGTGGAGTAATCCCAGGTGAAGGCTGTTGTTGACTGTAGAGAGACAGATTGAGGGGACATGAGGGAGGAGATTGCGGTGGGAAATGCCTGTGGAGGAAAGCCAGGCAGCCATGGAAGCAAGGCGATGCTGCTGAGTCACATGTAGGGGGTGGAGCCATCACTATAGCCTCTCTCTCTCCACACCTCAGCATGGGCAGCTGAACATGAGAAGCTGGCCCATCAAATGCATGACAAATGCATTGAACTACAGAGTAGGACCCCACCCAGGGTGCCCCTTCAAGGGCCTGACACGCTGATTTACAGAGTAGGACCCCAGCCAGGGGGGCCCCTCTATGTGTCTGATGCACCAAACAACAGAGAAGGACCCCAGGCAAGGGAGCCCACTAAGTGCCTGAGTGGGCAGAGCAATGGAGAAAGACTGGCCAAAGAGGCCTTCTGATCGCCAGCTACATGAGGCTCACAAAAAGACTCTGATAGGGCCATAACTCCTGCGGAGGACACAGACCATGTCCCTGAATACCTTGCATTGCCAAGGTCCCTGCAACCCAAGCAGCTGTGCCATGTTCATGCTCAACCTTCACTGGGGAAGAGCTGCCACAGACAAAAAAAGTCTGTGTCTATACATACAGGGTGACTTCAGTCGTGTCCAGCTCTGCGACCCTGTAGCTGTGGCTTCTCTGCTCGAGGGTTTCTCCAGGCAAGACTACTGAAGCGTATTGGCCAATACCATAGTTGCCATACCGTTCTAGAGCACTATAGTTCCCGTTGTTCTAGCTGCCAACTACCCTGAGTACCTGGTGCTGCCGGAACCCCTATGACCCAAGTAGCTTCACCACCTCCACACCTGCCTCTCACTGGGGAAGACCCAAATCCTCCAGGGCAGCCTCAGGACCACACCCTAGTGGACGACCCACATGCAAGAGTGGAAATAAAACCACAGTTGAAACCCAGGGGCAGGGTGGCTAAGGAAGAAGACCCCAAACCTTCCCACAAGCTGCACAAGCGGTCAATTAAATCCACAAGATCAACTAGGCAGATTCTTAGTCTATGGAATATATAAAAGGACATTGGGAGCTGCCAAAAAAGAAAATGCACTAGTTCTGATAGCTGTGGACATTGGAGTCAAGAACACACAGGAGAAGACCCAGATTAGAGTCTGAGCTGCCCCCACAGCAGGTCCAGAGACTAGCCAGTGTAGGAGGGCAGCCTAGGGAAGTGAGGTGGACTGTGCCTCCCAGCGAGGGAAAGGATGCTGACAGCAGACTCAAGAAAACCATGTGCTCTTCTTATATAATTAGTTGTCCTTTAGTTTCTTTAGGTGTTTTTTTTTCTTTTTTCATTTTTTCTTCCCCCTCTGTTCTAATTGTAAATTTTATTAGCACTATGAAATCTAATTAAGCTTTTGAAGATTTTTGTAATCACATTTTTGATTGTTACTATAAACCTCTGTTTTAGGGGTTTTTTTTTCTTCCCCCTCTGTTGTAATTGTCAATTTTATTAGCACTATAAAATCTAATTAAGCTTTTGAGGTTTTTCGTAATCACATTTTTGGTTGTTATTATAAACCTCTGTCTCTATATTGGTCTTTTGCATTCCTCTGTCATGCCTTCTCCTCCTGCCCCCAGTCCCTCCCAGCATCAGAGTCTTTTCCAATGAGTCAACTATTCGCATGAGGTGGCCAAAGTATTGGAGTTTCAGCTTCAACATCAGTCCTTCCAAAGATCACCCAGGACTGATATCCTTTAGAATGGACTGGTTGGATCTCCTTTTAGTCCAAGGGACTCTCAAGAGTCTTCTCCAACACCACAGTTCAAAAGCATCAATTCTTTGGTGCTCAGCTTTTTTCATAGTCCAATTCTCACATCCATACATGACTACCAGAAAAACCATAGCCTTGGCTAGATGGACTTTTGTTGGCAAAGTAATGTCTCTGCTTTTGAATATGCTGTCTAGGTTGGTCATAACTTTCCTTCCAAGGAGTAAGCATCTTTTAATTTCATGGCTGCCATCACCATCTGCATTGATTTTGGAGCCCCCCAAAATAAAGTCTGACACTGTTTCCACTGTTTCCCCATCTATTTCCCATGAAATGATGGGACCAGATGCCATGATCTTCATTTTCTGAATGTTGAGCTTTAAGCCAACTTTTTCACTCTCCTCCTTCTCTTTCATCAAGAGGCTTTTCAGTTCTTCTTCACTTTCTACCATAAGGGTGGTGTCATTTGCATATCTGAGGTTATTGATATTTCTCCTGGCAATCTTGGTTCCAGCTTGTTCTTCTTCCAGTCCAGCGTTTCTCATGATGTACTCTGCATGTAAGTTAAATAAGCAGGGTGACAATACACAGCCTTAACATGCTCCTTTTCCTGTTTGGAACCAGTGTTGTTCCATGTCCAGTTCTAAATGTTGTTTCCTGACCTGCATGTATGTTTCTCAACAGGTAAGTCAGGTGGTCTGGTATTCCCATCTCTTTCACAATTTTCCACAGTTTATTGTGATCCACACAGTCAAAGGCTTTGGCATAGTCAATAAAGCAGAAATAGATGTTTTTCTGGAACTCTCTTTCTTTTTCCATGATCCAACAGATGTTGGCAATTTGATGTCTGGTTCCTCTGCCTTTTCTAAAACCAGCTTGAAAATCTGGAAGTTCACAGTTCACATACTGCTGAAGTCTGGCTTGGAGAATTTTGAGCCTATAACAACTGAAAAAAGAAGAACAACTCCCCCACCCAATAAGAAGGAAAGAAATCATAAAGCTCAAAACAGAGATAATTGAAAAAGAAATGAAGGAAACAATAGTAAAGATTAATAAAGCTAAACACTGGTTCTTTGAGAAGATAAAATTGACAAACCTTTAGCTAGACTCATCAAGAAAAAAAAAGAGAAGAATCAAATCAAAAAAATTAGAATGAAAAAGGAAGTTTGTGATGCTGCAGTGGTGGCAGTGGCAGCTGGAGAAGGAGGCAAAGGACCCAGCGGTGGAGGCGGGGAAAGGAGGGGAGGAGTGGGCCAAGAAGGAGGAAGAGCAGGCTGAGCAGGAGGAGGAGCTGGAGGAGGAGCAGGCTGAGCAGGAGGAGGAGCAGGCTGAGGAGGCAGTTGCACTTTCCCTCTTTCCCTTGGGTGAGCACTCAGGACATGTCTTGCTGGCCAATTCCCCCATTTGCCGTCCACGGCCTGAGCTGAGTGTGGGCACGGTGCAGACAGAGGAGATGGCCCCGGAGCGATAGTGCCAGTGACAGGGAGGTGCTGAGTGTTGCGGAGGGCATGCCAGGCAGGCTCCGCCCGCTACCTGCTCGGTCGCCTGTTCCCCCACTTGCCGCGGCTGTCTCCCGTGGCCGCTCCCCTCTCCCTGACACACTCTCACAGGCCGGACTGATGGTAATTGTATGTGAGGAAACAGCAGAGGCTCAGTGATGGGCACTTAGTTCAGTTCAGTTCAGTCGCTCAGTCATGTCCGACTCTGCAACCCCATGAATCGCAGCACACCAGGCCTCCCTGTCCATCACCATCTCTCGGAGTTCACTCAGACTCACGTCCATCAAGTCCGTGATCCCATCCAGCCATCTCATCCTCGGTCGTCCCCTTCTCCTCCTGCCCCCAATCTCTCCCAGCATCAGAGTCTTTTTCAATGAGTCAACTCTTCGCCCCAGTAGTGGTGATCACAGACGTGAAAAAATGTGAGATGCTGCAGATTCTTCACCACCAAACAAAATGTTGCGGAGATCCGATAGTCCTGAAAACAAATACAGTGACAGCACAGGCCACAGTGAGGCCAAAATCGTGCCTATTCACCAAGTTAGAGAGAGGGCTGGTGGGACCAGTTACTCTCCCCAAGAAAATCCACACAGTCACAGTGCTGTTTATAGTTCAAATTCACATTCTAATCCAAGCAAAACTTCAGATGCACCTTATGATTCTGCAGATGACTGGTCTGAACATACTAGCTCCTCTGGGGAAAAATACTACAATTGTCAAACAGTAGTTTCACAAAAACCAAAAGAGTGGGTTGACAGAGAGACAAAAAGAAACAAACAAGATGGCAGTTAATAGCTTCCCAAAAGACAGAGCTTACAGAAGAGAGGTGATGCAAGCAATAGCCACTAGAGGGTTTGCCAGTGGAATGAAAGACAAGCATTCCAGTGATGCCAGTAGTTTGCTCCCACAGAATATTTTGTCTCAGAGCAGACACAACTGACAGAGGCTACAGACTGCTAAGAGGAGAGACTCATAGCAGTTCTGAGCCAGTACAGCACCCCATCAAAGCAGTGGTTCATCCAGCTTCTACCCCAAGCACTTTTCCTTCTAGTCCATTTACTCTACAGTCTAATCATCAGCCAAAGAAATCATTTGATGCTACTGGAGTATCTACTTTATCAAAACTGCCTACACCAACATCTTCTGTCCCTGCTCAAAGAACAGAAAGAAAAGAATCTACATCAGGAGAAAAGTCTGTATCACACTCTTGCACAAATTCCACATCTTCAGCCTCTGGACTCCACATCTGCACCTCCAGCACCCACTTCAGCAATTTCTGTCTCTTCTGTTTCACATGCAACAATATCTCCATTACTTCAGGACCCAAATCTGCTTAGACAGTTGCTTCCTGCTTTGCAAGCCATGCTGCAACTTAATAATTCTAATGTGGACACATCTAAATAAATGAAGTTCTTACAGCAGCTGTGACACGAACCTCATTGCCATCTATAATTCATAACTTTCTTACTGTTGGACAATCTGCTTTCAACATAACTTCTCTGATTTCTCAAGCTGCTCAGCTCTCCACACAAACCCAACCATCCCATCAATCTCCATGTCTTTAACGTCTGACACATCATCTCCATGATTGTATGTGTCTCCAAGGATAAGCACTCCCCAGACAAGCACAGTCTGCATCAAACCTTTAATCAGTACTCCTCCTGTTTCCTCACAGCCAAAGGCCAGTACTCCAGTAGTTAAGCAAGGACCAGTTTCACAGTCAGCCACACAGCAGCCTGTAACTGCTGACAGGCAGCAAGGTCATGAGCCTGTCACTCCTCTTCAGTGCTCAAATAGCCAGACAAGTCCTTCACCTGGTCCAAATCACACGTCTAGTAGTAATGCATTAAATACAGCAGTTATACTACAGAACTCCTCTGCCCAACCTCCGTGTTCACTAACACTGATGCTCGCAGCACATTTCAATGAAAATCTCACCAAGCACGTTCAAGGATGGACTGCAGATCATGTGGAGAACCAGGCATCAAGATTGTGAGAGGAAGCCCATAACATGGGAAATGTTTATATGTCAGAAATTTGTACTGAATTAAAAATATTTAAGATCTTTATTCCAAGTATGTGAAATTCAAGCACCTTTGTGAGAGCAAAGGATACTATTTTTGAGATAACAAATTAAGGAACTCGAAAAGCTAAAAAATCAGAATTTTTTCATGATGTGAAGATGTGAATAATTGCACATGGTGTTGAGAACAGGAACTGTACATCTTTCACCCAGTCTTAACATTTTCGAGCTACATTTAAGTAGACTTTGGACCATTAAGCTGGGCAAAGGAAATGACAAGGGGTCGGAGTCTGTGAGATTCAATTCAGGGGAAAGATACAAGACTGATTTGTAAAACCCTTGAAAAGTAGATTTCTTGTAGATGTATTCTTCACATTGTAATTATGTTTTGTAGAGTGATGCCATGGGAAGCTATGTGTAACAGAGCTTAGACATCCAAAACTAATCAATGCTGAGGTGGCTAAATACCTGGACTTTTACATTTAAACCTGTCTGCAAAATGAGCTTTTTTAAAGAAAAATTGGGGGGGTTAATTTATCATTCAGAAATCTTGCATTTTCAAAAATTCAGTGCAAGTGCCAGGTGATCTGTCTCTAAGGATGTGATTTTGAACCATATGGGCAGTAAACAAAATATCATGAAACAACTGTTTCCACACTTGCACCTGATCAAGAGCAGTGTTTTTTTCCATTTGTTTTTACAGAGAAGCGTTTTTCATCTTCTGTGTGTTCCATTCCCCTCTGAAATCCATGATCTGATGTTATCCAATTTTTAAGGCTCCCCTTTCTTAAGGTACTGTTGCTATGGCACTTTTCTATAATCTTTTCATTCCTGTGTACAGTAGCTTGAAATTGCAGTGATTGAGTAAAACCCACTTGTTTGTATAAATTATTGAAATCCATTTGGACCCTGTAAGAGTGGATTTAAAGTACTGCTGGGCATGTGTGCTAAAAGTACATTGATTGCTCAAATATGAGGAAATGGCCCAATAAACATGGTTGTGGGAGGGAACAGGAAACAAAACTAGTCAGATGTGAATTGTATCTATTGTAACAAACATATTTTTTTAAAAAAAGAAGTGAAAAAGGAGAGGTTACAACAGATAATGCAGAAATAAAAAGTGTTATGAGACTATTATAAACAACTATCTGGCAATAAAATGGGTAACCTGGAAGAAATGGACAGATTCCTAGAACAGTTCAATCTTCCAAGACTGAACCAGGAATAAATAGAAATTATGAACAACACAGTTACAAGCACTGAAATTGAAACTGTGATCAAAAGTCTCCCCCAAAACAAAAGCCCAGTACCAGATGGCTTCACGGTGAATTCTATCAAAAACATAGAAATGAGCTAATGCCTATCCTTCTAAAACTATTTCCAAAAAATTGCAGAGGAAGGAATATTTCCAACTCAATCTATGAAGCCACCATCACCCTGATACAAAAACCAGACAGACAACACAGAAAAAGAAAACTACAGGCGAGTATCACTGATGTACATAGATGCAAACATCCTCAACAGAATTCTAGCAAACAGAATTCAACAACACATTAAAAAGCTCATACACCATGATCAAGTTGGGTTTATTCCAGGGATGCTAGGATTCTTCAGTATATGCAAATTAATCAATGTGATACACTGTATTAACAAATTGAAAGATAAAAACCATATGATCATCTCAATAGATGCAGAAAAAGCCTTTGACAAAATTCAGCACCCATTTATGATTAAAACTCTTCCAAAAATGGGCATAGAAGGATCCTACCTCAACATAGTAAAGGCCATAAATGATAAGCCCA
The DNA here is from genome assembly GCA_006410735.1 of Raphicerus campestris. Taxonomy (NCBI): domain Eukaryota; kingdom Metazoa; phylum Chordata; class Mammalia; order Artiodactyla; family Bovidae; genus Raphicerus; species Raphicerus campestris. The sequence continues at coordinate 309,067 of SJYW01043500.1, read as the reverse complement.
CAGCAAACATTAAGCTCAATGGTGAAAAACTGCAAGCATTCCCCTTAAGAACAGGAACATGACAAGGATGTCCATTCTCACCACTATTATTCAAGATAGTTTTGAAAATCCTAGCTACAGGAATAAGAGAAGAAAAAGAAATAAAAGGAATCCAGATCAGAAAAGAAGAAGCAAAGCTCTCACTGTTTGCAGATGACATGATACTGCACACCAAAAAACCCTAAAGATAGTATCAGAAAATTATTAGAGCTAATTAGTGCATTTAGCAAAGTTGCAAGATACAAAATCAATACACAGAAATCACTTGCATTTCTATATACTAACAATGGAAAATCAGAAAGAGAAATTAAGGAATCAATCCCATTTACCATTTTTTCAAGGAAGAATCAATTACCTAAGGATAAAAAGGAACAATACACAGAAAAGTATAAGGCACTAATGAAAGAAATCAAAGATGACACAAAGAGATGGAGAGATAGTCCATGTTCCTGGGTTCAGTTCAGTTCAGTCGCTCAGTCATGTCCAACTCTTTGTGACCCCATGAATTGCAGCACGCCAGGCCTCCCTGTCCATCACCAACTCCCAGAGTTCATCCAAACTCATGTCCATCGAGTCGGTGATGCCATCCAGCCATCTCATCCTCTGTCGTGCCCTTCTCCTCCTGCCCCCAATCCCTCCCAGCATCAGAGTCTTTTCCAAAGAGTCAACTTTTCGCATGAAGTGGCCAAAGTATTGGAGTTTCAGCTTTGACATCAGTCCCTCCAAAGAACACTCAGGACTGATATCCTTTAAAATGGACTGGTTGGATCTCCTTTTAGTCCAAGGGACTCTCAAGAGTCTTCTCCAACACCACTCTTCAAAAGCATCAGTTCTTCGGTGCTCAGCTTTCTTCACAGTCCATATGTGACTGCCAGAAAAACCATAGCCTTGACTTGAAGGAACTTGTTGGCAAAGTAATGTCTCTGCTTTTGAATATGCTATCTAGGTTGGTCATAACTTTCCTTCCAAGGAGTAAGCATCTTTTAATTTCATGGCTGCAGTCACCATCTGCAGTGATTTTGAGCCCCCCAAAATAAAGTCTGACACTGTTTCCACTGTTTCCCCATCTATTTCCCGTGAAGTGATGGGGCCAGATGCCATGATCTTCATTTTCTGAATGTGGAGCTTTAAGCCAACTTTTTCACTCTCCTCTTTCACTTTCACCAAGAGGCTTTTTAGTTCTTCTTCACTTTCTACCATAAGGGTGGTGTCATTTGCATATCTGAGGTTACTGATATTTCTCCTGGCAATCTTGATTCCAGCTTGTGCTTCTTCCAGCACAGCATTTCTCATGATGTACTCTGCATGTAAGTTAAATAAGCAGGGTGACAATATACAGCCTTGACGTACTCCTTTTCCTATTTGAAACCAGTCATTTGTTCCATGTCCAGTTCTAACTGCTGCTTCCTGACAGGTGCAGGAAGAACCAACCTTGTGAAAATGATTATACTAACAAATGCAGTCTACTGATTCAGTGCAATCCTTATCAAATTACCAATGGCATTTTTCACAGAACTAGAACAAAATGTTTCACAATTTATATGGAAACACAGAATGGAGCTGGAGGACTCAACCTTCCTGACTTCAGATTATATTACAAAACTACAGTCATCAAGCCAGTATGGTACTGGCACAAAATAAGAAATATAGACCAATGGAACAATATAGAAAGCCCAGAAATAAACCCATGTACCTATGGGTACCTTACTTTTGACAAAAGAGACAAGAATGTACAATAGGGTAAAGACTCTTCAATAAGTAGTGCTGGGAAAACTGGACAGCTACATATAAAAAATGAAATTAGAACACTTTTTAACACCATACACAAAGATAAACTAAAAATAGTTTAAAGACCTAAATGTAAGAGCAGAAACTATAAAACTCTTAAAGGAAAACATAGGCAGAATACTTGATGGCATAAATCAAGGCAACATCCTCTATGACCCTCCTCCTAGATTAACAGAAATATAAATAAAAGTAAACAAGTGGGACTTGATCAAACTTGAAAGCTTACAGCAAAGGAAACTATAAGCAAGGTGAAAAAACAACCCTCAGAATGGAAGAAAATAATAGCAATGGAAACAACTGACAAAGGATTAATTTCCAAAATATACAAGCAGTTCACACAACTCAACACCAGAAAAACAAACAACCCAATCAAAAAGTGGGAAAAAGACCTAAACAGACCTTGCTCCAAAGAAGACATACAGATAGATAACAAACACAGGAAAAGATGCTCAACATCACTCATTATAAGAGAATTGGAAATCAAAACTACAATGAGATATCACTTTACACTGGTCAGAATGGCCATAATCAAAAGTCTACAAACAATAAATGCTGGAAAGGGTGTGGAGAAAAGGAAACCCTCTTGCACTGTTGATGGAAATGTAAATTGATACAGCCACTATGGAAGATGGTATGAAGATTCCTTAAAAAACGAGGAATAAAACCACTGTATGACCCAGCAGTCCCCTTGCTAGGCATGTACCCTGAGGAAACCAAAATTGAAAAAGACACATGTACCCCAATGTTCATTGCAGCACTATTTACAACAGCTAGAACATGGAAGCAACCTAGATGTCCATAGACAGATGGATGGATAAAGAAGTTGTGATACATATACACAAGGGAATATTACTCAGCCATGAAAAGGAACACCTCTGAGTCAGTTCTAATGATGTGGATGAACCTAAAACCTATTATACAGAGTAAAATAACTTAGAAAGATAAATATTATACTTTTACACACATATACAAAATCTATAAAAATGGTACTGAAGTATTTATTCATAGGGCAGCAATGGAGAAACAGACATAGAGAATAGACTTATGGACATGGGGAGAGGGGAGGAGAGGGTGAGATGAAAGGAAAGACATGTAAAGTAAATAGCCAACGGAAATTTGCTGTATGGCTCAGGAAACTCAAATAGGGGCTCTATATCAACCTAGAGGGGTGGGATGGGGAGGGAGATGGGGGGGAAGGTTCAAAAGGGAGGAGATATATGTATTCCTATGGCTGATTCATGTTGAGGTTTGACAGAAAACAACAAAATTCTCTAAATTATCCTTCAATTAAAATATAAATAAAAATGTAAAAAAAAAAAACAAAAACCAAAGTGATAATAGGTACGGTGACCCAGAATTTGCACAGACCAAAAGATAAACTGGAAGAGTGAAGGGATTCCTGGCAAGGTACAAGGGGCCAGAGCTTAGAACTTGGAGCCTGGGACCAAGCATGGGGAACAGAGGGGCAAGTCAGGGTAGCCTGGGTCCACAGTGTCCACTGTCTCATCAAACGTCACTCTGCTTCCTACATAAAAAGGCCCATCTGGGGGAACTCCTTAGTGGTCCAGTGGCTAAGACTCTGTCCTTTAACTGCCCAGGACCCAGTGGGGGATCTAAGATCCCAAGCCTCTTGGCAAAAACAAAAGCCCACCAGTAACCTTCTCTTATCTTTTCTTCCTTTATAGCACTTACCAGACAGTACATTTGGTTTGTGACTTATAATCTCTCTCCCCAACTAGAACATAAGCTCCAGGAGGACTGAGATGTTTGTCATTTGCCTGTATCTAGAAGAGTGTATAACAGTACCCAGGATACATGTAGCATCACTCTGTAAGAATTTACTGAATTTATTAATCCATGAAAAACCTGTCCATGGAGAAAGAAAAAAAAAAAGTAATTAGACACCAAAGAAAAGCATAGATGACAAACCACGAGAACCAGAGATAGCACTTGATTTTGGGTGAATGTCTTTCCCTCTGGCTATAATCTCTCACGAGACCAGATTGTATTGTATGCCCTTGCATTCTGTTAGAGGCACACCCCTGTATTTTTCAGAAATAAATGTCCTCTTTTTATTTAAGCTTGTCTTCTCAAATTTAAGTGTCTTACAAGCAAAGGAACCCTATAAAAGACAACTGGAAAAGTAAGTAGAAGCCAGACAGTGACAGGAGAGTTTAGGCCTGAGTGCACCATGGAAGTGGTGGGACAAGGATGATACGACCAGAGTGGGCTCTGGGAACATCATTATAGCAGCACCATCATCAATCCAGCACTCATTTACCTGAGTGCTGCCATTGGTGTTTACCTGTGTGTGCATGCGCAATCATATCTGACTCTGTGACCCCATGGACTGTAGCCCACCAGGCTCTTCTGCCCATGGAATTTCCCAGGCAAGAATACTAGGGTGTGAAGAAGGAAAGGGCAACCCACTCAAGTATTCTTCCTCATAGTTGAGAGACCAGCCTTAGGGAATAACTTATACAAGGAAGTTGTTACCAGAAATTTCAGGCTCAAGCTTCTATTAAATCACTGAGAGATGCACCTTATCTGAGGCCTGAGGACTTCAGGAAGAGCTTCCTATGAGACACAGATCTTGAACTGAATGAACGATGCTGAATACTATAGCCAGTGTTGTTTCAGATATGCGCTGACCTCCAAGCTACCAGCCTATTACTCCCCTCACCCCCAACAAGTCCCCCTGCCCTTTAGACTACAAAAACAGTAGTCAGGAGTCCTGAAGCAGGCCACCCCAACTCTGTTAATGTTATAAAGAGTTCACTTCAATGACTTTACATTGTGGTAGCCTATACTGAGTACTATCAGGGCTCCAGGAAACTGGAGGAACGAAAGATTTTTTCCGTGTCCTTGTTTCTAGATGTTACTCTTGAGGGCAGAACCTAGATTAACTGAGAGACCTTGATGCTTTCAAAATAAATTTAATGATAATGTCCAAAGAAAAAAAAGAGTACTGGAGTGGGCTGCCATTTCCTTCTCTGGGGGAATCTTCCTGACCCAGGGACAGAACCTGAGTCTCCTGTGTCTCCTGCATTGCCAGCAGAGTCTTTAAAGCAAACATCTTCAAAATCAGACTGAAAAAAGTCTCCAAATACTTTATTTTCAAAGTTATGTCTTTTTTCTTTGAACTCAAACTCAGAAACATCTCCTGCATTGCCAGCAGAGTCTTTAAAGCAAACATCTTCAAAATCAGACTGAAAAAAGTCTTCAAATACTTTATTTCCAAAGTTATGTCTTTTTTCTTTGAACGCAAACTCAGAAACATAAATGTTTTCACTTTTGTATCCCTAGCACATAGCACAGTGTCTCACCCACGAGAGGCATTCAGTAAATTGAGGGAATGGCAGGCCCCATTTTATTCATTTCTGAATCTCTCTCTTGTTCCTTTAGCTTTCACCTGTGACCTAGTAGCCTTTTCTAGCTTTGCAGATAAACTAAATAGAATAGGTAACCAAGTACACTTTTAGATTATATGGACATCCAAGAATTGTATATGCAATACATACTATAAAATGGTTAGCTAATATTTATTTAAGATAGCACACATTCCTTCACCCAGGGAGAATAGAACAGGAATCAAGCAAACATATTTGCAACTTTTATTTTAAAAAAGCACTTACAATCTTTGCTAAAGCCAGTTTGCTGTTGTTAAAAGCTTTAATTTTTTTTCCCCCTTATAAACTGGTGGATGTTTCCCCCTGCAGGAAAACTCAGGTAAGTTCACAAATTGTTACCGGAGGGAAATACATCTGGAATAGTCACTCTTTGGACTGGGGAGAAAACACAAAGAGCTTCTGAGAAAAGGCAGTTTGGAGGAAATAGCCATTGAAGCACATTCTTTTGCATACATTTTGACAAACCAGAGAGAAGAGGACACACTCATTCATTTTCTCCTTCCCATACATCTCAAACACAGAATATACCATCCCCTTCCGGTGTGCCCTTAGAATAGCTGTGGATTCTCTGTTAGGGAGCAGGACTATCTAAGATGATGGCAGAAAATGTGAGGTAGCTTCTAACTGATTCATATGATGCCATGATGATCTGAGGTACATTTTATGCCTGCGGTTATTCTCCCCTATCAGGGTGCACCTTTCTATGTATTAAACTTTTCACATTTTATTTGTTCATCCACTGAGTTTTTCATTTTAATGGATCACGTAAGAATCTAATGACACTTCTTTTCCAAAAGTTTAAGCATTTTTCCTAGATATATTTGACATTCCATCTACAAAGACCTATGCAAGTTTCAATCTCACAGTTTACTTCTCTACAAAAATTAAAATTTCAGATACTAAGTGATTAAGGTAGCCAGCAACTTAGTAAAGATGGGTGCTCCATACCAGAGTCAGCAAGGGATACACATCCCATCCTGCAAGTGCAGCACACAGAAACCATTTTAGATATTTCAAGTAAATAGTAATTTAACACAGGAAATTCTCAACTCACGTAAAGCTGTCTCACAATGCGTCTTTGCAAATACTATTTTTCACCCTGGAAAACTGTGCCCTCTTATCTGCTTAGAGAACAATTTTCCCTAGTTTACACAGCATATCATCCAGAATTATTTGAGAGGCACTCAAGGTCATTAATCATTAGGTACAATTTCAGTGACTGTATTGGGGAATTTAAAAGGTCAGAGAGCAGCAACTGAAGTGGAATTGGGCAACCCAAGACAGTTCAAAATTCAAAGAGCTGTCAGTGGATGATAATTTGGTTTGTGTTCTTCTCTCTAAAGTTCTCTGTTGCCTTTTTCTTTGAAGAAATGAAATATTTACTACTTTATTAGTAATAACAAATGACTTGCATCCATTTATAGATTTTTTTTCTTTACAGTTTCATAGTACTCCATGGTGTTGAAGTGTCAATGTATCCAACCAACTTCTCATTATGAATATTTAAGTTGTTTGCCACATTTTGCACAAATTGTGCTGCAAGGAATAGAGACGTTCATGTGTACTTTTATTTCCATTTGCCTGGTATACATTTGTTGTCCCTTGCATTTTGCATTCATAATTTGCTCTGTTTTACCTCTGTCTCATACAGATCACAGAGTTGAAAACTGCGTTATGATCCAACTGGGCTTCCCTGGGGGCTCAGCCGTAAAGCCTCTGCCTGCAATGCAGGAGATGCAGGTTCAGTCCCTGAGTCAGAAGATCCCCTGGATGAGGGCAAAGCCACCCTTTCCAGTATTCTTTCCAAGAGAATCCCATGGACAGAGGAGACTGATGGGCTACAGTTCATAGGGTTGCAAAGAGTCAAACACGATGGAAGTGACATAGCACACACACGTGCACACACACGATTCACAATTATTTTATTATTTTAGGGCATAATTACTATGTGTGTTACATTATATTTGTTTTTTCTCTACAAGATGACTTTCCTTCTTTTTCTACTCTCTTAATATTTTAGAAGGCTTGCATTTGTGTTCTGGCAGTTACATTTTTTATTGATGTGTAGTTGATGTACAATATTATACAAGTTAGAGGTGTGTAATATAGTGATTCACAGTTCTTAAAGGTTATATTCCATTTATAGATATTAGAAACTGGAGCCTATTATAGAGAGTGAAGTAAGCCAGAGGAAAAAACACCAATACAGTATATTAATGCATATATATGGAATTTAGAAAGATGGTAATGATAACCCTGTATGCGAGACAGCAAAAGAGACACAGATGTATAGAACTGTCTTTTGGACTCTGTGGGAGAGGGAGAGGGTGGGGTGATTTGGGAGAATGGCACTGAAACATGTATAATATCATATATGAAACAAATCACCAGTCCAGGTTCAATGCAGGATACAGGATGCTTGGGGCTGGTGCACTGGGACGACCCAGAGGGATGGTACGGGGAGGGAGGAGGGACAGAGGTTCAGAATAGGGAAAACGTGTATACCTGTCGTGGACTCATGTTGATGTATGGCAAAACCAATACAATATTGTAAAGTAATTAACCTCCAATTAAAACAAATAAATTCATATTAAAAATAAATAAAATTTTTTAAAAAGAAAATATCAGCTATATTCCCTGTGTTGTACATATATCCTTGTAATTTACTTTATACATACTAGTTTGTACCTCTTAATCTCCTCCCTCTGTTTGGCCACTCCCCTTTTCCTTCTCATCCCTGGTACCCTTTAATTTGATCTCTTTATCTGTAAATCTGCTGGATTTTTGTTATACTCACTAGTTTGCTGTATCTTTTAAGTTTCACATGATATCATATAGTATTAGTCTTTCTATCTGACTTATTTCACTTAGCATAATATCCTCCAATTATATCCATGTTGCTGAAAACTGCAAAATTTCATATTTTATGGCTAAGTAATATTCCATTGTCTATATATGTACCACATCTTTTTATCCATTCATCTATTGATGGACACTTAGGTTGCTACTATATTTTGGCAATTGTAAATAATATTGCTATGATCATTTGAGTGTGTAATATCTTTTCTAACTAGTGGAGATTTTTGGGTATATATACCCAGGAGTGAAATTGCTAGGTTAAACTGCAGTTCTATTTTAGTTTTTTGAGAAAACTGCATATTGTTTTCAACAATGGTAAACTGGTGGCACCAATTTTCATTCAACCAACAGTGTTCAAGTGTTCCCTTTTCATTACCTTATTGCTGATATTTGTTATGTTCTTTTTGATGATAGCCATTTTGACAGACGTGAGATGATATTTCATTGTGGTTTTATTTTTGCTACCCTAATGATTACCAATGTTGAGCATCTTTTCATGTGCCTGTGTGTCGACTGCATATCCTCTTTGGAAAAACCTCTATTCAAATCTTTTCTCTTTTTTAATTGGGTTATTTGATGTTGAGTTGTATGCGCTATTTTTATGTGTTGGATATTAACCCCTTATCAGTTACATCATTTGCAAACATTTTCTGCATTCAGTAGTTTGTCTTTTTGATTTGTTGATGGTTTCCTTTGCTGTGAAAAAGCTTTTAAGTTTAGCTAGGTTCCATTTGTTTATTTTTATTTCCTTTGCTCTAGGGGATAGGTCAAAAAATATTGCTCTGATTTATGTCAAAGAGTGTTTTGCTTCTGGTTTCTTCTAGGANATCCTTGTAATTTACTTTATACATACTAGTTTGTACCTCTTAATCTCCTCCCTCTGTTTGGCCACTCCCCTTTTCCTTCTCATCCCTGGTACCCTTTAATTTGATCTCTTTATCTGTAAATCTGCTGGATTTTTGTTATACTCACTAGTTTGCTGTATCTTTTAAGTTTCACATGATATCATATAGTATTAGTCTTTCTATCTGACTTATTTCACTTAGCATAATATCCTCCAATTATATCCATGTTGCTGAAAACTGCAAAATTTCATATTTTATGGCTAAGTAATATTCCATTGTCTATATATGTACCACATCTTTTTATCCATTCATCTATTGATGGACACTTAGGTTGCTACTATATTTTGGCAATTGTAAATAATATTGCTATGATCATTTGAGTGTGTAATATCTTTTCTAACTAGTGGAGATTTTTGGGTATATATACCCAGGAGTGAAATTGCTAGGTTAAACTGCAGTTCTATTTTAGTTTTTTGAGAAAACTGCATATTGTTTTCAACAATGGTAAACTGGTGGCACCAATTTTCATTCAACCAACAGTGTTCAAGTGTTCCCTTTTCATTACCTTATTGCTGATATTTGTTATGTTCTTTTTGATGATAGCCATTTTGACAGACGTGAGATGATATTTCATTGTGGTTTTATTTTTGCTACCCTAATGATTACCAATGTTGAGCATCTTTTCATGTGCCTGTGTGTCGACTGCATATCCTCTTTGGAAAAACCTCTATTCAAATCTTTTCTCTTTTTTAATTGGGTTATTTGATGTTGAGTTGTATGCGCTATTTTTATGTGTTGGATATTAACCCCTTATCAGTTACATCATTTGCAAACATTTTCTGCATTCAGTAGTTTGTCTTTTTGATTTGTTGATGGTTTCCTTTGCTGTGAAAAAGCTTTTAAGTTTAGCTAGGTTCCATTTGTTTATTTTTATTTCCTTTGCTCTAGGGGATAGGTCAAAAAATATTGCTCTGATTTATGTCAAAGAGTGTTTTGCTTCTGGTTTCTTCTAGGAGTTTTATGAAATCCTGTATCATACATTGGTCTTTAATGCATTCTTTATTTCTGTATATGATGTTACAGAATATTCTAACTGCATTTTTGACACATAGTTGTACAATTTTTAAAGCACCACTTACTGAAAAGACTGTCTTTCCTCAATTGTATATTCTTCCCTCTTTTTTGTCATAGTTGACCATTTATTTTTGGCCTATTTCATTCCATTGAGGTAGGTGTCTGCTTTTGTGCAGTACCATACTACTTTGATTACTGTAGCTTAGTAACATAGTCTGAAATCAGGGAGTGTGAGTTCTCCAGCTCTGTTCTTTCTCAAGATTATTTGACTATTCAGTCCTTTGTGTTTATGTGTGTGAATTAGCTGCTTAGTCATTTCCAACTCTTTGTGACCCCATGGACTGTAGCCTGACAGGCTCCTCCATTCATAGAATTTTCCAGGCCAAAATACTGGAGTGGATTTCCATTTCATTCCCCAAGGGATCTTCCTGACACAGGGATTGAATCTGGGTCTTCTGCATTGCACACAGACTCTTTACAGTCTAAGCCACCAAGGAAGCCCTAAAATTAAAAAACATGTATATTTTGTGTATATTTATATTAAAAATTTTTAAATTAATGGTTCTAGTTCTATGAAAAATTACATTGGTATTTTGACTCATAAAGATTGCACTGAATCTGTAGTTGCCTTGGGTTATATGGTCATTTTAACATTATTAATTCTTCTAGTCCAAGAATATGATATATTTTTCCATGTTTGCATCTTCTTAGTTATCTTTACTAGTGTCTCATATTTTTCTGAGTCCAGATCTTTTACCACCTCAGGTAGGTTTATTTCTAGGTATTGCATTCTCTATTTCTGAAAATTTGTTGTTGGTGTATAAAAATGCAAATGATTTCTGCATATTAGTTTTGCATCCTACTACTTTACTAAATTGATTGATAAGTTCTAGTAGTTTTCTGGTAGCATCTTTAGGATTCTCTGTATATAGTATCATATCACCCAAAAAGAGTGACAGCTTTACTTCTTCCTTCCCAATTTGGATTCTTTTTCTTTCATTCCTTCTTCTATCTTCCTTTCTTCTTTTCTTTCTTCTTTTGTCTCATTGTTATCACTAGGACTACAAATACTTTGTTCAATAAAAGTAGAAAGAGAGGGCATTCTTTGCTTGCTCCTTATCTTAGAGAAAAGCCTTTCAGCTTTATGCCAATGAGTATGACGTTAGCTGTGGGTTTCTAATATATTGGCCTTTATTATGCTAAGTCATGTTTCCTCTATGCCCTTTTTCTGGGGAATAGTTTTTAAAATCATAAATAGATGTTGAATTTTATCAAAAGATTTTTCAGCATCTATTGAGATGAGCATATATATATTTTTTTATTTGGTACTGTAGCATATCACATTGATTTTCAGATATTGGAAAATACTTGCATCCCTGAGATAAATCCTACTTGATCATGGTATATGATGTGTTTAATGTGTTGCTGGATTCAAATTTCTGGAACTTTGTTGAGGATTTTTGCACTTATGTTCATCAAATCCTCAACAAAATACTAGCAAATAGAATCCAATAACATAATAGATCATACATCATTATCAAGTAAGCTTTATTCCAAGGATGCAGAGATCCTTCAATATTCACAGATAAATCAATGTGATATATTATATTAACAAATGGACAGATAAAAACCATATAATTATTTCAATAGATGCAGAGAAAGCCTTTGGCAAAATTCAACACCCATTAAAATAAAAAGTCTCGAGAAAATAGGCATACTTTTTGTATGCCACATTATGTCAAACATAATTCAACATAATAAAAGCCATATATGACAAACCCACAGCAAATATTATCCTCAATGGCAAAAACGTTGAAAGCATTTACTCTACAAGACTAGAGTGTCCATTCTCACCAATAATACTCAACGTAGTTTTGGAAGTCCTAGCAACAGCAATCAGAGAAGAAAAAGAAATAAAACAATCCAGACTGGAAAAGAAGAAAAAACTCTCACTGTTTGAAGATGACATGATCTCCTACATAGAAAACCCTAAAGATGCCACCAGAAAATTTCTAGAGCTAACCAATGAATATAGTAAAGTTGCAGGATACAAACTTAATACATAGAAATTCCTTGCACTCCTACATGCTAACAGTGAAAGATCAAAGAGAGAAATTAAAGAAACAATTCCATTCACCATTGCAACTAAAAAAATAAAATACTTAGGAATAAATTAATCTAAGAAACAAAAGACCTATATACAGAAAACTATAGAACACTGAAGAAAGCCATCAAAGATGACACAAATAGATGCAGAAATACACCATTCTTGGATTAGAAGAATCAATACAGTGAAAATGAGTATACTACCTAAAACAATCTAGAGAATCAATGCAATCCTTATCAAACTACCAATGGTATTTTTCACAGAACTAGAACAAATAATTTCACAATTTGTATGGAAATACAAAATACCCTAAACAGCCAAAGCTATCTTGAGAAAGAAGAATGGAACTGGAGGAATCAACCTTCATGACTTCAGACTATACTACAAAGCTACAGTCATCAAGACTATATGGAACTTGCACAAAGACAGACATATAGATTAATGAAGCAAAGTAGAAAGTCCAGAGAAATCCATGCACCTATGGACAGCTTATGTTTAACAAAGGAGGCAAAAAAGTATACAATGGGAAAAGACAGTCTCTTCAACAAATGGTTCTGGGAAAACTGGTCAGTTTCATACAAAAGAATGAAACTAGAACACTTTCTAACCCCATACACAAAAATAAACTCAAAATGGATTAAAAAACCTAAATATAAGACCAGAAAATATAAAACTCCTAGAAGAAAAGATAGAACACTCTCCAAAATAAATCACAGCAAGGTCCTCAATGATTCACCTCCCGGTGTAATGGGAGGTGAAAATAAACAAATGGGATCTAATTAAACTTAAAAGCTTTTGCACAATTAAGAAAACTGTAAGCAAACTGAAAAGACACCCCCTTAGAATGGAAGAAAATAATAGAAAATGAAAAAACTGACAAAGAATTAATCTCCAAAAAATATAAACAGCTCATTCAGTTCAATACCATAAAAAATGAACCACCCTATCAAAAAGTGGGCAAAAGACCTAAACAGACATTTATCCAAAGAAGACACACAGACAGCTAATAAACCCATGAAAAGATGCTCAGCATCACTCATTATTAGAGAAATTTAAATCTAAACCAGTGAGGTATCTTCTCATGCTGGTTAGAATGGCCATCATCAAAAAGTCTAAAACAATAAATGCTGGAGTGGGCATGGAGAAAAGGGATCCTCTTACACTGTTCGTGGGAATGCAAACTTATACAGGCACTATGGAGAACAGTGTGGATTCCTTTAAAAAGTGGGCATAGAACTACTATACGGCCTAGCAATCCCATTGCTGGGCATATGCCCAGAGGAAACCAGACCTAAAAGACACATGTACCCTAATGTTCATTGTAGCACTATTTACAATAGCTAGGACATGGAAGAAAGCTAGATGTCCATCAACAGAAGAATGAATAAGGAAGTTGCGGTACATATACAGAGTGGAATATTATTCAGCTATGAACAGGAGTGCACTTGATTCAGTTCTAATGAGATGGATGAACCTGGAACCTACCGTACAGAGTGAAGTAAGTTAGAAAGAGAAAGACAAATACTTATATTAACACATACATATGGAATTTAGAAAAACAATACTGACAATCCTACATGCTAGGCAGCAAAGGAGACAAAGACATAGAGAACAGAGTTTTGGACTCAGTGGGAGAAGGTAAGGGATGATTTAAGAGAATAGCATTGAAACATTTACATTACCATATTTACAAGAAATGACCAGAGCTGGTTTGATGCATGAAGCAGGTCACCCAAAGCCAGTGCGCTGGGACAACCCAGAGGGATAGGGTGGGGAGAGAGGTGGGAGGGGGTCTCAGGAAGAGGCAGAACATGAATTGACTACANTTACACTGTTCGTGGGAATGCAAACTTATACAGGCACTATGGAGAACAGTGTGGATTCCTTTAAAAAGTGGGCATAGAACTACTATACGGCCTAGCAATCCCATTGCTGGGCATATGCCCAGAGGAAACCAGACCTAAAAGACACATGTACCCTAATGTTCATTGTAGCACTATTTACAATAGCTAGGACATGGAAGAAAGCTAGATGTCCATCAACAGAAGAATGAATAAGGAAGTTGCGGTACATATACAGAGTGGAATATTATTCAGCTATGAACAGGAGTGCACTTGATTCAGTTCTAATGAGATGGATGAACCTGGAACCTACCGTACAGAGTGAAGTAAGTTAGAAAGAGAAAGACAAATACTTATATTAACACATACATATGGAATTTAGAAAAACAATACTGACAATCCTACATGCTAGGCAGCAAAGGAGACAAAGACATAGAGAACAGAGTTTTGGACTCAGTGGGAGAAGGTAAGGGATGATTTAAGAGAATAGCATTGAAACATTTACATTACCATATTTACAAGAAATGACCAGAGCTGGTTTGATGCATGAAGCAGGTCACCCAAAGCCAGTGCGCTGGGACAACCCAGAGGGATAGGGTGGGGAGAGAGGTGGGAGGGGGTCTCAGGAAGAGGCACAGCATGTATACCTGTAGTCAATTCATGTTGATGTATGGCCAAAAAAAAAAAAAAAAAAAAAAACCACAATATTGTAAAGCAATTATCTTCCAGTTAAAATAAATAATTTTTTAAAGAAAGAGAAACTAAAGAAACAATCTCATTCACCATTGCAACAAAAATAATAAAATACTTAGGAATGACTATACCTAAAGAAACAAAAGACCTGTATATACAGAAAACTATAAGACACTGATGAAAGAATCAAAGATGACACAAACAGATGGAGAAATATACATGTTCTAGGCTTCAAACAAATAAGTATCCTACCCAAAGTAATCTATAGTTCAATGCAATCCCTATCAAACTACCAATTGTATTTTTCACAGAACTAGAACAAATAATTTAACAATTTGTATGTAATTTTCTTCTTTGTGATATCTTTGCTGGTTTTGATAGCATAGTGATGATGGCTTCACAGAATGGGTTTGGAAGGATTCCTTTATGTGCACTTTCTTCAGAATAGTTTCAGAAGTATATGTGTTAATTCTTCTATAAGTATTTGAGGGATTTCATCTGTGAAGATATCTAGCCCTGAACTTTAGTTCTTGGAGGTTTTTCAGTCAGTTCAGTCACTCAATCATGTCCGACTCTTTGCAACTCCATGAATCACAGCACACTAGGCCTCCCTGTCCATCACCAACTCCTGGAGTTTACCCAAACTCATGTCCATTGAGCCCGTGATGACATCCAACCATCCCAACCTCTGTCATCCCCTTCTCCTCCAGCTTTCAATCTTTCCTAGCATCAGTGTCTTTTCAAACGAGTCAGCTCTTCACATCAGGTGGCCAAAGTATTGGAGTTTCAGCTTCAACATCAGTCCTTCCAATGAACACCCAGGACTGATCTCCTTTAGGATGGACTGGTTGGATCTCCTTGCAGTCCAAGGGACTCTCAAGAGTTCTCCAGCACCACATTTCAAAAGCATCAATTCTTTGGCGCTCAGCTTTCTTTATAGTCCAACTCTCAAATCCATACATGACCACTGGAAAAACCATAGCCTTGACTAGACGGACCTTTGTTGACAAAGTAATGTGTCTGCTTTTTCATATGCTGTCTAGGTTGATCATAACTTTCCTTTCAAGGAGTAAGCGTCTTTTAATTTTATGGCTGGAATCACCATCTGCAGTGATTTTGGAGTCCCCAAAATATGAACAGTATGTACAGTATGGAGGTTTTTAAATTACAGATTAATCAGTTTCAGTAATGTTAATTGGTCTCTTCATATTTTCTATTTCTTCTCAGTAGAGTCTTGGAAGAATGTACACTTCTAATAACCTGTCCATTTTTAATAGGGAGTCCATTTTATTGGCCTGTAATTATTTGTAGTTGCCTTATGATCTTTCCTATTTTGTGGGGGTGGTTGTAATTTCTTTTTCATTTTTGAGTTGGGCCCCCTCTCCCATTTTTTTGATGAACCTGGCTAAAGGTTTATTAATTTTATCTTAAAAAAATCCTTTAGTTTAATTGATAGTTTCTTTTTTGTAGTCTCTCTTAATTCTGCTCTAATTTTTTATGATTTCTTTTTTCCTACTAGCTTTGTGTTTTGTTTGTTCTTCTTCCTCCCATTGTTTTATGTGTAAAGTTAGGTTGTTTATTTGTGGTTCTTCTTGTTTCCTGAGGTAAGATTGTATTGCTATAAACTTCCCTATTAGAACTGCTTTTGCTGCATCTCATAGGTTTTAGGTCATTGTGTTTTTGTCTTCATTTGTCTCTAGGTGTCTTTTTCTGTTTCCACAGTTATCCATTGGTTGTTTAGTAGCATATTTTTTTAGCCTTCGGGTGTTTCTGTTTCTTGCATTTTTTTGTAGTTGATTTTCAGCATTGTGATGTTGTGGTCAGATATGGTGCTTGATATGATTTCAGATTTCCTAAACTGCCTGAGGCTTGTTTTGTGGCCCCCTGTTTGATCTCACCTGGAGAATGTTCCATGTGCACTTGAATAGAATGTGTGTTCTGCTGCTTTCAGATGGAATGCTCTATAGATATCAATTAAGTCCATGTATCAGTGTTTATTAATTTTCTCTCTGGATGATCTGTCCATTGATTTAAGTGGGGTGTTAAAGCTTCCTATTATTGTGTTAATTTATATTTCTCCCTTTTCCCTGGGGGCTCAGAGGTTAAAGGGTCTGCCTCCAATGTGGGAGACCCGGGTTCGATCCCTGGGTCGGGAAGATCCCCTGGAAGGAAATGGCAATCCACTCCAGTATTCTTGCCTGGAGAATCCCATGGACGGCGAAGCCTAGTAGGTTACAGTCCATGGGGTCGCAAAGAGTCGGACACGACTGAGCGACTTCACCTCACCTCACCTCACCTCACCTCAGTATTTGCTTTATGTGTTTTGGTGCTCTCGTATTGGGTGTATATA
>SJYW01043500.1:269373-291699 GCA_006410735.1 Raphicerus campestris | reverse complement strand
TCATGGTGTATGAACTTTTGATGTGTTGCTGAATTCTGTTTGCTAAAATCATGTTGAGGATTTTTTTCCATCTATGTTCATCAATGATATTGGCCTGTAGTTTTCTTTTTTTGTGCTATCTTTGTCTGATGTTGGTATCAGGATAATGGTGGCCTCATAGAATGAGTTTGGAAGTGTTCCTTCTTCTGCAATTTCTTGAAAGAGTTTTAGAAGGATAGGAATTAGCTCTTCTCTAAATGTTTCATAGAATTTTCCTGTGAAGCTATCTGGTCCTGGACTTTTGTTTTTTGGGAGATTTTTGATCACAGCTTCAATTTCAGTGCTTGTAGTTGGGTTGTTCATAATTTCTATTTCTTCCTGGTTCAGTCTTGGAAGATTGAACTTTTCTAAGAATCTGTTCCTTTCTTCCAGGTTATCCATTTTACTGCCCTATGCGTGTTCATGATCATCGCTTTTAATCCTTTGTATTTCTGCATTGTCTGTTGTAATCTCTCCTTTTACACTTCTAATTTTGTTGATTTGATTCTTCTCTCTTTTGTTCTTGATGAATCTGGCTAAAGTTTTGTCAATTTCTTCTCAAAGAACCAGCTTTTAGTTTTCTTAATCTTTACTATTGTTTCTTTCATTTATTTCTTCTCTGGTCTTTATGACTCCTTTCCTTCTACTATTTTGTTGTTGTTGTTGTTCTTCTTCTTTTTCCAAGTTGTTTTAGGTGTAAAGTTAGGCTGTCTATTCAATGTTTTTCTTGTTTCTCGAGGTAGGATTGCATTTCTATAAACTTCCCTCTTAGAACTGCTTTTGCTGCATCCCATAGGTTTTGAGTTGTCATGTTTTCATTGTCATTTGTTTCTAGAAATTTTTTGATTTCTCTTTTGATTTCTCCAGTAACCTGTTGGTTATTTAGAAATGTATTGTTTAATCTTCATGTGTTTGTGTTTCTTACAATTTTTTTCTTGTAATTGATATATAGTTTCATAGTATTGTTGTTGGAGAAGATGCTTGGTGAGATTTCAATTTTCTTAAATTTACTAAGGTTTGATTTGTGACCCAAGATGTGGTCTAGGCTGGAAAATGTTCCTTGTGCACTTGAGAAGGTATATTCTTCTGCCTTTGGATGGAATGTCCTGAAGATATCAATGAAATCCATCTCATCTAATGTATCATCTAATGTGATTCCTTATTAACTTTCTGTTTTGATGATTTGTCCATTAGTGTGAGTGGGGTGTTAAAGTCTCCTACAATTACTGTGTTACGGTCAATTTTTCCTTTTATGTCTGTTACTGTTTGTCTTGTATATTGAGGTGCTCCTGTTTTGGGTGCATAGATATTTACAATTGTTATGTCTTCCTCTGTGATTGACCCCTTGATCATTATGTAGTGTTCTTCTTTGTCTCTTGTAATAGTCTTTATTTTAAAGCCTGTTTTGGCTGATGTAAGTATTGTTATTCTAGCTTTCTTTTGGTTTCTATTTACATGAAATACCTTAATCCATCACCTCAATTTCAGTCTGTGTATCTTTAGATCTGAAGCAAGTTTCCTTCATGCAGCAAATATATGGGTCTCATGTTTTTATCCATTCAACCACTCTATGCCTTTTGGTTGGAGCAATTAGTGCGCTAATTTTAAGGTAATTACTGATATTTATGTACTTAAACTCCTTCCCTGGTGGCTTAATGCAGAATTGAGAATTAGCTTGCCAATCCAGGAGATGTGGGTTTGATCCCTGGGTTGGAAAGTTACCCTGGAGAAGAAAATGCTAACCTATTCGAGTATTCTTGCCTGGGAAATCCCATGGACAGAGGAGCCTAGCAGGCTACAGTCCATGGGGTCGTAAGGTAGTTAGATATTACTTAGCCACAAAATAACAACAATGTATTTAATGCCATTTTGTTCATTGTTTGGAGATTGTTTTCTTAGGTCTATTTTTCCTCTGTTCTTGTACTCTTTTCTCTTGTGATTTAATGAATATCTTTGGTATTTTATTTGTATTTCTTTTTCTTTTTAGTGTGTGCTTATCTATATGAGATTTTTGTTTTGTGGTTACCATGAAGCTTTTGTGTACCAATTACATGCATGTGATTGTTAATCTCTTAATTTCAAATGTATTATAACAACCCTGAATTTTTACTCTTCCCCTCATGATTATTGTTGATGTCGTATTTTACACCAAGTTGTTTTGTGTATCTTTTAACTTCTTATTGTGCTTGTAGATCATTTCATACTTTCATCTTTTAACCTTCCTACTAGCTTTGTGTATAGATGATTTCTTGCCTTACCTGTATAATTTTCATGTTTCCAGTTGTGGCCTTTTCTTTTTTTCTTAGAGAAGATCCGTTAATATTTCTTATAAAGCTGATTTGGTGGCACGGACTTCTTTTAGCTCTTGGTTGTCTGTAAAGATTTTTATTTCTGCAATCTGGATGAGAGCCTTGTTGAGCAGAGTATTTTCTACTCAGGCTTTTGGTAGGTTTTTCTCTTTCATCACTTTAAGTATACTGTGGCACTCCCTTTTGGCCTGCAGAACTTATGCTGAAAAGTTAGCTGATAGCCTTATGGGATGTCCCTTGATTGTCAGTTGTTGCTTTCCCCTTGCTGCTCTTAATATTCTCTATTTAACTTTTGCCATTTTGACTACAATGTGGCCTGGTGTATTCTTTGGGTTATTTCAGTACTGGACTCTACACTTTCTGGACTTGGATGACTATTTCCTTCCCAGGAAAGGAAAGTTTTCACCTATTTTCTCTTCAAATGTTTTCTCAGGCCCTTTCCCTCTCTCTTCTCCTGGGCCCTCTTAAATACAAATATAAGTGAACTTGATGTCCCAGAGGTCTCTTAAGCTGTTTCCATTTCTTTTCATTCTTTTTCCATTCAGCATCAGTAATTTCCACTGCCCGGTCTTCCAGTTTGCTGTTCCATTCCTCTGAAAAGATTTATACTCTACTGTTGATACCATCTTGTATATTTTTCATTTCATTAATTGTATTCTTCTTCTCTATTTGGTTATTCTTTACAGTTTCTAATTCTTTGTTATGAACTACTAACTTCCTGCTCTGTGCATCTATTCTTTTACAAGTCCTTTTGACCATCTTTATGATCACTACCCTGAACTCTACTCAGATAGACTGCCTATCTTCACTTAGTTCTTCTGATGTTTTATCTTGTTCCTTCATCTGGAACATGTTCCTCTGTTACTTCATTTTGCCTAAGTTTCTGTTTGTATTTTTATGTACCTGGTAGATTAGTTATGTTTCCCAGCCTTAGAGAAGTGGTCTTTTGTATGAGATGGCCTATGCATCTAAGCAGCACACTTCCCTCTTTTCACCCAAACTACATGCTTTAGAAGTTTCCCCTATGAGGGCTATGCAGGTCCTTCCGCCGTGTTGGTCTGATTGTGTGGACAATCTTGTAGACTTTACTGGCCCTTGGTCTGGTTGACTGCCAGGTCCTGCTTTGTGCAGAAGCTGCCAGGTGCTGGCTGGCAGGGCCAGGTCACAAGGTGGCAGACTGCAAAAGCCAGAAGACCCTGTGACTAATGCTAGACTACTGGGAGGCATAATGGGGTCATGGAGCCTGGCTCCAGAGCATAGGAATCCTAGAGCTGGTTTTGGATCACTAGTTGGTTACAGGGACATTCCTGACACAGTTGGGTACAGGGTCCAGGGTATCCTGAAGCTTGGGTTGGCTTGCTATTGCACATGGCTAGGACCCAGTTGACCCCAGGGCAGGATCTAACCTGCTGAAGCACACTGAGTACAGATGCTGTTTCCGCGCATCTGTTGTCTGTTGCCTGATGGATGGAGCTATGTCCTGGGCTTGCTAATTGGTAGGACCATGTCCAGTAGTGGCTGTGGGCTTCAGTGGTCTTAAGACATCCTATGGTAAATGGGTGGGGATGTATTAACTAACTAAGCCAGTTAGTTTCTTGGCCTGAGGCATTTCTTTGGTTCATAATATTGTACAGAAGGGGTGATCAAAACCAGCCCTAAGAATAAGAAAGACAAAAAGGCAAAATGGTTGTCTGAGGAGATATTACAAAGCACTGGGAAAAGAAGAGAAGCAAAAGGCAAAGGAGAGAAAGAAAGATATATCCATCTGAATGCAGAGTTCCAAAGAATAGCAAGGAGAGATAAAGTCTTTCTCAGTGATTATTGCAATGAAATAGAGAAAAACAATGGAATGGGAAAAGGTAGAGATCTCAAGAAAATGAGAGATACCAAGGGAATATTTCATGCAAAAATGGGCACAATAAAGAACAGAAATGGTATGGGCCTAATACAAGCATAAGATATTAAGAAGAGGTGGCAAGAAAACACAGAACAATAAAAAAAAGATACTGAAAACCCAGATAACCACAAAGATGTGATCGCTCACCTAAAGCCAGACATCCTGGAGTGTGAAATCAAGTGGGCCTTAGGAAGCATCACTACAAACAAAGCTAGTGGAGGTGATGGAGTTCCAGTTGAGCTATTTCAAATCCTAAAAGATGAGGCTGTGAAAGTGCTACACTCAATATGCCAGCAAATATGGAAAACTCAGCAGTGACCAGAGTACTGGAAAATGTCAGTTTTCATTCCAATCCCAAAGAAAGGCAATGCCAAAGACTGTATAAACTACCATACAACTGTACTCATCTACACACTAAGAAATTAATGCTTAAAATTCTCCAAGCCAGGCTTCAACAGTATGTGAATCAATAACTTCTAAATCTTCAAGCTAGATTTAGAAAAGGCAGAGGAACCAGAGATCAAATTGCCAACATCTACTGGATCATAGAAAAAAACAAACGAAAAACATCTACTATTCTTTCACCAGCTATGCTGAAGCCTTTGACTGTGTGGGTCACAAGCAACTGTGGAATAGTCTTAGACACGGAAATAACAAATCAACTTACTTACCTCCTGAAAAATCTGTATGTAGGCCAAGAAGCAACAGTCGGAACTGGACATGGAACAACAGACTGGTTCCAAATTGGGAAAGGAGTTTGTCAAGGCTGTATATTGTCAACTTGCTTATTTAACTTATATGCAGAGTGTATCATGAGAAATGCTGGACTGGTTGAAGCACAAGCTAGAATCAAGATTGCTGAGAGAAATATCAATAAACTCAGATATGCAGATAACACAACCCTTGTGGCAGAAAGCAAAGAGGAACTTGCTCTTGCCTCTAGGAGACTGAAATAGCTGGCATAAAACTCAACATTCAAAAAACGAACATCATGGCATCCAGTCCCATCACTTCATGGCAAATAGATGGAGAAACAATGGAAACAGTGACAGACTTTATTTTCTTGGGCTCCAAAATCACTGAGGATGGTGACTGTAGCCATGAAATTAAAAGATGCTTGCTCCTTGGAAGAAAAGCTATGGCAAAACTAAACAGCATATTAAACAGCAGAGCCATTACTTTGCCAACAAAGGTCCATCTAGTCAAAGCTATGCTTTTTCCAGTAGTCATGTATGGATGTGAGAGTTGACCATAATGAAAGCTGAGTGCCAAAGAACTGATACCTTTTAATTGTGGTGTTGGAGAAGACTCCTCAAAGTCCCTTGGACTGCAAGATTAAACCAGTCAATCCTAAAGGAAATCAGTCCTGAATATTCACTGGAAGGGCTGATGCTGAAGCTGAAGCTCCAATATTTGGCTACCTGATGTGAAGAAATGACTCATTGGAAAAGACCCTGATGCTGGGAAAGATTGAAGGCAGGAGGAGAAGGGGACAACAGAGGATGAGATGGTTGGATGGCATCACCGACTCAATGGACATGAGTTTGAGCAAGCTCCAGGAGTTGGTGATGGACAGGGAAGCCTGGCGTGGGGCAGTCCATGGGGCTGTAATGAGTTGGACATGACTGAGAAACTGCACTAAACTGAAATGAGACATCCCAGCACTACTGCCTACAGGCTATTGGGTAGGGCCAATTCTTGGAGTTAATGAGCTAGAGTGAAGATTCTGCAATGGCAGCCCGCCACACCACAGTCCACACAGCAGAAGTAACTCCCATGAATGGCTGCTGACAATTTCTATATCTTCTGGGTGCAACAGTCACTCCTCTGCTCTCTTAGAGATTCTCTAAGACTAGCAAGTAGGTCTGGCCATTTCCTATCAAATTTCTGCTTTTAATCTGGGTCCTAGAGCATGTGAGATTTTGGGTGTGTCTTTTAAGAATGAAGTCTATTTTCTTCCAATCCTGTGAGATTCCTGAAATTAAGCCCCACTGGTCTTCAAAGCCAAATGTCTGAGGACTCATCTCAGTGCAGGATCCCCAGACTGGAAAGCCCAATGTGGGATTTAGAACTTTCACTCCTGTAGGAGAACCTCTGCAATATATTTGTTTTCCAGTTTGTGGGTCACCCACCCAGGGTTATGAGACCTGACTGTATCAGGTCTCATTTTGATTCCTTCTTTATGTCTTTAGTTGTAGATCTTTTCTATTAGGTTCCAATCTTTTTCATCTATGACTGTCCTGCAGAGTTGTGATTTTGCATATACACAATGGAATATTACTCAGCTATAAGAAAAGAACACATTTGAGTCAGTTCTAATGAGGTGGACAAAACTGGAGCCTATTATAACAGAGTTAAGTAAGTCAGAAAGAAAAACACCAATATAGTATATTAACACATTTGTATAGAAGTTAGAAAGATAGTAACAGCGACCCTACATGCAAGACAGCAAAACAGACACAGATGTAAAGAACAGACTCTGTGGAAGAAGGCGAGGGTGGGATGATTTGAGAATAGCGTGGGTCTCCTGAATTGCAGACAGATGCTTTACTGTCTGAGCCAGAGAAGCCTAACATGTATATTACCATATGTGAAATAGATGGCCAGTCCCAAGTTCGCTGCAGGAAACAGGGCACTCAAATCAAGTGCACTGGGACAATCCAAAGGGATGGGATGGGAAGAGAGGTAGGTGGGGGGTTTGGAACAGGGGGACACATGTACACCATGGTTGATTCATGTCAATATATGACAAAAACCACCACAATGCTGTAATTAACCTCCAATTAAAATAATTAGAAAAACAGTTGTGATTTTGGTGTGCTTGTGAAGAGAGTTGAGCTCAGTTTTTCCACCCTTCTATCCTGGCCAAACCCTTGGTGGTAGCCTTTTTACATGTATTTTCTACAAAGCCTTTAGTCTCTGTTTTCTTTACATTTTACAGTCTGATTTGTCAGTCATTAAGGGAATTCTCTGAGTGCTAGTGACTATTACAAAAAAGAGCTTACTTCACCTTCCTCTCTCCCTTATTTTCAGTTACATCATTTCTACTTTGTTGTAACACTTGTATATTATATTCCCACCCTTAGCCCCACCATTTAGTTTTGGTTCAACTTGGTTCAATTAATGAAATGCTCACAATCATTTCTTTTCCTAAAGTTTCCCTAGTCATATCCTCTAGTAGATTTCTCTGGAAGCCTCAGGAGGATATTCCATGAGTACCTAAAGTGGCTTTTGTTTTTCTCATACTGCCAAATGTTTGTTTGAGGATTTTTCAGTTTAATCTATTGTCTATTTTATTTTCTGCTACTTAGTGTGATTTTTTTTCCCAGGAAATTTTCATCAACTGAGATGTATACTCATCTCTGTCTTTTTATGGTGGCTTTATGAAGATGTAAACTGCTTTGATCAATTTACTTCACAGACAGACGTGGCAATCTTGAATGGCTTATAAGCTTCCAGGTTTAAGGATGCTCTCTGCTCTCAATGTAATAAAGAACAATTTCTTTAATGGATGACAGTTTTGTGATAGTTGTGTGCTCCCTTTTCTTTTACGGTTATTTGTCTTATAGGATCCTGAATTTCACCTCTTCAATTTTTTTCCCCTTTAACCATTCATAATCCAAAGGACATGCCCCAGTTCCTTTTGACTTTCTTCTCCCAGAAGAGACTGCTTGTATATACCAGGATTTTTTTTTCAGTATTTTCAATTGAAGTGGACTGTTAGCTCACACTTAAGCTTTGTACTTCCAGATCCCTTTTTAACATTTTCTAGACCCTTTAACACATCCTTCATCCTCCACAAAAGTTTGCCTCAAAAACTCAAAAAATAACTACTGGAAGAATAAAGCTAGAGGCATCAAGTTTCAAGCTATATTACAAAACTATAATGATCAAAACAGCATGGCACTCTTATAAAACAGACATATAGAAAAACGGAGCAGAAGAAAGAACTGGGAAATAAATGCACACATATATGGACAATCAATTGACAACAAAGGAGCCTAGAATATACAATGGGAAAAGCACAGAGTCTTCAATAAGTGTTGTTGGGAAAACTGGATAGCAACATGCAAAAGAATGAAACTGGACCCAACTTACACCATACACAAAAATTAAAATGAATTAAAGACATTAATGTAAGGCCTGACACTCTAAAACTCTAAAAGGAATTATAGGTCATAAGCTCCTTGATATCAGTCTTGATGATGAATTTTTTATATTTGACACCAATACCAAAGGCAAAAAAAAGCACAAACAGCAGGGTTATATCAAACTAAAAAGTTTCTGCACAGCAAAGGAAATCATTAACAAAATGAAAAAGCAAGCTACCAAATGGGAGAAAATGTTTGCAAATCATATATTAATATATGATAAGGGGTTAGTATCCAAATATATAAAGAACTCACCTAACTCAATTGCAAAAAATTCCAATTACAAATGGGCAAAATACTCATTTTTTCTAAAGAACACATACATAAGGTCAATAAGCACATGAAAAGATGTTCAATATAACAAATAATCAGGGAAGTACAAATCAAAACCACGATGAAGTATCACCTCATTCCTGTTCAAGTGGTTATCATCAAAAAGACAAGAAATAAGTGTTGGTAAGGATGTAGAGAAAAGGACACATTCGTGCATTGTTGGTAGATTGATGCAGCCACTATGCAAAGTAGTATATTTTTCAAAAAGTTAAAAATATAACTAACACATGATGCAGCAATTCTTCTTCTGGATATTTATCTGAAAGAAAAAAAATGACTATCTGAAATAGATATCTGCACTCCATGTTCACTGTAGCATTAGTTCAAAATCCAGGACAGGAAAATACACTAAGTATCCAATGATGGATGAATAGATAAGAAAATGTGTATATGATGGAAATTATTCAGCCATAAAGAAGGAAACTTTGCCATTTGTGACACCATGGATGGAATCTGAAGACATTATGCCAAAGTGGAGTAAGTTAGAGAGAAAGACAAATACTGTACGATCTTATGTGTGGACCTAAGAGCAAAAAACAAAAAATCTGAACTCACAGGTACAGAGTTCAGATTCAAGGGTCTGGGAGTTGGCAAAATAGATAAAGGAGGTAAAAAATACAAACTTCCAGCTATAAAAGAAATTAATAATGGGATATAATGTAAAACATGGTGGTTATAGTAATACTGTACATTTCAAAATCATTAAAAACTAGAGCTTAAAAGTTATTGTAATCAGAAAAAAAATGTCCACTTATGTGTGGTGATGGGTGTTAAGATTTATAGATACAAATACTGAATCATTGTTATATACCTGAAAATAATATAGTGTTATATGTGAAATACAGTTCAATAATAATAAAAACTCTTCTGCAATTTGTCATCCATATTTATTCTTACTTCAGGTAGTTTGCAAACTGTTGTTTTCTCTAGTTGTGCTAAAGGTGTGGATCAACCATGGCTTTGCTTTAGATTATTATATATAGTTTCCAGAAAACATGTAAGAGAGATCTGGGTTTTGATGCATCCCATTATCTTTAGGAAAATAGATTTCAGATTTTTCTCCCCTTAGTCAACTGACTTTAGTCAACCCCATAATACAGGAGCAAAGGATGGAAGTATAGCAAAAAGAGTCCTTTAAACTATGCCATTTCAACCTGATAGTGGGGCTCCTGGGCTCATACCTGGTGATAAAGTAACACCTAATTCATTAGGGTCAATCTCTATTAAAGCCTTTGACTGTGTGATCACAATAAACTGGAAAATTCTGAGAGAGACAGGAATACCAGACCACCTAACCTGCTTCTTGAGAAACCTGTATACAAGTCAGGAAGTGACAGTTAGAACTGGACATGGAACAACAGACGGGTTCCAAATAGGAAAAGGAGTACGTCAAGGCTATATATTGTCACCCTGCTTATTTAACTTCTATGCAGAGTACATCATGAGAAACGCTAGGCTGGAGGAAGCACAAGCCGGAATCAAGATTGCCAGGAAAAATGATATAACAATAACCTCAGATATGCAGATGACAGCACCCTTATGGCAGAAAGTGAAGAAATAAAGAGCCTCTTGAAGAAAGTAAAAGAGGAGAGTGAAAAAGTTGACTTAAAGCTCAACATTCAGAAAACTATGATCATGGCATCCAGTCCCATCACTTCATGGCAAATAGACAAGGAAATAGTGGAAACAGTGGCTGACTTTATTTTTCTGGGCTCCAAAATCGCTGCTGATGGTGACTGCAGCCATGAAATTAAAAGACGCTTACTCCTTGGAAGGGAAGTTATGACCAACCTAGAGCATATTAAAAAGCATAGACATTACTTTGCCAACAAAGGTCCGTCTAGTCAAGGCCATGGTTTTCCTGGTGGTCATGTATGGATGTGAGATTTGGACTACAAAGAAAGCTGAGCGCCAGAGAATTGATGCTTTTGAATGTGGTGTTGGAGAAGACTACTGAGAGTCCCTTGGACTGCAAGGAGATCCAACCAGCCCATCCTAAAGATCAGTCCTGGGTATTCATTGCAAGGACTGATGCTGAAGCCGAAACTCCAGTACTTTGGCCACCTGATGCAAAGAGCTGACTCATTTGAAAAGACCACGATGCTGGGAAAGATTGAAGGTGGGAGAAGAGGAAGACAGAGGATGAGATAGTTGGATGGCATCACCGACTCAATGGACATGGGTGTGGATGGACTCCAGGAGTTGGTGATGGACAGGGAGGCCTGGCGTGCTGCAGTTCATGGGGTCTCAAAGAGTTGTGAGCAACTGGACTGAACTGAACTGAATCTCTATTAAACCTAATCACAAACTAAGAGCTGTTTTTCAGGAAGAGAATTATTTGCCTAAGAAAATGCAACTTTTTTCAAATCTTGGAGGTCTTTTTTCAGTTTTTCCTATCAGAGACTAGACACATTTCAAGTACATTGGACCCATTGAGTCAAAATTGGTGAAGTGCATAGCTGATTACATTGTTGCTTTTACCACATGGGTTTATTTTGCCTGAGACCCCTATTCAAAACCCATTAACTTCTGATCACACAGCAAATACACCAGTGTAGTTTTTCCTAATGTGTTTGGATTATGGTTCATTAAAGATCTTCATTTTGTTTCTGAGAAGATATCTTTTTACTTAAAAGAAATTTAGATAAAATATAGAAGAGACAGACCAATTTATCATTGCACTGTACCTGGAGTGAAGGGAACTAGAAGTGTGATCTCATAAGCTTTCCTCATAATCATGTATTTTGTAATCCTTCCACAGTCTAATATAAACACATACAAATGTTTTCTCCCTCTTTACCCAAAATACATCATAGGATCTTATACACATTATTTCTAAACTTTACACTTTTCCCATCGCTTTCTATATTAGGAATAAAGAGTATTATTTATACCACCTTTTCAGTTCGGTTCAGTTCAGTCGCTGTGTCCAGCTCTTTGCTACCCCGTGAACCATACCACCCCAGGCCTCCCTGTCCATCACCAACTCCTGAAATTTACCCAAACTCATGTCCATTGAGTTGGTGATGCCATCTAACCATGTCATCCTTTGTAGTCCCCTTCTCCTCCTGCCTTCAATGTTTCCCAACATCAGTGTCTTTTAAAATGAGTCAGCTCTTCGCATCAGGTGGGCAATATACTGGAATTTCAGCTTTAACATCAGCTCTTCCAATGAACACCAAGGACCAGTTTCCCTTAGGATGGACTGGTTGGCTCTCCTGGCAGTCCAAGGGATTTGCAAGTCTTCTCCAACACCACAGTTCAAAAGCATCAATTCTTCTTTGCTCAGCCCTGTTTACAGTCCAACTCTTACTATGCACCAATAAATGTATTATTTAATCAGCCCCCTAATGAGGGCTTCCTTGATAACTCAGTTGGCAAAGAATCCGCCTGCAGCGTAGGAAACCCCAGTTCGGTTCCTGGGTCGGGAAGATCTGCTAGAGAAGTGACAGGCTACCCACTCAAGTATTCTTGGGCTTCTCTGGTGGCTCAGCTGGTAAAGATTCACCTGCAATGTGGGAGACCTGGGTTCAACCCGTGGGTTGGGAATATCCCCTAGAGAAGAGAAAGGCTACCCATTCCAGTATTCTGGCCTTAATTCCATAGTCCATGGGGTCCCAAAGAGTCAGATAGGACTAAGCAATTTTCACTAGTGACATTACAGTTACAAAATGTCTCAATGAATAGTTTTACACATACTATTTCACACACATGTGCAAGTATATTCCAGAAGTAGGACTTCTGGATCAAAGATTTAAGTATTTATAATTATGGATGATAGCTGAATAATTGCTCTCTACATGAATTACACTAATTTATAATCTCACCTGCAATGTATGAGAATGCTCATTTTATTCAATGCTTCCAAAGGTTTATCAACCTTTTGAATTTCTGTAAATCTAACTTTTCAGACTGCATTTTTATGAGATAAAGCACTTTTTCATATGTTTAAGGGCCAAGTCTTCTGCCTTCATACATTTTGCCCATTTTCCTCTTTGAGTGGAAGTTCTTTTCATTGATATTTATAAATATTTGATATTAGCACTTTGTGAATCAATTATTTTTAAAGCTTTATCATTTGTCTTTTGACATAACTGACAGCATTTTCTTGCTACACAGGCTTTCCTTTTTAGACTGGACTTTCACCTTCTTCTATGATGGCCTTTAGATTGTGAGTCATAGTTAGGGAAAACATCTGCATGCTAATATTTTAAAAGGAAAACCAGAGAAGAGAGGTTAAGGTTAAACTCTCTGCATAATGCATACCAGGGTTTTTACGCAAGCCAAGGATCATAGGTACTTAGCATTTCATATTCCAGCCATAGCTCCTTGCACAAAGTTGCACAAAGAATTTGATCAACGGCTGTCTTTAGAAGTGTGTCCCTGTCCAGTGTGCTGCATGACACAGCTAATAAAATTATCAATTAATAATGGTTTGTGGTTAACAGCTTATTATAGAGCCTGTGCTATAAGAATTAAAGCAGCAAGTAATCAGTAGCTATGTTCACAAGTGAAATTTCATATGCAGTATGAACAAAATTAACCATTACATCAACCATTACAAGCTCAAACATTACATCACAGAGACAGTGCTTGATATGAATGCACTGATTATATATTTCTGGTTAAAGGGAACAGAAAGAATGAGAAACCAGTACATTAAATGACTACTATATATTATATAATTACACCTAAACAATACAGGCTACCACTTGAATGCTTTCTACTTGGAAGTGTTTTACTTTTAACGTTGTAAAGTTACCAGTTATACAGATTTGAAATTATAGCTTCGAGGGATTAAAAATCATGTACAAATTCAGAGTTATTACTTGGCTGTGGCAGAACAGGTAATCAAACCTGAGGCTTGTATATACCTGCCATACAGGTATGGCAGCTATGGCAGAAATGGTAATCAAAAGGCCAAAGTTTGTATGTTTCCCTTCTATGGATCTCCAAATGCACTGTGTGATTGGTAAACTCTCTGAATTGTGATGTACAGTTGATCCTCCAAGAACACAGTGGGTTAGGAGTATCCACGTTCCAGTATCCATGGTTCCATACTGGCTCGCAGATGATGTACTATAGCAGAACATATTTATTGAAAAAAATTCACATATAAGTGAACGCATACATGTTATTGTTCAAGTGTCAACTGTATAATATTTTAAGTGAAAAAGTTATGTGGGAACTTGTAATTATATTTGGGCCATTCCAAACATTTCTATGAAAAACTGAATTAATTTGTCCGTTTATCTTCTGCTTTGAACCTGAGTCACTTCTGCATCTCAAGGGTATTTCCATAGCAGTTGACAAAATACTCACTGTATGTTTGCTGAAGGAGTGATATGAAGCTGTGAATCACAGAACTTAATAACTGTAAAATCAGACGTCAGAAAAAAATTAACACTAGTTAAGGATAATGTCTATGCTCATTTAAATTTGAAAATCTAAGGCAACAACCTAGAGAAAGTATTAAGTATGGTCCGATGGAATGAACCTTCTTTAGAGGATGAAAACAAGACTAATTTACTTACTATCTCCAATAACTTCTGCTAAAATAACTTCAGTAGAAGAAATATATGCAGCTATTTAATATTCTACTTGTCAAAACCCTATATTCCATACAATGAGATGATTATCAAAGCTAGTATCTGGTATCTAACCAGTGCAAAGATTTTTGTCTCTTATGGAAACCATCATTAGAAACTGATCACAGATGTATGCTGCTAAACTATTAAACAGCCCAAATGACCTGAGTTCATTAATTACTCATCAGAAAGAGGGGAAAACATCACTGGGTTAATCAACAAAATATTTCTACTGGTCCCTAAAAAGGACTTTATTAGTATGTTTCACAAAACTATTAATTTTCTTCCTGCATTATTCTTTGCTTTGCTCCCAGTTAAGACACTGAGCCTATGGAATGCATACCAAGTAGGGGAAACTGGTTTGTAGAAGGGCAAGACAATTGTGAGAACTCAATTTTTTGTACATACTAACAAACAAGTGAGACACAGGCATATTGGAAACACTGTATATTTAATGTCAAAGAATTTGAATTCAAGTACAAAAATTAAACAACACATGATTTCAACATTAAAACACTGTAACACTTCTTATTCAACTATACATCGAATATCAAAAAAACAGAAGTATAACTACAAAAACCTTGAATATCTTAACAGCAAAATTATAATTTCTACAACAAATAATTATTAACTAAAATATTTATAGTTATTTTCAAGGACCACAATGGTAGACTGCTTTTTCTTTAGTACTGCATAAAATTTGCATCTTAATCTTTTTGCCCTTCATTTCTTTTTACATAATAGTTAGATGCTTCTGGTTATATAATTGTTCTAATCTCTGATACAGATAAGTGATCCCTGGTAATCAAATATAGTGCTTTAATACTTGTGAAACTCTATTTAGTAAAGTTACAATGAAAAAATTTAATGTAAACTTCTGGGTTCTATTGACCACTCAAGAATCAGAAGTTATTTAAAATCCTCCAAATTCAAAACGAACAGTAGTTTGTTATACCTTTATCAAGAGAAATCACCGAGTAACTTTTTAACCGTGGCATTTTCATAAGTTTTACAACTGTAGGTTATTCTGATGTTTACTATGACTGATGTTTACTATGTTGAATATATAATTTTCATTTTAAAACCAAATGTACAAACCCGATTCTAAAATAAAACTACTTTAATGTGCATGCTTTACAAAGAAACTTCATATTCCTGTTTACAGTATTTTCTTCAGAAGAATGAGGCCTGATTGGAGATATATAATCGCTGTCCAACATGGCTGCCATTAGCAAGAGGTATCGTTGGTGACAAGGAATAGCTTGGATAAGAGTAAGGCCTTGAAGTATAAGGAAGCACGCTGGGAGTCCCAGAAGAGAGGGTAGCACTAACAGGGGAAAGACTGTTTACTGAGCTGCGACGGTAATTGTAGTCTGTAAATAAATACATAACAATTATGCTGCACATCTTTATGGTTACAAATTTAACTCAAAGAGACAACGCATCATAACTATAATCACAGTTTAACATACTGTTCCAAGACTTTCAAAATCCTGGTCATCTTATATTGCTGGTAAAGACTATTTCAGCATTCACTGCATTGCAAACCCTGACAGTTTCATCAGTCAGTTATGTAAACTTTCACTGACACAATGCTTCAGAGATCTTACTAGAATGCATTCTTGGATATCTATTAATTGTCTTGTGTCTTTATGATCACCAAAAGAGAGAACCTCTGATTTCTCTTACTCTATTCACAATGAAGCTCCTTTTAAATCTGATATTGACACTAAGGGGTAGGTCATCCATGAAGAAAAGATTTAAAACACTGAATTTATTATTTGCTTCTCTTTGAAAATTGTATTATGTGAAATATTTACCCCTGGATGGCAAAAATTGTCTAATATTTCATTACTTAAATATTAATATAAACAATTATACAACTCGACAAACCAACTTAATATCAGAATCCTA
This sequence comes from Raphicerus campestris, assembly GCA_006410735.1. Classification (NCBI taxonomy): domain Eukaryota; kingdom Metazoa; phylum Chordata; class Mammalia; order Artiodactyla; family Bovidae; genus Raphicerus; species Raphicerus campestris. The sequence continues at coordinate 275,489 of SJYW01043500.1, read as the reverse complement.
CCAGTACCATAAAACAGTAAAATGAATCATCTTCATAAAATAAACGTCAAGAAACCATTATCAACTTACAACATTGAGAAATTCAAAAATTAACCCAAATTATTTTTTGAAAACCAGTATTTGAAATATTACTGTTTCAAAAGAAACATTCATCTTATATAGATGCAATTTCCTGCTTCATTAATTATAATGTTTAGAGATGTGTGTTACCATTAAAGACCAAATCTGTTAAATCCTGTACTTTCCAAAAACTCAACTATGTTCTTTAGTGTAGAGTAAGTCAAAGAGTGTGAAAATGACTACAAAATGATTATTTATAAAAGGTATGGTACTTCTAGGAATGTAAGAAATTAGGTCATCTAATATATAGGTCAAGTCTTTTCAATATTTTCCTGGTACTATAAATGAGGCTTAAAAATGAACATTAATCTAGTATTATTATGGAACTTAATAGTAGGCCAACAGGAATGAGATCAACTGCAGGGGAATAAGCTCAAGAAACATCAGAAAGAACCTAGTTAAGAAAAAAAATGGAAAAAATAAAAATCAGTTAAATGTAAGTTTAATTTCTAGCACTGTAAAACTCATAATTTTTATAAACTTTTAATGGTACCATAAGATCAATGAAAGCAGTCTGCTACAAGAAGACAAATATCAAGATATCCAGTTAAAAATATTTTCAATATTGTGAAACTGGATAAGGAACTATCCATTTGATACCATTTGCTTTCCTAATATCTAGGTATTATAGAATAAAGTAATATAAATCCAGGTATTATAGAAATTTTTTTTCTTCTTTTAAAGGATCCTCTTTGCCTGAAGCATTACAATATTGAGTATAAATAGAAAGCTTAATGTTTCTGATAATTCTAATAACTGTTTTTTTTAAAAAGTTCTGATTCCTCTCATTCTAAAAATTATCACACAAATACAATCAATTCCTTATTCATATAGTTCATGTTTTCAAATTTTAACAATGTGATCATAGACAACAGGATTTAAAAGAATAGATCTTTAAAAATTTATACTTTGTATATGGGGAAATGCCATTTTCAGAGAAATCACTTTCACTTTGGGTTTATATCCATTCAAGATCTAATGCAGCCTGTTCATGGAATGTGGCTAAAAAAGAGATTTTCACAAGATTTCACAAAGAAGATACAGACAACTGGCTACTTACAGAGTGTTCACTAGGTCTGAAAAACTGCATTTTTTTATATACCCCTACTGTAAACCTTCAATTTAAAAACACACTAATGACCACTGTAGGTTCACACTCTGAAGGAGATGAAAATATAAAATTAAAAAGGCACTTTGATGGCTTTATTCATAGAGGATAAAGAAAAAAAATTCTCCCTAATACTACAAAGATTGGGAAATAAAAAGCTTCAAATGTTTATAAGCATTCCAAAAAAAAATTCTTTTGCAATTTAAAACTCTAAATATATTCAGAAAAACATCTGGGTGTCTAGAAAATATAATACATAACAAACTTGAGAGAATACCTGTGAGATAAATCTAGATGAATTGTATTTCCTCTAATATGTAATTTATGTATCACAGACAACAGAACTCAGAAACATCACTGATTTCTATGAAACAACAAATTAGCAAATGAATTAGAATTCCTAATATATATTTACTTGCCCATCTCTGCTTTTTCTTCCCAATGAACATCCTTAGTTCTTCAATCCCACTGTTTCTGCCTCAGACTGGGATATGGACTCCCCTCCCCCTTCTTCTTAAGGGAATGATACAGAGCCAGTTTCAGAATTTGTTTTACACTGATAATTATTCAACTGTCTTAATACTTTTTAAATTGAGGTAAAATTTACATTTTACATTTAAATTGAGGTACAATTTATATGGGGCTTCTCTAATAGCTCAGCTGGTAAAGAATCCACCTGCAATGCGGGAGACCTGGGTTCGGTCCCTGGGTTGGGAAGATCCCCTGGAGAAGGGAAAGGCTATCTACTCCAGTATTCTGGCCTGGAGAATTCCATGGAATGTATAGTCGCAAAGAGTTGGACATGGCTGACTTTCACTTTCACAATTTACATACAATAAAATGCATACATCTTATGTGTTCATTACAATGAGTATTGCTAATTATAAAAACCTATGTAAACAACACCTAAAGCAAGATAAAAAATATATCCTTCAATCTAGAAGATCCCATTATCCATTTAAGAGTCCTTCTATTTGAGGCAACCACTTTCTGATTTCTAGCATTATTTAGTTTTGCCTGTTCTCGGACTTTATATAAAATAAATTCTTAAGTTACTTTTTATGTCTAGATTCATTCATGTTATATCAGTAGTCTGTTCATTCTTATTGTTGAGTAAGTAGTATTCCACTGAATGAATACACAATTTCTTTATCCATTTACCTGTTGATAAAAATTTGAGTTGTTTCTAACTTTGACTATTATGTTTAAGCTGTTATATACATTCTTATACAAGTTCCTTTGTGAATATATATTTTCATTTCTTTGGGGTAAATAACTAACAGTATAATTGCTAGGTGATAGTGTAGAGACAGACACTGCTAAACAGTGCATTTATAGCAGTACATTCACATCAATAAAATATGAGCGCTCGAGCTGCTCCACACCTAAAATTGGTTATTGCCAGAGCTTTTAATCACTGCTATTCCAGTGATATGAAATGATATCTCATTTTGGTTTTAATTTGTATTTCACTTATGTTTAATAAGGATTCCCTGGTGGCTCAGACGGTAAAGAATCTGCCTGCAATGCAGAAGACTCAGGTTTGATCCCTGGGTTAGGAGGATCCCCCGGAGAAGAAAATGACAACCCACTCCAATCTTCTTGCCTGGAGAATCCCCATGGACAGAGGACTCTGGTGGGTTATAGTACACAGGGTCACAAAGAGTCACACACGACTGTGAGACTAACATTTTTACTTTCACAAAATTTCATCATAAAATTTAGAGGTCTCCAGATAATCTGGGTTTCAGAAAACCTCAGTTCAGTTCAGTCACTCAGTCGTGTCTGACTCTTTGCAATCCCATGAATCGCAGCACGCCAGGCCTCCCTATTCATTACCATCTCCCAGAGTTCACTCAGACTCAACGTTCATCGAGTCCGTGATGCCACCCAGCCATCTCATCCTCTGTCATCCCCTTCTCCTCCTGTCCCCAATCCCTCCCAGCATGAGTTTTTTCCAATGAGTCAACTCTTCGCATGAGGTGGCCAAAGTACTGGAGTTTCAGCTTTAGCATCATTCCTTCCAAAGAAATCCCAGGTCTGATCTCCTTTAGAATGGACTGGTTGGATTACCTTGCAGTCCAAGGGACTCTCAAGAGTCTTCTCCAACACCACAGTGTTGGGGGCCAGCGTGAGGAACTCCGCCCTTGGCAAAGGTCATGAGGAAGGGGGCTTTGGCATAGGCAAAGGCGTGATCAAGCCTCAGGAAATCCCCTGTTCCCGAGCATCTACCCCAAAACCAGGGTACTTTACGGGGAGCTTTCCCCCATAACCATTTCTCTCCGAGAAGGAGTTAACTTGCAGACCCAGTTAATAAAAATTCCTGGGCGTGACAAGAGTGTTTCAACTTACAAACTCTGAAGGTTCTCTAGCCTGCCTGATCAGGTTTGTCCGGCCGCATGTGATTATTTACAACCCCCCCAACTGTGAGAGGCACAAGATGCTTTAAAACTTTCTAAATACAGACTCTTTTGAGAAGTTAGATTATTATTCAGTTCAGTCAGTTCAGTTCAAAGTATAGCATTATTGCGTTGATTAGGAATTACATTGGTGAAGGGTTTTTTCCTTTGTCCTGTCAATAATTACTGCTAATTCCCTGCCCTGGGTATGACAAGGATGTCTCAGGTCAAACCTCTCTGCTGACAGACTAGCTTGTGTGACAACCTCTCAACCATAAACAGCACAGAGAGTTTGGAGTATTAGCATAGGGCTTTTCTCATTTGATTGCCCACAGGCCTCCATACCCTTAGGCACCTGGAAATATATTAATCAATGTATTTGGAATATAGAAAAAGAAATATACTAGTTTTTGATGTTAGCCATATTAGACTTTTTGAATTAATGAATTTTCTCTTTTGTTATAGATCACTGTACTTTGTTACAAATCACTGTGTCCTTGCTTTGCAAAAATGTAACTTTATCACTATCTTAAGACTAAATAGATCTTAAGGGAAACACTGGTAAAGGGTTTTCACTTGTTGTGCTGATGCTTGCTACTAAATCTCCATATTCCCTGCCCTTATAATGAATATAACTAGCATATAGGAGAAATAAGTATTAACCTTTAAGATTAATCATGTTAACCTTGGGTTAAGTGAATTCCTTTCCTAGTTGTAACTAACTACACCCTCACCGTATAGGAATGCAACTTTATTTGGAGGGTGGTGCCTGATTTAGAAAAAATCACCCCTGGAAAAATAAGTTTTCTGGTTAACTGACCAGTATCAGAAAGAGCCACAAAATGTCAGCAGACCTCATGGTCAGAAGATGATGTAAAAACTCATAAGACCTTTGTATAATTTTATACGAAGCACCTGATTGTGACAAGGGTCAGGTCTGCTGACCCCCGCGTGACTCTGTATTCAACCCTATGTATAACAAAAGGTATAAAAACAAACCTGAAAAATAAAGAAAGAGGATCAGTTCCTGGAAAGACTGACTCCCCCGTGTCGTTTCTTTCTTGCTCCTCCCTTTCCTGGCTGAATTCCCATCCGGTATGGGGGTACGCACCAAGCCTTATCTGCCTGGGCTTATGTAGGTGGTGATTAGTATTCCACTTNGAAATATATTAATCAATGTATTTGGAATATAGAAAAAGAAATATAGTAGTTTTTGATGTTAGCCATATTAGACTTTTTGAATTAATGAATTTTCTCTTTTGTTATAGATCACTGTACTTTGTTACAAATCACTGTGTCCTTGCTTTGCAAAAATGTAACTTTATCACTATCTTAAGACTAAATAGATCTTAAGGGAAACACTGGTAAAGGGTTTTCACTTGTTGTGCTGATGCTTGCTACTAAATCTCCATATTCCCTGCCCTTATAATGAATATAACTAGCATATAGGAGAAATAAGTATTAACCTTTAAGATTAATCATGTTAACCTTGGGTTAAGTGAATTCCTTTCCTAGTTGTAACTAACTACACCCTCACCGTATAGGAATGCAACTTTATTTGGAGGGTGGTGCCTGATTTAGAAAAAATCACCCCTGGAAAAATAAGTTTTCTGGTTAACTGACCAGTATCAGAAAGAGCCACAAAATGTCAGCAGACCTCATGGTCAGAAGATGATGTAAAAACTCATAAGACCTTTGTATAATTTTATACGAAGCACCTGATTGTGACAAGGGTCAGGTCTGCTGACCCCCGCGTGACTCTGTATTCAACCCTATGTATAACAAAAGGTATAAAAACAAACCTGAAAAATAAAGAAAGAGGATCAGTTCCTGGAAAGACTGACTCCCCCGTGTCGTTTCTTTCTTGCTCCTCCCTTTCCTGGCTGAATTCCCATCCGGTATGGGGGTACGCACCAAGCCTTATCTGCCTGGGCTTATGTAGGTGGTGATTAGTATTCCACTTAAACCAGTTATTCAGCCTCTTTTTCTCCACTAATTTTCCTACTACGCCTATTCCATCCCCATCTTCGAATTACCCTGGATCCACTGGGACTGGACCTCAGCACCACAGTTCAAAAACATCAATTCTTCGGCGCTCAGCCTTCTTCACAGTCCAACTCTCACATCCGTACATGACCACAGGTAAAACAATAGCCTTGACTAGACGGACCTTAGTCGGCAAAGTAATGTCTCTGCTTTTGAATATACTATCTAGTTTGGTCATAACTTTTCTTCCAAGGCGTAAGCGTCTTCTATTTTCATGGCTGCAGTCACCATCTGCAGTGATTTTGGAGCCCTCCAAAATAAAGTCTGACACTGTTTCCACTGTTTCCCCATCTATTTCCCATGAAGTGATGGAACAAGATGCCATGATCTTCATTTTCTGAATGTTGAGCTTTAAGCCAACTTTTTCACTCTCCTCTTTCACTTTCACCAAGAGGCTTTTTAGTTCTTCACTTTCTGCCATAAGGGTGGTGTCATCTACATAT
>SJYW01043500.1:214611-265617 GCA_006410735.1 Raphicerus campestris | reverse complement strand
CAACACCACAGTTCAAAAGCATCAATTCTTCGGCGCTCAGCCTTCTTCACAGTCCAACTCTCACATCCGTACATGACCACAGGGAAAACCATAGCCTTGACTAGACGGACCTTAGTCGGCAAAGTAATGTCTCTGCTTTTGAATATACTATCTAGGTTGGTCATAACTTTTCTTCCAAGGCGTAAGCGTCTTCTATTTTCATGGCTGCAGTCACCATCTGCAGTGATTTTGGAGCCCTCCAAAATAAAGTCTGACACTGTTTCCACTGTTTCCCCATCTATTTCCCATGAAGTGATGGAACAAGATGCCATGATCTTCATTTTCTGAATGTTGAGCTTTAAGCCAACTTTTTCACTCTCCTCTTTCACTTTCACCAAGAGGCTTTTTAGTTCTTCACTTTCTGCCATAAGGGTGGTGTCATCTGCATATCTGAAGTTATTGATATTTCTCCTGGCAATCTTGATTCCAGCTTGTGTTTCTTCCAGTCCAGCATTTCTCATGATGTACTCTGCATATAAGTCAAATAAGCAGGGTGCCAATATACAGCCTTGACGTACTCCTTTTCCTATTTGGAACCAGTCTGTTGTTCCATGTCCAGTTCTAACTGTTGCTTCCTGACGTGCATACAGATTTCTCAAGAGGCAGGTTAGGTGGTCTGGTATTGCCATCTCTTGAAGAATTTTCCACAGTTTATTGTGATTCACACAGTCAAAAGGGGGCTACATTCCTACTTATTACAGCATGCAAGAGACTGGCGGAATACAACCAAGCTGTTTAAATTGCAGAAGTCAAGTTGCAAAGATCTGAGATGCAAAGGCTGACTACAGGCATGTTTCACTGTATGTAGCATCTGAAAAGATTCTTTGTTATGATTTATGAGGGTCCTGATTAGGTCTTGGTTCTGACCCCAGTGACTTGCAATAAAAATGAACCCAAAGGCTTAAACTAGATATTTTATTGAAATGGTCACTTACTGATTATTCTTATTGGCTTTTCTTCTTACTGTTGATATCAATAATTTTTCTAATTAAATTATCTAAATCAAAATATTAAATAGCAATATCTTGAGTCCTCAGAAGTCTCTACTTTAAACCACCTCTTTCACTGAAGAATATTACCGACAAAAGATGGTTAATTTGAGTGACTTTTCCATATTCCACAGTTAAACAGAGAAAACAAGTTAAAAATTAGGCCTTCTAACTCCTAGGAAAGTACTATTTCCACCTGATCAAGCTCTTTTACTCTGACAAGTTTCTCAAAACTGGGTTGAGAGAAGGTGTTTCAAAAGGGTGTTGTGGGCAGGGTGAGAGAAAGACAGTGCTGAAGCTTCCCACGTGGCTCAGTTGGTAAGAATCTGCCCGCAAGGTAGGAGGACCCAGGTTTGATCCCTGGGTTGAGAAGACCCCCAGGGAATGGCAACCAACTCCAAAATTCCTGCATGGAAATTTCACTGGCCAGAGGAATCTAGTGGACTATAGTCATGGGATCACAAAGAGTCAGACATGACTGAGTGAGTAACACTAAGCCTCCCGGCTTCTGCTTGCACCTACTCACACCCTCATTTTCCACTTCAACACACAACTCTGCATTCCCTTGCCTTAAATGCTAAACTTCTATGCAACATTTAAGGAAAAGGCCCGTTTGCACACACAAAAAAGTATGAGTAATTTGCTCTAATATAATGCTTTATTAGAGATATCATTTTAATCAAACCCTCTAAAATTCCATATTTATATGCTGAATGAAAACATTTTTATAGAATAAATTTGATTTATAGGCTTAACCTTAAGTGGGCCCTTAATTCCAGAAGATTCTGAAGCTATGTCTGGAGTGAGCAGGATCGTGAGTCACAGCCATGGTGCCACGTGGTGCCAGGGAGCGAGTACAGGGCCTGGCAGTGCATGTCCCACCTGCTTGCCACTCCTGCCTCTGCAGTGAACACACTGAGGCCTCCGACCCTTCTCTGTCCAGCATGAGAGACAAACGCCACCAATATGCTTCTCAGTGGAAACTAAGAAATAGGTATACTGATTTATTCTATTTGTGTCTTGCTTTTCTGTTTCTCTCTTACACATCTTGATGGAACATCACAGAATCGCTAGCTGCTTTTGTTTTATACAAAGAAGAAAGCCTTAATAGAGATTTTAAAGTGAGTTCCAAGAAAGTATCCTCTCATATTAATCTTTTTCTTTTAGTTTCTAACCAGACACTCTTTAAATTCATTTTCCATTAGAAAGTAAATTCCTTGTAATTGGTTTTTTCTATTCTCCTTGTAGCTCTGTGAGTTCTACCTTGATATCCATCTCTTCTTTCTGATGTACCTTTTTAAAGTGTACGATTCAGTGATTTTTTAGTACATGCACAAAGTTATGCAACCAAACACCACTATCCAGAGCATTTTCAAGACCCTCAACAGAAACTCTGTATGTACCTATTAGCAGTCACTCCCCATTCCATCTCCTCCAGCTCCAACAACCACTCACTTTTCTGTTTCTTCAGATTTGCCTACTACAGATTTTTCATATAAATGAAATTACATAATTGAGGTGGTCTTTCTTAACTGACTTAGCAAGATTTAAAGGTTCATACATGTAGTATGTATCAGAACTTTTTTATAGCCATCGTATAGAGATAATGCATTTTGTTTATCCAAATTGTTTCTCCATTTGTTTATCAATGGACATTTACCTTTTGGTTGTTGGGAATAATGCTGTTAAAGAGTACGTGCACAAAATTTTGTGTGAACATATGTCTTCAATTCTCTAGAAAGAATAACTAGGAATGGAATTCCTGGGTCATATGGTAAACTCTATGTTTAACTGTCTGAGGTATCGCAAATGATTTTCCAAGAAACTATATACCATGTTAACACTCCAACAGCAATGTGAAACACCTGATGTTTTGACTTGTGAAAAACATTTCCAGCTTTAACATGTATTTTAAGCATTTCTTTAGATTTCTATGAGATCTCTTGTCAAAATTTTGAAAAAATTTACTTTTACCATTTTTTATTTCAATTTCTAATATTCTAATAGCCATAACTTACTGAACCACTGAATTTCATCTTTAAAATAGTTTTTCTAACAATATTATATATATCTAGAATATTTTTAAAAGGCTGCATTCAAACATAGACATTAAAATCATGTATGTTAGAAAACAATTAACATTTACCATTCATTATGCTGTATTTCTATCCTAGTACAGAAGACCAAGAGCTAACTGTAAAGCAGAGGAGAGCATTTTTAGAATTGGTAATTATTAAGCAACTACAACCTATTAGATATTTAAGAATCATTAATTAAATTTTATGTGATTTTTTGACTGGACTATATTAGGAGTATCAAAGTTATTGGTATTTTTACCTCATTTACTTTCCCTACTTCAAGTAAATGTTTTTTGAAGTATTTTTATTTCCTACTTAATTTTTCCTATCAGGTGACTGAGAGTAAAGGGCAAAGAGTACACATGCAATGACCGATGTGTTTCTCTAAGACTAGGGCCACAGAGGAACTGAGGTCACTATTTCTGTTTTAACATGATTTATAGGAGGATTTGAATATGATAATCTTAGTAATAGGTGGCTGGGTAAAAAAGTTACTGTCTATAACTATTTCCTTATAAGCTTCTAGTTAATTAGTTCTCTGATTTTACTAGACAANTTATTGGTATTTTTACCTCATTTACTTTCCCTACTTCAAGTAAATGTTTTTTGAAGTATTTTTATTTCCTACTTAATTTTTCCTATGAGGTGACTGAGAGTAAAGGGCAAAGAGTACACATGCAATGACCGATGTGTTTCTCTAAGACTAGGGCCACAGAGGAACTGAGGTCACTATTTCTGTTTTAACATGATTTATAGGAGGATTTGAATATGATAATCTTAGTAATAGGTGGCTGGGTAAAAAAGTTACTGTCTATAACTATTTCCTTATAAGCTTCTAGTTAATTAGTTCTCTGATTTTACTAGACAATTATATTTCTCAGATTCAATTTTGAGGGGAAATTATTACTTAAATTATGGACTGCAGCCTACCAGACTCCTCCACCCATGGGAATTTCCAGGCAAGAGTACTGGAGTGAGTTGCCATTGCCTTCTCCACCTTACAGTGTAATTCCCATATAATTTTGAAGATTTGGGTTTAAAATTCTTACTCTAAAAACTTTGATATCATATATCATAAACATTTTGTCAATTACCTGTACTGAATAGAGGAAAAGAACAGAATGGGAAAGACTAAGAGATTTCTTCAAGAAAATTAGAGATACCAAAGGAACATTTCATGCAAAGATGGGCTCGATAAAGGACAGAAATGGTANCTCCCCGGTCCTAGCCGCTCGGTTTCCCCGGTATGCCATGAGAGTGCTGTCTCAGCTGTGTATCTCCTCAGGGGAGCTGACCTTAGGCTGCAACCGCCTGGCAGGTGTCAACCGTCTAGGATCCCAATTAGACGTGGTTAGGCTGGGGCCTGCTCACAATCTGCTGAAGGATGCCCTCTCGGGCTGAGCCTGGAGCAGCACCACCCCCTTCTGGCTCTGGCTCTAGCATGTCTGCCTCTGCCCTGGCAGGGGCTAGGGTATGGACTGTGTGCAACCGGCTCACTCTGCTTTGTTATTCTCTTAGTCCTTTGTTCTGTGAGTGGGCCAGGCTGTGTGTTAGAGCCTTCTGTGGGAAAGTTCTCTCTCTCTTTATTTTTCCTCTCTAGTGATCCCCCAGTTTCGGTTGCTGTCTCACATTAGCTTCCTCAGATTGTCCTCAGGGCATTCAGGCCTGGTCCTAACCCCAAGAACTGATGATGCCACCCAGGCCTCCCTATCCAGCCTCCACTCGCTAGTCGTGGATGCGAGCATCTGGTCTGCTTCTCTGTTGACACTTGCAGTTAGGCACCTATTCTGTGTGTCTCCCCCCAGCCCCCGGGTTATGTTGCCCTCTGAGATTCCAAAACTCCCCACAGACCTGCCTGTGAGAGGGTTTCCTACTGTTTGGAAACTTCTCCTTCACGACTCCCTCTGCAGGATGGGTCTCCGTCCCTCACTCTTTTGTCTCTCTCTTTATCTTTTATATCGTGTCCCACCTCCTTTCGAAGAGAATGGGCTACCTTTCAGGGTGCCTGGTGTCCTCTGCCAGCGTTCAGAAGTTGTTTTGTGGAAGTTGGTCAGCGTTCAGATGATCTTTTGATGAATTTGTGGGAAAGAAAGTGGTCTCCCCATCCTATTCCTTGGCCGTCTTGGGACTGCCTCCATTACTCCTTTATTATAGCTCCTGTGGCTACTTTTAATATTTTGTTTCTCCTGTGATTTTCAGAAGTATTACTGTGGTAGACTTAGGTGTAATTTTCTTGGTTTTTGTCTTAATTGGAACTTTCACCTCTTCTAATCTAGATCGGTGTTTTTCACTTGTTTAAGAAAGTTCTAAGTTATTCTGTTTCCTTATATTGCTTTTGTCCCATGTTCTCTGTTTTTCTCTATGGTACTCCAGTTATGAATTGTTGGGCCATTTTACTATATCCCATTTATCTGTTGTGTTCTTTTATACTTTTCCATTCTTTTGTATACTTAGTCTGTATATTTATTCAGGCTTGTCTTTCTGCTTATGAATTCCTTTTTCACCTGTGTCTAACATGATAAAGTAATTATTGAATTTCTCAGTTCTGAAATGTCATTTGATTTTTTTGTTGTGATTTATATTTTTCTTCCAAAATTTTCAGTCTTGTTTTTTATTTCCTTGAGGATGGCAGTCATAATTATTTTGATGTCTAGTTCTGAAAAGTGTATCTACATTTCCTGTAGCTCTGTTACTGTTGACTTCTATTTCTTGTGATTTTAGGTCACATTATTTTATCTTTTTATATGATTGGTTCTTTTCAATTGAATGCCAGGTATCATATGTGAAAAATGTGATGATGTGAAAGCTAATATGCTTGCTTTAAAAAGGTGACCATAGGACTGGCAATCTCAGATTGTCTTAATATTGGCAGATATTGAGATTTTAATTTAGTCATCTAAACTAAATTAAAATTAGTCTACTTCTAGTTCTGTTTTATTCAGGGTTCTAGACATGCTCCTCAACTCCAGTTTTTGTCCTCTTACCCTCAGAAGTTTGTCTGTATGTTGCCATCTTTGTCTCTCAGATCCCTCTTTAGAATTTGCCATTCTTTGTAGGCAAAACGTACCTCCAGAAGATGTGCACACCTATTTGAGTTTCTTCCTGTCTAAGATCACACTCCCACAGTTCTTCAGTCTTGACCATTCTCAGTGCTTTTAGATAATTAGCTTTTCTTTTAATAAATGTCTGGATATTCTCACTGGGAAGGGTTGACTAAATACCTAATTTATTACATAAAAATAAAAAAATATGGTGACTTTTTCTGCTGAGTTATCTGTAAGATCAGTATTTAAAAGTCTATAGTTTTATGTGGATCAAACATTTTTTACTTGTTCATACTTGAATACAGAGATCCACCAAAATGGATGGACATTCAAATTTATACTGTATATAGCTAAGTTAGGCTTCAAGTAGATCAAGCTTAGCTGTTAATAAGTCAGATATTTTTTAAGGTTAGTATTATTTTGGCTACTTATTTCTTTTTAATACAGAGGGAAATAATATTGATTTTTTTCCAATTCACTTAGGTTCTTTGGCTATCCACTTACCAAAAATCAGGCAATCTCATTTGTTTTTTAAATATTTTTCTTATTTTATTGATAGAGTGGTCCTTCTTGGAAAAACTAACTATAAGGTCTTAATTTGTATAGAAAGATATGTTAATTCTGTTAATGTATTAAATCATAATTTTCATTCCCAAAGCAAAATATTGCTCTTTGTTCATCTTTGCAGAACTTCAGAAGTAACTATCACTTGTTTCTTTTCCTCTAAATTTATTTTCATATTTACTGATCAGATAATTTTAACAGATGTTATCAAGGATTCCATCACTTCCAAGATAGGGATAACATCAATCTAAAGACTCAATTCTTTTCTGTCTTCACTGCTTACAGACAGGGAACACAGTCTCTTCAGCCTGGACCTATGTAGAAGAATTTGGAGAAAATAAGCAGGTAAGAAAAAGCTTCTTAGGAATATTAAGTGATATATTTAGTTTTCAGAAAGCTAGTTATAAATTATTCTTCTTACAGTTTTAAGAAGAAATATTTAAAATTGGCGAATGAAACCTTGTGTCAATTTTTGATGATTATAGCTTTGTTGATTATAGATGCATTACACAAAGTTTTAAAAAGTTAAACTGGTTTCCATATTTTAGGACTTCTCAAAACTTTAAACAGGCTAGTGTGTACATTGTAAAGCACCAAGATGACAAACAATATTTTAAAGTAGATATAGTTGAAATAAATGTATTATAAGTAGATTACCCCAGATTTCTCAAACTAACTTGACAATGCAAATCTGATTTTTTTTAGATTTATTAAACTAAATTATTATTGATACAATTTAGAATAAAAATTATTTTTATTAGGATTCACTTAGTTTTTTCAGTGTGGTACTGAGAAGGATAAATTTTAGTAGGAAATTAAAGGTAGTTTAGGGTTTGAGTAAAGAGTGAAAGTGAAGTTGTGTTCGACTCTTTGCGACTCCATGGACTGTAACCTATCAGACTCCTCTGTCCATGGGATTTTCCAGGCAATAGCACTGGAGTGGATTGCCATTTCCTTCTCCAGCAGATCTTCCCTACCCAGGGATTGAACCCAGGTGTCTCGCATTGTAGACAGATGCTTTACTGTCTGAGCCACCAGGGAAGTCCTTGAGTAAAGATTATTAGTATCTAAATTCATTTTTACATATAGAGACAAAAATAATGTTGTAGTTCACTGGGAAGTAATCCATATGTTCTTGAGTAAGTTTTTTTACCTTTCTGTACCTCAGTTTCCTCCATGTTAAAGAGAAAATTAGTAGTACTTACCTTGTAAGGCTATTTGTAAGGATTAAATACTGCTCATCTTGTATAGTTATTTTTTTGTACTTAGTAAGTGCTCAATAAATATTAACTATAACTCATACCTCAGATACTGTTCATGGGGTTCTTGCGGCAAGAATACTGGAGTGGTTTGCCATCTGTTTCCTCAGTAGACCTCATTTTGTAGAACTCTTCACCATGACCCAGTCATATTGGGTAACCCTACATGGCATGGCGTATAGCTTCATTAAGTTATACAAGCTCCTTTGCCATGACAAGGCCGTGATCCATGAAAGACTCACAATTTTGCATTGGAATGCAGAAGTAGGAAGTGAAGCAATACCTGGAATAGCAAAGCAAATTTAGCCTTGGAGTACAAAATGAAGGAGGGCAAAGGCTAACAGTTTTGACCAGATGGTCAATACCAAAGTCAAATTGATTATATTCTTTGCAGTTGAAAATGGAGATGCACTATACAGTCAGCAAAAACCAGACCTGGAGCTGACTGTGGCTCAGATCATGAGTTCCTTACTGCAAAATACAGACTTAAATTGAAGAAAGTAGGGAAAACCACTAAACCATTCAGGTATGACCTAAATCATATCTATTATGATTAATACAGTGGAGGTGACTAAAAGAGTCAAGGGATTAGATCTGATAGACAGAGTGCCTGAAGAACTGTGGATGGAAGTTTAAAACATTGTACAGGAGTTGGTGACCAAAGTCATCTCAAAAAAAAAAAAAAGAAATTCAAGAAGGCAAAGTGATTGTCTGAAGAGGCTTTACAAATAGCTGAAGAAAGAAGAGAAGCAAAAAGCAAGGGAGAAAGGGAAAGATACACCCAACTTTAATATAGAGTTTCAGAAAATGGGAAGGATAGCTAAAAAGGCCTTCTTAAATGAGCAATGCAAAGAGATAGAGGAAAACAATAGAAAAATCTCTTTAAGAAAATTGGAGGTATTAAGGGAACATTTTATGCAAGGATGGTCACGATAAAGGAAGGAACAAGTAAGGACCTAACAGAAGCAGAAGAAATTCAGAATAGGTATCAAGAATATACAGACAAATTATACAAGAAAAGTCTTAATGACCCAGATAACTCACCCAGAGCCAGACATCCTGGAGTGTGAATTCAAGTGGGCTTTATGAAGCATTACTATGAACAAAGCTAGTGGAGATGATGGAATTCTAATGAGCTATTTCAAATCCTAAAGGATGATGTTAAAGTACTGCACTGAATATGCCAGCAAATTTGTAAAGCTTAACAGTTGCCACAGAACTGGAAAAGGTCAGTTTTCATTCCAATCCCAAAGAAGAGTAATGCCAGAGAATGTTCAAACTACCATACGATTGCATTCATTTCACATACTAGGAAGATAATACTCAAAATTCGTCAGGCTAGGCTTCAGTAGTATGTGAATTGAGAACTGCTAGACATACAAGCCAGATGTACAACTTCCAGATGCCTTTTAGAAAAGGCAGAGGAACCAGAGATTTAATTGCTAGCATTCATTGTATCGTAGAAAAAGCAAAGGAATTCCAGAAAAGCATCTGCTTCTGCTTCATTGACTATGTCTAAAGCTTTTCACTGTATGAATCACAACAAACTAGAAAGTTCTTCAGGAGATGGGAATACCAGACCACCTCACCTGTCTCCTGATAAACAAGAAACCTGTGTGCAGGTCATGAAATAACAGACCCAAACATGGTACAACTAACTGGTTCAAAATTGGAAAAGGAGTATGGGAGTGCTGTATATTGTCACGTTGCATATTTAACTTATATCCAGAGTACACCATGTGAAATTCCTCCACCCTGAAATCAAGACTGCCAGGAGAAATATCAAGAACCTCAGATATTCGAATGATACCACTCTCATGACAGAAAGTGAAGAGAATCTAAAGAGTCTCTTGATAAGGGTGAAAGAGGAGAGTGAAAAAACTGGCTTAACATTCAAAAAACTAAGGTCACAACATCTGATCCCATCACTTCGTGGGAAATGGTGAAAAAGTAGAAGCAGTTACGGATTTTCTTTTGTTGGGCTCCAAAATTATCTGTGGACAGTGACTGTAGCCTTGAAGTTAAAAGATGCTTGCTCCTTGGGAGGAAAGCTGTGAGAAACCTAAGTGAAAGTGAAAGCTGCTCAGTCATGTCCGACTCGTTGTGACCCCATGGACTGTGCATGTCCATGGCATTCTCTAGTCCAGAATACTGGAGTCAGTAGTCTTTCCNTAAGGATTAAATACTGCTCATCTTGTATAGTTATTTTTTTGTACTTAGTAAGTGCTCAATAAATATTAACTATAACTCATACCTCAGATACTGTTCATGGGGTTCTTGCGGCAAGAATACTGGAGTGGTTTGCCATCTGTTTCCTCAGTAGACCTCATTTTGTAGAACTCTTCACCATGACCCAGTCATATTGGGTAACCCTACATGGCATGGCGTATAGCTTCATTAAGTTATACAAGCTCCTTTGCCATGACAAGGCCGTGATCCATGAAAGACTCACAATTTTGCATTGGAATGCAGAAGTAGGAAGTGAAGCAATACCTGGAATAGCAAAGCAAATTTAGCCTTGGAGTACAAAATGAAGGAGGGCAAAGGCTAACAGTTTTGACCAGATGGTCAATACCAAAGTCAAATTGATTATATTCTTTGCAGTTGAAAATGGAGATGCACTATACAGTCAGCAAAAACCAGACCTGGAGCTGACTGTGGCTCAGATCATGAGTTCCTTACTGCAAAATACAGACTTAAATTGAAGAAAGTAGGGAAAACCACTAAACCATTCAGGTATGACCTAAATCATATCTATTATGATTAATACAGTGGAGGTGACTAAAAGAGTCAAGGGATTAGATCTGATAGACAGAGTGCCTGAAGAACTGTGGATGGAAGTTTAAAACATTGTACAGGAGTTGGTGACCAAAGTCATCTCAAAAAAAAAAAAAAGAAATTCAAGAAGGCAAAGTGATTGTCTGAAGAGGCTTTACAAATAGCTGAAGAAAGAAGAGAAGCAAAAAGCAAGGGAGAAAGGGAAAGATACACCCAACTTTAATATAGAGTTTCAGAAAATGGGAAGGATAGCTAAAAAGGCCTTCTTAAATGAGCAATGCAAAGAGATAGAGGAAAACAATAGAAAAATCTCTTTAAGAAAATTGGAGGTATTAAGGGAACATTTTATGCAAGGATGGTCACGATAAAGGAAGGAACAAGTAAGGACCTAACAGAAGCAGAAGAAATTCAGAATAGGTATCAAGAATATACAGACAAATTATACAAGAAAAGTCTTAATGACCCAGATAACTCACCCAGAGCCAGACATCCTGGAGTGTGAATTCAAGTGGGCTTTATGAAGCATTACTATGAACAAAGCTAGTGGAGATGATGGAATTCTAATGAGCTATTTCAAATCCTAAAGGATGATGTTAAAGTACTGCACTGAATATGCCAGCAAATTTGGAAAACTTAACAGTTGCCACAGAACTGGAAAAGGTCAGTTTTCATTCCAATCCCAAAGAAGAGTAATGCCAGAGAATGTTCAAACTACCATACGATTGCATTCATTTCACATACTAGGAAGATAATACTCAAAATTCGTCAGGCTAGGCTTCAGTAGTATGTGAATTGAGAACTGCTGGACATACAAGCCAGATGTACAACTTCCAGATGCCTTTTAGAAAAGGCAGAGGAACCAGAGATTTAATTGCTAGCATTCATTGTATCGTAGAAAAAGCAAAGGAATTCCAGAAAAGCATCTGCTTCTGCTTCATTGACTATGTCTAAAGCTTTTCACTGTATGAATCACAACAAACTAGAAAGTTCTTCAGGAGATGGGAATACCAGACCACCTCACCTGTCTCCTGATAAACAAGAAACCTGTGTGCAGGTCATGAAATAACAGACCCAAACATGGTACAACTAACTGGTTCAAAATTGGAAAAGGAGTATGGGAGTGCTGTATATTGTCACGTTGCATATTTAACTTATATCCAGAGTACACCATGTGAAATTCCTCCACCCTGAAATCAAGACTGCCAGGAGAAATATCAAGAACCTCAGATATTCGAATGATACCACTCTCATGACAGAAAGTGAAGAGAATCTAAAGAGTCTCTTGATAAGGGTGAAAGAGGAGAGTGAAAAAACTGGCTTAACATTCAAAAAACTAAGGTCACAACATCTGATCCCCTCACTTCGTGGGAAATGGTGAAAAAGTAGAAGCAGTTACAGATTTTCTTTTGTTGGGCTCCAAAATTATCTGTGGACAGTGACTGCAGCCTTGAAGTTAAAAGATGCTTGCTCCTTGGGAGGAAAGCTGTGAGAAACCTAAGTGAAAGTGAAAGCTGCTCAGTCATGTCCGACTCGTTGTGACCCCATGGACTGTGCATGTCCATGGCATTCTCTAGTCCAGAATACTGGAGTCAGTAGTCTTTCCCTTATCCAGAAGATCTTCCAGACCCAGGGATCGAACCCAGGTTTCCCTCAAGCAAGTGAATTCTTTACCAGCTGAACCGCAAGGGAAGCCCAAGAATACTGGGTTGGGTAGCCTATTCCTTCTCTAGGAGATCTTCCCAACCCAGGAATCTCTTGCATTGCAGGCGGATTCTTTACCAACTGAGCTATCAGGGAAGCCCCTAGACAGTGTATAAAGAAGACATCACTTTGCCAGCAAGGTCTGTATGGTCAGAGCTGTGGTTTTTCCAGTAGTCACCTACGGATATGAGAGTTGGACTATAAAGAGGGTTGAGTGCTAAGAATTGATGGTTTTGAATTATGATGTGGGAGAAGACTCTTGAGAGAATCCCTTGTTCACCCTGGAGATCAAACCAGTCAATCCTAAAGAAATCAACCCGATCATTCATCGGAAGGACTGATGCTGGTGCCAAAGCACTAATACTTTGGCCCCCTGATGCAAAGATCTGATTCACTGGAAAAGACCTTGATTCTGGGGAAGACAGAAGGCAGAAGGAGAAAGGGGTAAAGGAGAAGGGTGCAGCAGAGGATGAGCTATTTAGATAGGCTCACCAACTCAATGGACATGAATTTGAGCCAACTTTGGGAGACAGTGAAGGAGAGAGGATCCCAGTGTGCTACAGTCCATGGGGTAGGACATGATTTAGCAACTGAACAGAACAACATACTTCAGATACAAGCAATATATTTAAATTTGAAACTTAAAACTTTATTTGTATAGATCTTAATCTTAGTTAAAATTTTTAAATATGTGATGCTGTTCTCAGAACTGCCTTCCCTACAAGTTTTTTTGTTCAAATTTTAAAAGTATGAGGACTAAATTTACTGATGGAAATGAGAGCTGTATCTTCACTTTGGCTCAGACAGTTTTTGTAGTGAGCTACAATTTTTAAGCTATACTGAAGCCTAGTTTTGTATGTGTGGTGTCACTTTAGTCATGTCTGACTCTTTTTGGNAAAGAAGAGTAATGCCAGAGAATGTTCAAACTACCATACGATTGCATTCATTTCACATACTAGGAAGATAATACTCAAAATTCGTCAGGCTAGGCTTCAGTAGTATGTGAATTGAGAACTGCTAGACATACAAGCCAGATGTACAACTTCCAGATGCCTTTTAGAAAAGGCAGAGGAACCAGAGATTTAATTGCTAGCATTCATTGTATCGTAGAAAAAGCAAAGGAATTCCAGAAAAGCATCTGCTTCTGCTTCATTGACTATGTCTAAAGCTTTTCACTGTATGAATCACAACAAACTAGAAAGTTCTTCAGGAGATGGGAATACCAGACCACCTCACCTGTCTCCTGATAAACAAGAAACCTGTGTGCAGGTCATGAAATAACAGACCCAAACATGGTACAACTAACTGGTTCAAAATTGGAAAAGGAGTATGGGAGTGCTGTATATTGTCACGTTGCATATTTAACTTATATCCAGAGTACACCATGTGAAATTCCTCCACCCTGAAATCAAGACTGCCAGGAGAAATATCAAGAACCTCAGATATTCGAATGATACCACTCTCATGACAGAAAGTGAAGAGAATCTAAAGAGTCTCTTGATAAGGGTGAAAGAGGAGAGTGAAAAAACTGGCTTAACATTCAAAAAACTAAGGTCACAACATCTGATCCCCTCACTTCGTGGGAAATGGTGAAAAAGTAGAAGCAGTTACAGATTTTCTTTTGTTGGGCTCCAAAATTATCTGTGGACAGTGACTGCAGCCTTGAAGTTAAAAGATGCTTGCTCCTTGGGAGGAAAGCTGTGAGAAACCTAAGTGAAAGTGAAAGCTGCTCAGTCATGTCCGACTCGTTGTGACCCCATGGACTGTGCATGTCCATGGCATTCTCTAGTCCAGAATACTGGAGTCAGTAGTCTTTCCCTTATCCAGAAGATCTTCCAGACCCAGGGATCGAACCCAGGTTTCCCTCAAACAAGTGAATTCTTTACCAGCTGAACCGCAAGGGAAGCCCAAGAATACTGGGTTGGGTAGCCTATTCCTTCTCTAGGAGATCTTCCCAACCCAGGAATCTCTTGCATTGCAGCGGATTCTTTACCAACTGAGCTATCAGGGAAGCCCCTAGACAGTGTATAAAGAAGACATCACTTTGCCAGCAAGGTCTGTATGGTCAGAGCTGTGGTTTTTCCAGTAGTCACCTACGGATATGAGAGTTGGACTATAAAGAGGGTTGAGTGCTAAGAATTGATGGTTTTGAATTATGATGTGGGAGAAGACTCTTGAGAGAATCCCTTGTTCACCCTGGAGATCAAACCAGTCAATCCTAAAGAAATCAACCCGATCATTCATCGGAAGGACTGATGCTGGTGCCAAAGCACTAATACTTTGGCCCCCTGATGCAAAGATCTGATTCACTGGAAAAGACCTTGATTCTGGGGAAGACAGAAGGCAGAAGGAGAAAGGGGTAAAGGAGAAGGGTGCAGCAGAGGATGAGCTATTTAGATAGGCTCACCAACTCAATGGACATGAATTTGAGCCAACTTTGGGAGACAGTGAAGGAGAGAGGATCCCAGTGTGCTACAGTCCATGGGGTAGGACATGATTTAGCAACTGAACAGAACAACATACTTCAGATACAAGCAATATATTTAAATTTGAAACTTAAAACTTTATTTGTATAGATCTTAATCTTAGTTAAAATTTTTAAATATGTGATGCTGTTCTCAGAACTGCCTTCCCTACAGGTTTTTTTGTTCAAATTTTAAAAGTATGAGGACTAAATTTACTGATGGAAATGAGAGCTGTATCTTCACTTTGGCTCAGACAGTTTTTGTAGTGAGCTACAATTTTTAAGCTATACTGAAGCCTAGTTTTGTATGTGTGGTGTCACTTTAGTCATGTCTGACTCTTTTTGGCCTTATGGACTGCAGCCTGCCAGACTCCTGGAGTTTGGATTCAGACAAGAATAGTGGTGTGTTGCCATGCTCTCCTCCAGGGCATCTTCCTAACCAGGGATTGAACTCGTGTCTTATGTCTCTTGCATTGGCAAGTGAGTTCTTTACCACTGGTGCCACCTAGGAAGCCTAGTTTGCTGTAACTCAAATCATTTTATTCCCTTTCATAGGCTGCTCTTTTATTCTTCTTTTTCCAAATGGTATATAAACTAGCATTAAAAGGATGTGACATAATTAAATTTCTTAATACAAGGTAGCTTACTGGAAGTTCTGGGAAGAATTTGTTTGGTCTTTTCAATTTTTTGACAGGAAAGAAGCTAGGTTTCACTTCATTACAAATAGCTGGACACCCATTATTTTACATTTGGTCCTTTTTGAGCTCTTTGGTTGGTTACATTTTGGCCTCTGAAGACATTTGAGTTTATAATTGCTGTATTTAACATATTTTAAGATTTTTTTCTGACTTCTTTTTAATGTTTTCCCATTATATAGTAGTCTTATTAAAGGTCCTTCCTATACTGATTTGCACAGTTGTTCAGTGAAATAGCTGTTTCTGTGGTCATGTTTGGGAAGAACCATGAACTATTTATACTCCCCTTGGAAGTTATAATGCGTTGTAATTAGCATCCTGAATAACTATAGTATAATTTGATTAGCTGTTAGATCCATCTTTCCTAAAATTTTCCTAAGATGTTTTTTGGCCCAAGGGATTCTTGTTTCAATAAGAATTGTGTGGGATGTAATTAGGGAAACTGTTAAACTATCCCAGAGAAATGCTTGGGATTTCTTTATAACTTTTTTGAGGTATAATTAAAATACAATAAAATGCTCATATTTAAAGTGTACACTTGTGGTCAGTTTTGCTTTATAAATCTGTGAAATCAAGAAAAAGAGGATTTTTGTCACCTTTACTATAATTCACTTATTCTTCTGGGTCCTCTTTCCCAGGCAGGCACTGAAACTGATTGCTTTCACTGTAGTGATATTAATTTGCAGTTTTGAGGATTTCAAACCTTTGTTTTGGGGTTTCAGTTATAATCTTTAGATAATATAGAATGCAACAGCTGTTCAGTTCAGTCATTCAGTCGTGTCTGACGCTTCATGACCCCATGAATCACAGCACGCCAGGCCTCCCTGTCCGTCACCATCTCCTGGAGTTCACTCGGACTCACGTTCATCGAGTCCGTGATGCCATCCAGCCATCTCATCCTCTGTCGTCCCCTTCTCCTCCTGCCCCCAATCCTTCTCAGCATCAGAGTCTTTTCCAATGAGTCANCTCTGGAAATGATGGGTGCAATATATTAAAATCCTGTAGTTAACACTGACTAAGCATTGGAGGGGGCCTATAGATCTAAAGAACAAATACAAGCTGGAACAAGGAACTATCTAAAACTGAACTGACCCCACACTGCCTACAACAGCTCCAGAGAAATTCCTATTTTTACTTTTACTTTTTAATAAAAAAAATTTAGTTATTACTCCTTTAGTTTTCATTTTTATAACCTACTATTACCTTGCAAAAGACCATTTTTAAAGCAAATTTCACATATACATATTTTTATAATTTTTGTAATTGATTTTATTTTGTATTTTTAATATTGTTATTTTTGAGAGTCTAACCTCTACTCTAGATTTTTAATCTTTGCTTTTGGGTATTTGTTACCAATTTTGTACCTTTAAGAATCTAACCTTCAGTATCCATTTCCACTCAAGGGTGTCATTACTGGCTTGACTGCACTCTCCCCTTTTGACTCTCCCTGTTCTCCCGTAGGTCACCTCTATCTCCTCCCTTCCCTTCTCTTCTCTACTTAACTCTGTGAATCTCTCTGGGTGTTCTGGGCTATGGAGAACACTTAGGGAACTGATTTCTGGCTAGCTTGCTCTCTCCCTTTTTGAATCCCCCTCTTCTCCTCCTGGCCACCTCTCTCTCCTTCCTCCCTCTTCTCTTCTCTTCTCTGTGTAATTCTGTGAACATCTCTGAAGGATCCAGACTGTGAAGAGCACATAGGGAATTGATTACTGGCTAGACTGATCTCTCCTCTTTTGCTTCCCCCTCTTCTCCTCCTGGTCATCTCTATCTCCTGCCTCCCTCTTCTCTTCTCCATGTAACTCTGTGAACCTCTCTGGGTGTCCCTCACTGTGGAGAATCTTTTCACCATTAACCTAGGGGTTTTATCATCAGTGCTATATGGATGGAGAAGTTTTGAGGCTACTTTAAGAATAAGACTGAAAGCCAGAGGCAGGAGGCTTAACTCCAAACCTTGAGAACATGAGAGAACTCCTGATTCCAGGGAACACTAATAGACAGCTCATCGGAAAGCTTCCATACCTACACTGAAATCAAACTCCATCTAAGAGCCAACAAGTTTCACAGCAAGACATATCAAGCTAATTCTCCAGCAAAGCAGGAACATAGCCATGAGCATTAAAAGACAGGCTACCCAAAGCCAAACCGAACTAACAAAGATCAAATACAAAGAACAAATATTAAAAGCAGCAAGGGAAAAACAACAAATAACACACAAGGGGATTCCCATAAGGATAACAGCTGATCTCTCAATAGAAACTCTTCAGGACAGAAGGGAATGGCAAGGCATACTTGCCAAGTGTTGAAAGAGAAAAACCTACAGCCCAGATTACTGTAGCCAGCAAGGATCTCACTCAGATATGAAGGAGAAATCAAAGACTTAACAGACAAGCAAAAGCTGAGAGAATTCAGCACCACCAAACCAGCTCTTCAACAAATGCTAAAGGATCGTCTTTAGACAGGAAACATAGAAAAGGTTTATAAACTCAAACCCAAAGCAACAAAGTAAATGGCAATAATAATTATCAATTATTATTGATACTACTTATCAATAACTACCTTAAATGTAAATCGGTTGAATGCCTCAACCAAAGACAAAGACTGGTTGAATGGATACAAAAACTAGACCTCTATATATGCTGCCTATAAGAGACCCACTTCAAACCAAGGGACACATACAGACTGAAAATGAAGGGCTGGAAAAAGATATTTCATGCAAATAGAGATCTAAAGAAAGCAGGAGAAGCAATACTCATATCAGATAAAATAGATTTTTAAATAAAGTCCATGAAAAGAGACAGAAGGACACTACATAATGATCAAAAGATCAATCCAAGAAGATAATATAACAATTAAAAATATATATGCACCCAACATAGGAGCACCTCAATACATAAGACAAATGCTAACAAGTATGAAAGGGGAAATTAACAGTAATACAATAATGTGAAGTGAAGTGAAAGTCGCTCAGTCGTGACCAACTCTTTGCGACCCCATGGACTCTACAGTCCATGCAATTCTCCAGGCCAGAATACTGGAGTCGATGGCCTTTCCCTTCTCCAGGGGATCTTCCCAACCCAGGGTAGTGGAAGATTTTAATACCCCACTCACACCTATGGACAGATCAACCAAACAGAAAATTAGCAAGGAAATACAAACTTTAAATGATACAATGGGCCAGTTAGACCTAATTGGTATCTATAGGACATTTCACCCTAAACAATGAATTTCACCTTTTCCTCAAGGACACACAGAACATTCTCTAGGACTGATCACATCCTGGGCCATAAATCTAGCCTTAGTAAATTCAAAAACACTGAAAACATTTCAAGCATATAAGATTAGATGTCAATTACAGGGAAAAAACTATTGAAAACACAAACATATGGAGGCTAAATAACATGCTTCTGCTGTTGCTAAGTTGCTTCAGTGATGTCCAACTCTGTGCAACCCCATAGAGGGCAGCCCACCAGGCTTCCCTGTCCCCAGGATTCTCCAGGCAAGAACAATGGAGTGGGTTGCCATTTCCTTCTCCAGTGCATGAAAGGAAAAGTGAAAGTGAAGTCGCTCAGTCATGTCTGACTCTTAGCGACCCCATGGACTGCAGCCTACCAGGCTGTTCTGTCCATGGGATTTTCCAGGTGACAGTACTGGAGTGGGCTGCCACTGCATTCTCCAACACACTTCTGAGTAACCAACAAATCATAGAAGAAATCAAAAAGGAAACGAAAATATCCATAGAAACAAATGAAAATGAAAACACAACAACCCAAACTCATTCTATAAGGCCACCATCACACTAATGCCAAAACCAAAGACACCACCAAAAAAGAAAACTACAGGCNATTTAGTTATTACTCCTTTAGTTTTCATTTTTATAACCTACTATTACCTTGCAAAAGACCATTTTTAAAGCAAATTTCACATATACATATTTTTATAATTTTTGTAATTGATTTTATTTTGTATTTTTAATATTGTTATTTTTGAGAGTCTAACCTCTACTCTAGATTTTTAATCTTTGCTTTTGGGTATTTGTTACCAATTTTGTACCTTTAAGAATCTAACCTTCAGTATCCATTTCCACTCAAGGGTGTCATTACTGGCTTGACTGCACTCTCCCCTTTTGACTCTCCCTGTTCTCCCGTAGGTCACCTCTATCTCCTCCCTTCCCTTCTCTTCTCTACTTAACTCTGTGAATCTCTCTGGGTGTTCTGGGCTATGGAGAACACTTAGGGAACTGATTTCTGGCTAGCTTGCTCTCTCCCTTTTTGAATCCCCCTCTTCTCCTCCTGGCCACCTCTCTCTCCTTCCTCCCTCTTCTCTTCTCTTCTCTGTGTAATTCTGTGAACATCTCTGAAGGATCCAGACTGTGAAGAGCACATAGGGAATTGATTACTGGCTAGACTGATCTCTCCTCTTTTGCTTCCCCCTCTTCTCCTCCTGGTCATCTCTATCTCCTGCCTCCCTCTTCTCTTCTCCATGTAACTCTGTGAACCTCTCTGGGTGTCCCTCACTGTGGAGAATCTTTTCACCATTAACCTAGGGGTTTTATCATCAGTGCTATATGGATGGAGAAGTTTTGAGGCTACTTTAAGAATAAGACTGAAAGCCAGAGGCAGGAGGCTTAACTCCAAACCTTGAGAACATGAGAGAACTCCTGATTCCAGGGAACACTAATAGACAGCTCATCGGAAAGCTTCCATACCTACACTGAAATCAAACTCCATCTAAGAGCCAACAAGTTTCACAGCAAGACATATCAAGCTAATTCTCCAGCAAAGCAGGAACATAGCCATGAGCATTAAAAGACAGGCTACCCAAAGCCAAACCGAACTAACAAAGATCAAATACAAAGAACAAATATTAAAAGCAGCAAGGGAAAAACAACAAATAACACACAAGGGGATTCCCATAAGGATAACAGCTGATCTCTCAATAGAAACTCTTCAGGACAGAAGGGAATGGCAAGGCATACTTGCCAAGTGTTGAAAGAGAAAAACCTACAGCCCAGATTACTGTAGCCAGCAAGGATCTCACTCAGATATGAAGGAGAAATCAAAGACTTAACAGACAAGCAAAAGCTGAGAGAATTCAGCACCACCAAACCAGCTCTTCAACAAATGCTAAAGGATCGTCTTTAGACAGGAAACATAGAAAAGGTTTATAAACTCAAACCCAAAGCAACAAAGTAAATGGCAATAATAATTATCAATTATTATTGATACTACTTATCAATAACTACCTTAAATGTAAATCGGTTGAATGCCTCAACCAAAGACAAAGACTGGTTGAATGGATACAAAAACTAGACCTCCATATATGCTGCCTATAAGAGACCCACTTCAAACCAAGGGACACATACAGACTGAAAATGAAGGGCTGGAAAAAGATATTTCATGCAAATAGAGATCTAAAGAAAGCAGGAGAAGCAATACTCATATCAGATAAAATAGATTTTTAAATAAAGTCCATGAAAAGAGACAGAAGGACACTACATAATGATCAAAAGATCAATCCAAGAAGATAATATAACAATTAAAAATATATATGCACCCAACATAGGAGCACCTCAATACATAAGACAAATGCTAACAAGTATGAAAGGGGAAATTAACAGTAATACAATAATGTGAAGTGAAGTGAAAGTCGCTCAGTCGTGACCAACTCTTTGCGACCCCATGGACTCTACAGTCCATGCAATTCTCCAGGCCAGAATACTGGAGTCGATGGCCTTTCCCTTCTCCAGGGGATCTTCCCAACCCAGGGTAGTGGAAGATTTTAATACCCCACTCACACCTATGGACAGATCAACCAAACAGAAAATTAGCAAGGAAATACAAACTTTAAATGATACAATGGGCCAGTTAGACCTAATTGGTATCTATAGGACATTTCACCCTAAACAATGAATTTCACCTTTTCCTCAAGGACACACAGAACATTCTCTAGGACTGATCACATCCTGGGCCATAAATCTAGCCTTAGTAAATTCAAAAACACTGAAAACATTTCAAGCATATAAGATTAGATGTCAATTACAGGGAAAAAACTATTGAAAACACAAACATATGGAGGCTAAATAACATGCTTCTGCTGTTGCTAAGTTGCTTCAGTGATGTCCAACTCTGTGCAACCCCATAGAGGGCAGCCCACCAGGCTTCCCTGTCCCCAGGATTCTCCAGGCAAGAACAATGGAGTGGGTTGCCATTTCCTTCTCCAGTGCATGAAAGGAAAAGTGAAAGTGAAGTCGATCAGTCATGTCTGACTCTTAGCGACCCCATGGACTGCAGCCTACCAGGCTGTTCTGTCCATGGGATTTTCCAGGTGACAGTACTGGAGTGGGCTGCCACTGCATTCTCCAACACACTTCTGAGTAACCAACAAATCATAGAAGAAATCAAAAAGGAAACGAAAATATCCATAGAAACAAATGAAAATGAAAACACAACAACCCAAACTCATTCTATAAGGCCACCATCACACTAATGCCAAAACCAAAGACACCACCAAAAAAGAAAACTACAGGCCGGTATCACTGATGAAAATAGATGCAAAAATCCTTACCAAAATGCTAGCAAACATAGTCCAACAACATATTAAAAAACATCATACATCATGACCAAGTGGGCTTTATCCCACAGATGCAAGGATTCTTCAATATTCACAAGTCAATCAATGTGATACACATTAACAAACTGAAGGTTAAAAATCATATGCTTATTTCAATAGGTTCAGAGAAAGTCTTTGACAAAATTCAACATCCATTTATGATTAAAAAAAAAAATCTCCAGAAAGCAGGTGTAGAAAGAACATACCTCAACATAACAAAAGCTATATGTTTATCACAGAGCAAACATTATCCTCAATGGTGAAAAATTGAAAGCATTTCCCCTAAAGTTAGGAACAAGACAAGTAGTCACCACTGCTATTCAACATAGTTTTGGAAGTTTTAGCCACAGCAATCAGAGAAGAAAAAGAAATAAAAGGAATTCATATTGCAAAAGAAGCAAAACTCTCACTGTTTGCAGATGACATGATTCTCTACATGGAAAACCCTAGAGATACCACTGAAAAATTACTAGAGCTAATCAATGAATATGGTAAAGTTGCAGGATATAAAATTAATACACAAAAATCCCTTGCATTCCTGTACATTAATAATGAGAAAACAAGAAGAAATTAAGGAAACAATCCCATTCACCACTGTGACAAAGAGAAGAAAATACTTAGGAATACATCTACCTAAAGAAACAAACAAACAAAAATACATATAGAAAACTATAAAATACTGATGAAAGAAATCAAAGATGACACAAATAGATGGAGAAATATACCATGTTCATGGATCAGAAGAATCAATATAGTGAAAATGAGTATACTACCCAAAGCAATCTATAGATTCAATACAATCTCTATGAAGCTACAATGGCACTTTTCACAGAACTAGAACAAGTAATTTCATAACTTGTATGGAAATACAAAAAATCCTGAATAGCCAAAGCAGTCTTGAAAGAGAAGAATGGAACTGGAGGAATCAATCTTCCGACTTCAGGCTCTACTACAAAGCCACAGTCATCAAGACAGTATGGTACTGGCCCAAAGACAGATATATAGATCACTGGAACAAAATAGAGAGCCCAGAGATAAATCCATGTACCTATGGACACCTTATCTTTGACAAAGGAGGCGAAAATATACGATGGAGAAAAGGCAATCTCTTTAACAAGTGGTGCTGGGAAAACTGGTCAACTATGAGTAAAAGAATGAAACTGGAACACTTTCTACCACCACACACAAAAACAAACTCAAAATGGATTAAAGACCTAAATGTAAGACCAGAAACTATAAAACTCCTAGAGGAGAACATAGGCATAACACTCTAACATAAATCAGAGCAAGATCCTCTATGACCCACCTTCTAGAGTAATGGAAATAAAAGCAAAAATAAACAAATGGGACCTAAGTGAACTTAAAAGCTTTTGCACAATGAAGGAAACTTTAAGCAAGGTGAAAAGACAGCCTTCAGAGTGGGAGAAAATAATAACAAATGAAGCAACTGACAAAGAATTAATCTAAAAAATATACAAAGAGCTCATGCAGCTCAATACCAGAAAAATAAAGGACCTAATCAAAAAATGGGCCAAAGAACTAAACAGACATTTCTCCAAAGAAGACATACAGATGGCTGGCTAACACATAAAAAGATGTGCAACATCACTCATTATCAGAGAAATGCAAATCAAAACCACAATGAGGGACTATCCCACGACAGTCAGAATGGCTATCAAAAAATCTACACACAATAAATGCTGGAGAGGGTGTGGAGAAAAGTGAACCCTCTTACACTGTTGGTGGGAATGCAAACTAATACAGCCACTATGGAGAACAGTGTGGAGATTCCTTAAAAAACTGGCAATAGATCTGCCATTATGACCGAGAAATTCCACTGCTGGGCATACACACTGAAGAAACCAGAATTCAAAGAGACACGTGTACCTCAATGTTCATTGCAGCAGTTTATAATAGCCAGGACATGGAAGCAACCTTGATGTCCATCGGCAGATGAATGGATAAGAAAGCTGTGGTACACGTACACAATGGAGTATCACTCAGCTATTAAAAAGAATGTATTTGAATTAGTTTTAATGAGGTGGATGAAACTGAACCCTATCATACAGAGTGAAGTAGGTCAGAAAGAAAAACACCAATACAGTATACTAACGCATGGTAACAATGACCCTATATGAGAGACAGCAAAAGAGACACAGATATAGAGAACAGACTTCTGGACTCTGTGGGAGAAGGCAAAGGGGGGATGATTTGAGAGAATAACATTGAAACATGTTTATTACCATATGTGAAATACAACGCCAGTCCAGGTTCAATGCATGAAACAGGGCACTTAAAGCCGGTGCACTGGGATGACCTAGAGGGATGGGATGAGATGGGCAGGGAGGTGGGAGGAGGGGTTCAGA
Organism: Raphicerus campestris; assembly: GCA_006410735.1. Classification (NCBI taxonomy): domain Eukaryota; kingdom Metazoa; phylum Chordata; class Mammalia; order Artiodactyla; family Bovidae; genus Raphicerus; species Raphicerus campestris. Next base: position 241,031 of record SJYW01043500.1, on the reverse strand, counting down.
ATGGGGGACACATGTATACCCGTGGCTGATTCATGTCAATGTATGGCAAAAACCACCACAGTATTGTAAAGTAATTAGCCTCCAATTAAAATAAATAAAGAAGTAATAAACAAATTTCAGCTGACCTCTCAACGGAAACAACAGAAGCCTGAAGACTGAATGGAATTATTAACCTCAAGGAATTAATGTAAAGTAACAGTTGGTATAATAAAAACACCCTTTCAAAAGGCAGATGAATTCAAGACATAGTCAGGCAAACAAACTGAGGTAAGCTGTCACTGGCATATTCATACCAAAGAAAACACAAATGAATGTTTTTTGAGCAGAATAAAGAATTAATCATAGTTAATGCTTGGTGATATCAAAAAATAAAGAGCAAAGGAAATGATATATAAACAGTACTAAAAACCGTTTAACTAAAAACTACTATAATTAGGTATGTGGGGGTTAAAACATAGTCTTAAGACAAATGGAAATATCAAGACACTACAAAAAATTGGAAGACAACATTTAATAAGTTAGAGTGTATTAAGACACTTGTATTGTCTTAAATGGAATAAAAGTACTAATTAATATTAGATTTCAGTAACATAAGAATACATGTTGCAGGCTCCCCTGGTGGTTCAATGCTTAAGACTCTGGACTTTCAACACAGGGCTTGTGAGTTCAATCTCTGGTCAGGGAATGAAGATCCTGCATGCCAGGCAGTGCAACCCCCCCAAAAAGACTACACACTGGAGGCTACAAGGTTAAAACTAGAATAATAAAGACTCTATGACTAATATAGCTAAAAGAGGAAGACAGAAAAAAAAGCAACTAAATAATCCATTACAAGAAGGCAAGAAAGGAGAAAAGGGGAAGAGTACACAAGGACTCAGACAAGGAAGAGAAAGCAAAAGGCAAGACAATAAACTTAATTCTTAACATTCATGTAAGTATGTTAAACGCAAGCTGATCAAACACTTAAAACATAGACTTTCAGCAAAATCAAATGTCAGCAACAAAAACAACACTAACTCTACACTGGGGTCATCTTAAAACCAAGATACAGGGAAAGTCAAAGTTTAAAAATAGCAGAAAATACATGTGTGAAACCCTAATCGAAAGAAAGCCTGGCATACCTCAAGAAACAAGAAAAAAGTCAAGTAAATAACCTAACTCTACACCTAAAGCAACTAGAAAAGGAAGAAATAGAGAATCCCAGAGTTAGTAGAAGGAAAGAAATCTTAAAAATTAGGGCAGAAATAAATGCAAAAGAAACAAAAGAGACCATAGCAAAAATCAACAAAGCAAAAAGCTGGTTCTTTGAAAGAATAAATAAAATTGACAAACCATTAGCCAGACTCATCAAGAAACAAAGAGAAAAAAATCAAATCAATAAAATTAGAAATGAAAATGGAGAGATCATGACAGACAACACAGAAATACAAAGAATCATAAGAGACTACTATCAGCAATTATATGCCAATAAAATGGACAACTTGGAAGAAATGGACAAATTCTTAGAAAAGTACAACTTTCCAAAACTGAACCAGGAAGAAATAGAAAATCTTAACAGACCCATCACAAGCATGGAAATTGAAACTGTAATCAGAAATCTTCCAGCAAACAAAAGCCCAGGTCCAGACGGCTTCACAGCTGAATTCTACCAAAAATTTCAAGAAGAGCTAACACCTATCTTACTGAAACTATTCCAGAAAATTGCAGAGGAAGGTAAACTTCCAAACTCATTCTATGAGGCCACCATCACCCTAATACCAAAACCTGACAAGGACGCCACAAAAAAAGAAAACTACAGGCCAATATCACTGATGAACATAGATGCAAAAATCTTTAACAAAATTCTAGCAATCAGAATCCAACAACACATTAAAAAGATCATACACCATGACCAAGTGGGCTTTATCCCAGGGATGCAAGGATTCTTCAATATCTGCAAATCAATCAATGTAATTCACCACATTAACAAATTGAAAAATAAACGTCATATGATTATCTCAATAGATGCAGAGAAGGCCTTTGACAAAATTCAACATCCATTTATGATAAAAACTCTCCAGAAAGCAGGAATAGAAGGAACATACCTCAACATAATAAAAGCTATATATGATAAACCCACAGCAAACATTATCCTCAATGGTGAAAAACTGAAAGCATTTCTCCTAAAGCCAGGAACAAGACAAGGATGCCCACTTTCACCACTACTATTCAATATAGTTCTGGAAGTTTTGGCCACAGCAATCAGAGCAGAAAAAGAAATAAAAGGAATCCAAATTGGAAAAGAAGAAGTAAAACTTTCACTGTTTGCAGATGACATGATCCCCTACACAGAAAATCCTAAAGACTCAACCAGAAAACCACTACAGCTAATCAATGAATATAGTAAAGTTGCAGGATATAAAATCAACACCCAGAAATCCCTTGCATTCCTATACACTAATAATGAGAAAGTAGAAAAAGAAGTTAAGGAAACAATTCCATTCACCACTGCAACGAAAAGAATAAAATACTTAGGAGTATACCTACCTAAAGAAACTAAAGACCTATATATCGAAAACTATAAAACCAGTCAATCCTGAAGGAAATCAACCCTGATTACTCATTGAAAGGATTGATGCTGAAGGTAAAGCTCCAACACCTGATGAGAAGAGCCAACTCATCGGAAGATACCCTGATGCTGGGAAAGATAGGGGCAGGGGGCAAAAGAGGATGAGATGGCTGGATGGCATCATCAACCTAATGGACTGGAGTTTGAGCAAACTCTGGGAGACAGAGAAGGACAGGGAAGCCTGGTGTGCTGCAGTCTATGGGGTTGCAGATCCAGACACAACTTAGCCACTGAACAAAACAACAACAATGCATAACAGAGACAGAATGACACAGTATAATAATAAAATGTACACTTCACCAGAAAACATAGCAATTCTAGATTTCTATGTACCTAATAATATACAACCTAAAATTATATAAAGCAAAAACTGACAGAATCAAAAAGAGGAAAAGCCAAATTTGTAGTCACAATGGGTAATTTTCACAACCCTCTCACAGTAATAGAATAAGCACCAGAAAAGCATGAAAGATAAAGGATTCTACATATGATTAGTAAACCTGGTCTAAGTTATGAGTTAAATCATGTGCCCCAAAATGGTATGTTGGAGTCCTAATCCCTAGCACCTCATAATGTGACCTCAATTGGAAACAGGTTAATCACAAACAAATGTAATTAGTTAAGATGAGGTCATACTGGAGTAGTATGTGCTCAGTTGGTCAACAGTGCCCGACTCTTTGTGACCCTCATGGACGGTAGTCCACCAGGTTCCTCTGTCCATGGAACTTTTCAGGCAAGAATACTGGAGTGCACTGTCATTTTCCTCCTCCAGGGGATCTTCTCAACCCAGGGATCGAACATGCATTTCCTGTCTCCTGCATTGCAGGCAGATTCTTTACCCTGCTGAGCCATCGGGGAAGTCCATAGCAGGGACTCAATCTAGTACGCTGGATATACTGATAGAAACAGAGATATGTTTCTATGAGAAGAAACTGCCTCATGAAGACACAGAAAGATACACAGAGAAGATAATCTTACTCACCAGAGGCAGAGGTTGGAGTAATGCATCTAGAAGCCAAAGAATTAAAGGCCTGCTGGCAAATACTTGAAGCTAAAAGGTACAAGGAAATTCTCCCCTACCAACTTTAGAGGGAACCAACTTATTTCTAGAACTCCAAAACTATGGAAAAATAAATTTCTGTTGCTCAAGTCAAACAGATTGTTGTACTTTGCCACAGCAACCCTAGCAAACTAAATACACTGCAATTAACAACTGGAAATACATTCTTTTTAATCAGGCATGAATTTTTAAAATTAAGTAATCATTAAAAAACAAAAGACAAAGTATGGAAATGATCCATAATACACTTTTTGATCACAGTAAATAAAAAATGAAAATATAACTATAGAAATCTTCGTATGTTTAAAATTTATACTCATGTGAAATCAAAATGAAGTATTTTCAAATAAATAATGATAAAAATCAACAACATCAAGACATATGTGACACAGCTATAACCACACTTAAAGGGCAGTTTGTAGCCCTGAAATGTACCCAGTGAAATAAAAGAAAGGCTGAAAACTCTAAGATGACTTCTTAAATGGTATTCCACATATTCAAAAATATACATATAATGCCAACCAAACTCTTCCGTATAACATTAAAATAGAAAAAATTTAGTAAATGTTTTTATGAGGAAAAGTATCAGCCAATCTCATTAATGAACACAGATCTAAAAATCCTAAAGAAAATATAAAAATGAAATTTAGCATACATAAAAAGGATAATGTATATCATGATCCAACTGGGTTTATTTCAGAAATGCAAGACTGGTGTCACATTCAATATCAATCAATGCAGTTAACATTAAAAGAATAATAGATAAAATGATATAATTATCCATATAGATGCAGAAAAACTTCATTGCCCATTTGTGATACAACCTCTGAGCAAACTACGAATAGAAAGGCCATGATAAAGGGCTTCTGTAAGAACCACAGTAAACATCATTGCTTAACTGAGAAATACTGAAAGGATTTAAGAATGACTTCTATCATTATTTGTAGTCAAGGCTGGACAAGTGGTTCTAGCCAGCACAATAAGGCAAGAGGTAAAAAGAAAAGTGAAAGGACAGAAAAGGAAGAAAAAAATCCCCCCCTCCTTTTTTTGTGGTTGATATCACTGTGTAAGTAGGAAAATTTTAAATGATATAGAACCAAACCATTATATTCAAATAAACAGCATTATTCAATACATAATAAGTAAATTGTATTTATATAAACAGGAACAATTAGAAATAAAAGGCAGTGAAAAACACTAAGACTCAGGAATAAATCTAATAAAAGATATAGGAGACATTTACACATTTATAAACTATTGAGTGTTTACAGACATTAAAGTCTAAATAAATGGACAGATGTACAAGTTTCATGGATCAGAAAGCCCAATATTATAAAAATGTCATTTCATCACAAATGGAGCTACAGATTCAATTCTAATCAAATCCCTAGTAGGATTTATGGTGAAAATTTACAATTGATTCTAAAATTTATATGGAACCATAGAGGCTAACATGAGTCAAGGTAATTGTGAAGAAAAGAAAAAAGTGTGGGAAGATAGTTCTTTACCAAATATCAAGATTTTCATAATTAAGATACTATAATAAAATCAATCAATGGAAGGGAATATAGAATCTAGAGTAAGACTTATACCAATATATATGTAAACGTATACATACATATACATACAATACATACTTCACAACCTCACTAAACTTGAAAGATAAAAGTTTCTGAAAAATAATACAAGAGAATATTTTATCACCTTGAGGTAAGCAAAGATTTCTTAAGCAGGGCACAAACAGTACCAACTTTTAAGGACTGATAAAGTAAACCACACTAAAATTAAGAACTTCTGTCTTTTTCAAAGTATATCATGTAGAGAGTAGAAAGGTAAGCCACTAATGGAAGAAGATATTTGTAAAGTATATATCCAGCAAAGGGCTTGTACTTTAAAAAGGAAAAAAACAAACAACCCAATATAAAAAAGAGACAAAAGATTTAAAACGAGACATTTCACCAAAAGGACATCTTAATGCCCTATAATCTCCTATAGATGCTCACTATCCATTACTCAACAGTGATACAGAAGTTATAATCTTAATGAGACGGCAATATATATCTAGTCAGAGTATTCAATATCAAGAGACTAATAATAATGTTCAAAGTGGTGGCAGGGATATGGAACAACTGAAACCCATGTACTGCTAGTAAAGTATAAATTAATATAATCACTTTGGAAAACTGTGTGGCTGTATCTGCTCAAGTTTTAAAGGCTCCCCAGCTGGCACTAGTGGTAAGGGACCTGCCTGCCAAGGCAGGAGACCTAAGAGACTCAGGCTCAATCCCTGGGTCCAGAAGATTCCCTGGAGGAGGGCATGGCAACCCACTCCAGCTTTCTTGCCTAGAGAATTCCATGGACAGAGGAGCCTGGCAGGCTACAGTCTATAGCGTCACACAGAATAGGATATGACTAAAGTCACTTAGCACATAGTCACTCAAGTTTTAAAAATATTACCTACCACATTTATAAATCTTCCCTGGTGGCTCAGAGGTTAAAGCGTCTCCCTCCAATGTGGGAGACCCGGGTTCGATCCCTGGGATGGGAAGATCCCCTGGAGAAGGAAATGGTAACCCACTCCACTATTCTTGTCTGGAGAATCCCACGGACAGAGAAGATGGTAGGCTACAGTCCATGGGGTCGCAAAGAGTCGGACACGACTGAGCGACTTCACTTACTTACTTACCACATTTATGCCTGTGTATTCAACAGAAATGCATTCAAATGTACACCAGAAAAACTCACCCTGAACAAGAGTATTCACAGCATCATTATTCAAACAGCTCAAATATAAAGCACTCAAATTTCTAACAACAGAAATAGCAAACTGTATGATTTTGATGGAATCCTTACACAGATGATAGTACATATAACAACACAGGCCAATTTCATAAACATAATGTCAAAATAAGCCAGACAAAAATATACAAAATTCTGTACAAATTTTAAAAACAGAAGTAGTCAGAAGATTAGTTTCCTTTGGGAACAGAGACAGCTGAGCAGGAGCACAGAAGACTGTTCTAGGGTATTGATACTTTGTCTTCCCCTAGTGGCTACAGCTTCCTTGGTGGCACTAGTGGTCCAGCCAGCAGGAAACTCTTTAAGAGACACAAGTTGATCACCTGGAGGAGAAAATGGCAACACACTTCAGTATTCTTGCCTGGAAAATTCCATGGACAGAGAGCCTGGAGGCTACAGCCCATGGTGCTGCAGACAGTCGGACACGACGGTCACCACTGAGCACACATTAGTGGTACAGTGATGTGTTCCCTCTGTGGCAATTCACAAAGCATTCAGTCCTGCACTGTGCATGCTTTTCAGTTTGTATGTAATGTAGTAAGTTTAAAAAAGAATTAGTACAGATAAATGAAAAGTTAATCACTTATAATTTAAAAAAATAAAACCACACAATATAATAGTAACTATCAAGATAGAATAATATATAAAAGAAAATGATTCAAACTGGCAGAAGATACTATCTATTGTTAGGTAAGATGGGGACAACTGAGAATTCTGAACAAGAGAATACAGAGTTCAGAGGACTTGATATGCTATACATTATAAAAGCAAGCCACTATAGGCTCCTGAGCAAGGAAGCGATGATAAAAGCAACAGCAGACGTAGCTGCAGTGGTAAGTTACACGGGTGAGTTACTGCTGTGACGTCTGAGCACAATCCAAAAGCAAAATGAGAATACCAAGCAACAAGATACCACGAACAGACCTAAACAGACTGTGCCTATCTGAAACTCTGTCTAGTATCTGATGGAGGGAAAAAACAAGTCTCTTCTGCCGGCATGTCACACATGTGACCAGCTGGCAATGCTCACCCCAGAGGAAACTGAAAAATCCCAAAGCTCATTTGTAAACAATGTATGTTCACAACTCCTCTGTAACTTAAATGATTTATTTAGGATTCAAACAGGTATACTAGGTGCACACTATTAATACATGGAGTGAATGGGAATACAGGCTTGTTGGACTAGGAAGATAAACCTGTCTCTGAAAAGCAGGCAAAGTATGAAATAAAAGCCCATTACACTATATTTTAAGTTTTTGAAGAGTAACTTGCCAATAATTTTCCCCAAATTCAGATCTGTCATCAAATGTTTAACATTACACAAAGGTCAGTTTTTCACTGGGAACATGCAGTTAATAAAGAACAGTAGTTAAGACAAACCCAGACAGCATATTAAATAGCAGAGACATCACTTTGCCGACAAAGGTATGTACAGTCAAAGCTATGGCTTTTGCAATAGTCATGTAGAAATGTCAGAGTTGGACCATAAAGAAGGCTGAGTGCTGAACAGTTGATGCTTTTGAACTCTGGTGCTGGAAAAGACTCTTGAGAGTCCTTTGGACAGCAAGGAGATCAAACCAGTCCATCCTAAAGATCAACCCTGAATATTCATTAGAAAGACTGATGCTGAAGCTGAAGCTTCAATACTTTGGCCATGTGATGCCAAGAGCCAACTGACTGGAAAAGACCCTGATGCTGGGTAAGATTGAGGGCAGGAGCAGAAGGGGGCAACAGAGGATGAGACGGTTGGATGGCATCACTGACTCAGTGGACATGAGTTTGAGCAAGCTCCAGGAGATAGTGAAGGACAGGGAAGCCTGGCAAGCTGCAGTCCACTGGGTTGCAAAGACTCGGACACAACTGAGCGACGCAACAACAAAAAAAAGCAGTTAAGAGCAGAGCTTCTTAGACAACTGGGGGATCCTGAACAAATTATTCAGTCTACTAAAGCCTTGGTTTCTTCACTTATTAAAAAAGGATGACATAAGACATAGTAAATATTTATTATACAAATATTATCTACATAAAAATAAAATAAAAATAATACTATATAAAAAGACATAAAAATAATATCTACAGCACCTCAGAGAGTTTACAAAATAATGCAGTATCATGTAAAGGCATTTAGCACAGTACCTAATATACAGAAAACACTCCAAGAATCTTAACTACTATTATTACTAATAAAATTCATTATTATACATGATTGGAAAATCTGTTGTCCCAGATTTGTTTTCTGAATAAAGATTTTTAATACTTATACAGGATATTTTAATATAAAAGGCACTGCTGTGGGCCCTTTACAATTTTAACTCATTTAATACATATAATTACTCTATGAGATAAATATTCTTAACATTCAGAGGAGGAAACTCAAGTATAGAGAGGATAAAGTAACTTTTCCAAGTAAGTAATGAAGCTGGGATGTGAACTGAGGAAATTCAGCTCTGAGTGCCATGTTCTTATAGTCAATGTTGCCTGTATGTTATCCTAAATTTAAAGAACTGAACTTCCTTTTGCTGTAATTCTAAAATGCAATGTACTATTCCCTGACCCTCTCATCTCAGGTAATCCAATTATATTTTCTCATAACACCTCATACTTCTTCAGAATGTTTATCAGAAAAGAAACTGAATAACTGTCTCCCTCGATAGAATGTGAATTCTATGAAGGCAGCAGCTGTGTATGATCCTCAGGACTTGAGAGAGAACACAGTGTTCAATAAATATTTGCTGCATGAACACTCATATTAACAAGGTGGTGCAGTGGCAGGAGACACCAGAGATGCTGGTTTAATCCATGGGTTGGGAAGAAATAAGAAATGGTAAACCCATCCCAGTAATCTTGCCTAGAAAATTCTATACATAAAAAAATTTTTTATTGCTATATAACATTAAGCAAAGTTCCCTGTGCTTTACAGTAGGTCCTTGGTCAGCCAACATAATTTTTAAAATAAAAACATGCATTCATCACACAGGTTTAGAAATAGAAAATCATCAATACCTTGGAAATCTCTTGCATCACTTTCAATCTCTCTTGATCCTTAAAGTAATTATGATCTTAATTTTTAAGTGTTAACCATTCTCTTGCTTTCCTTTATAGTTCTGCCATATATTCCTTCATTCTTAAACAATATATTATTTAGTTTTGCTTGGCTTTATTTTCCTACTCATAATTTCCCACTGACTTAATAACTCCTTCAATTTTTAAGATTTGAATCCTTTCATACTTTACGTATTTTTAATAAACCACCTCGTATCTTTCAGGGAGAGACAGGGACTATGGTGGATAGCCCAACACCAGTAGAAAATAAACAGAAAAGATAAAGGTAAGATTAATGTTCTACTTGGGTCAGGCTGCTCCAGCAGTATGAGACAACACGCTCTCTCCCAAACAGAAACTGAGCTGAGGGGAAGTTAAACATCTTTCCATCCTTTTCCTAAGTCAGATTTTTATAACAGGGCTCTAGAATTTATATAAATTCCCTGAATTAATGAACTATATATTTAAAGAACCCTAGGATAAATATAATTAAACAATGCAACAACACTTCAATTTACTTGGTTTCAAATTATTGATAACTCAAATCTAAACATAAATATTTGCTAGTTGGCTATAGAAATTTTTCTTGTCATATAAAAATTTTCAAAATATAACATTAGACTAAAATAACTGAAAATAAAAATCATTATTGCCTAAAAATTCAGACAAAATCTCAAGGCAATGAAATTTGCCTTATTTACCAATTTAAATCAGACTGGCTGACATCAATATACTTGCCAAGGCCTAACAGGACTGATGAAAAAGGCCGTTAATCCTCCTCCTCAAGTCATGTTCACTAATATGCCACTCCCTGCTTGTAGCATCAACCACAATAAGCAAAAAAAAAAAAAAAAAAGGTACAAAGATTTTAAAAACTCAGGAAAAGTAAGGTTTAAAAATATACTGGTGCATAAGTATGAAAGTTAACTGTAAAAAGAGCAGATATCCTAGAGTCACAGTTACCCTAGATACATTTCAATACAAGCACTTAAAAATCTTAAGATCAGTAAATCACAGAAAAAACTTAAAAGAAATAAAGACGGAAACAAATCTCAGATATCTCATATTTGTAAATATCCTTCAGAAGCTAAGAGTGCTTTCACATAATAAGTAATCCTATTTTTGCTCAGTATCTCCCCTTTCTCCCTAGTTAAGAGAAAAAATGTAACTTTCCAATGCTCTAATATCTTTGTTATTTCTATAGTTGGCATATCTAAATTTCACACCTATGAATCACTCAGGGAAACTTGATTTGTGATCTCTCAAAGAAACAAATGTAGACACCTAAACACACAAGTGAGACATTTAAGTTAATAAACATTACTCTGAATTATTTTGCTTTTGGTAAAAATTATAACTTTATAGTGCAGAACACAATTTAAACCTGTTTTCCAAAGAATCATAATGGCTCACTTGGAATGTTTTAAATTCTATACCCCAAGTTATCCAATATAGGTATTCCCCACTTTTTGAAAGTTCACTTTACATTACACATTGCTCTGTTTTTGCTAACCAAAAGAAATTCAAAGAGGATTTTTCCTCTATGAGAAAAGGCAGAAAGTAAAAACAGTGTTTAGCATTCATTCTGTAGCAATTCCACTGTAAAGACAGCATGTAGCCTAACCATCCAGACCAGCAAAGGCAAGCTCCTCCCCCCAGAGTGACAGTGTCTCAGCATCAAGCTGTCAAGAGCTCTGAATTGTGCTGGTGAGCATTTGTGCTTCACCTTGATTGGCTTTGTGCATCTGTTAACAAGACTGTGTCCTAAGCCTCTTTGCTTTACTCTATTTGGCTTACAAATGGTTTCATAGATAGGCTCTACTTTGGATAGTGGGTGAAACTGTACTTTACTAAATCAGTAACTACATATTTGGTCACCTTTGGATCAAAAATTAACATAGCCACAGAAGGAATAAGCCATACACACTATGGCACATTGGCTGCAAATTTGCTTACTCCCTAATCTGGCCAGTAAACAAGCAGAGTGGAATATGTATGCTGAAATGAAGATAATAGAAAAATTAATTTCATGGGTTTGCAGTCTTACAACAATTCACCTACAAAAGAGGATTACCAAAAAAAAAAAAGGTAAAGCGTCTCTAGAAATAACATCCTTAGAAAATATAATGAAAGAAAATCAAAAACATGAAAGAAAAAAATGAAGTAAAGGTCAATAGATAACTACTGTATAAAGGAAACGAGTTGTATATTCAAGTTTAAAATTTTTATTTAAGTTTATTTACTCTTGATTATTCTGTGTATAAAAATCAGGCTATACTGTTTAAATGTGTAAGAAATGAAGAAGTTTAGAGTATACTTATCAAATTATCAGGCAATATAATTGAGCAGACTGATGTTTTCTAATGATTGCACTCTGATATGCTTTTTAACTGGATGTTATAAATACATTTATAGTAGAAATCATTATCAGTGGTATGTAAGACTGTATTTACTAAAGGCAATGCAGAAAGATACACAGCCAAATAAAAGATTCTCTGAAAATATGAATTATTGTAACTAATTTTTATAACTCACATGTCACTTGCTGTAAGGAAAGGCCCACATATAACTAATGACCTTTAACCAAATATTTCAAACTTAAGGGCAAGAAAATCCAAGTTGTTATTAACATATTGGCGATTTAGAGATTCTAACCACCTGGGAAACTAGGGTTTTTTAAATTTTTCTGACTCTCCAGAGGCAAGGACACTCTTCTTAGAGGTACTGCACTATCAGGTCTTGGATACAATGTGTATCACTCTATGACAGAGGATGAACTGCTCTGCTGCTGCTAAGTCACTTCAGTCGTGTCCGACTCTGTGCGACCCCATAGATGGCAGCCCACCAGGCTCCCCCGTCCCTAGGATTCTCCAGGCAAGAACACTGGAGTGGGTTGCCATTTCTTTCTCCAGTGCATGAAAGTGAAAAGTGAAGTGAAGTCTCTCAGTCGTGTCCGACTCTTCGTGACCCCATGGACTGCAGCCCACCAGGCTCCTCCATCCATGGGATTTTCCCGGCAAGAGTACTGGAGTGGGGTGCCATGGCCTTCTCCATGAATTGCTCTAGTATAGATAATATATCTGAAATTAACTAATAAGATCAGGTACTACATTTAATTCTCACCAAAAGGCCTGGAAACAACTGACACTGAGTAATTTTAAAGTGGTTGAAATCACAAATGATCACTTAAATAAATTCATCACAATAAAACCATTTTTCCAAAACAACTTCCATCCCTATTCACTCCATTCATTTTACAGCATCAGTAATTACTGTCTACTAAATATTAAGGAGAAGGCAATGGCAACCCACTCCAGTACTTTTGCCTGGAAAATCCCATGGATGGAGGAGCCTGGTAGGCTGCAGTCCATGGGGTCGCACAGAGTCGGACATGACTGAAGCGACTTAGCAGCAGCAGCAAATATTAAGTAGGAAGCAGAAATAAAGTCACAATAGTGCAGCTTCTACACAGAGTTTCACTATTCTGCTGCTGCTAAGTCGCTTCAGTCGTGTCCAACTGTGCGACCCTATAAACGGCAGCCCACCAGGCATCCACATCCCTGGGATTCTCCAGGCAAAAACACTGGAGTGGGTTGCCATTTCCTTCTTCAATGCATGAAAGTGAAAAGTGAAAGTGAAGTCACCCAGTCATGCCTGACTCTTAGAGGCCCCATGGACTGTAGCCTTCCAGGCTTCTTCATCCATGGGATTTTCCAGGCAAGAGTACTGGAGTGGGGTGCCACTGCCTTCTCTCTTCTAAACCCTCCAAAATATGTATAAAGCTTACTTATTTCAGAGGGTTTAGAAGCTTAGAAGAGAGAAAAAAATCAATACAACACTGAAATTCCTTTTAAAGCCACATTAAAAAATATATTTAGGGGATACCATGTGGTAAAATTTTGAGTTGCTAATGACATCTAAGAATGCACATATGCAAAATTTACTGTGGCCTTTAACACTAGAGGAAAATTTACAAACCATGGATTTTTTAAAATATTAAATATCATACATTACGTTTATAAATTAAAAAGCAGTAGCTACTATTAAAAACATATTAGAAAAAGAATTTTAGAAATGTATTAACCAAAGATACTAAGAAACTATAGAACAGAAGATCAAGCATGACTAAATGTGTATAATAAATGAAATCACACAATCACATTTGTCAGCTAATAATATAACTATGGAATAAATACGGGTCATATGTTTTAATGTGCATCATTAATTTCCTAGATTCGCTGGTACAAAAACTAAATTTCAAATTGCTAAGTAATCAGGTTGTTTTATAAAATCTTGGTTTTGATTATAATTAGACAAATGCATGGAAAGAAAAAATAATTACTTGTCATCATGAAAGTGAAAGAGGTAACTAATTTTCTTAATCTAGTTGTTTTGCTGTGAAGCAGACAAACATAAGTTTTGAATTATATGAAAAAAAGGAGCATTAAACTGAGAAAAGGGTTAATCCTGACAAAAGCAGCTCTTGATTTTAAAATACTTGAATTCTATCTCGGTATGCATAAGAAAAACTCAAATATTTTTTGGTTCTTCACAGAGTTGTTATCATATTTTAAACAAAACCATAAATTTGGGGGAGGTGACCTCCTTAGAAGTCACCAAGTAAACCCCTGATATTTTAGAGATGAAGGCACCGAGGTCCACAAAGGTGGATCATTTCAGAGTCACATTTTATTGGCAGTTGAGACTATAGCTTCTTTTACTTGATTACTCATTAGTAAGCTTCTCTCACAGCAGCAACTTCATAAAAATTATGGTCCATTAAAACAAGTGTTAGTAAGATAAAAATTATGAGTAATATCAAATGATGATCTTCTGGGAAAAAAAAAAAACAAAAAAATAGGTTTCAAGAGGAGTAAAAACACATTTTCACAAACACAGGGCCCTCTCTGAGGTCCAAAGACACATAGCTGAGTTAATAGAATTTTCATCTCATCACTTGGGTCATATGGAAAACAAATTAATGTATGAAATGTTGGTGATCATCCCACTTAACTAGGTCAATTTTAAAGCAAATTCATAAAATTACTTTTGTTCTTTAAAATATAAGTTTAAAATAATATAAAAGTTAGATCCATAATTAAAACTGGAAGGAAAATATTAACTTCCTAAAAGTTTTAATTTTTCTAGTTATTTAATTTTAAAATTTCACTATAACCATTGTATTATATTTAGCTTGCTGCTGCTGCTGCTAAATCGCTTCAGTTGTGTCCAACTCTGTGTGACCCCATAGATGGCAGCCCACCAGGTTCCCCCGTCCCCTGGATTCTCCAGGCAAGAACACTGGAGTGGGTTGCCACCTCCTTCTCCAATGCATGAAAGTGAAAAGTGAAAGTGAAGTTGCTCAGCCATGTCCAACTCTCACCGACCCCATGGACTGCAGCCCACCAGGCTCCTCCGTCCATTTCTCCTAAAATTTCTTAAATTTAAGAAACTAGGGAAGTTTCTCTGTTTCAAAGCAATTTATTGGCAAACTTTTTAAGTTAAAATTTTATTTTTGAATTTCTGCCCATCAATCTGGAAATAATGATAGCTCATAAAAAATAGCACCAATTATTTTTCAGATGAAAACTTCTCAGAATATTATTTCTTCACCTTACTGTGTCTTCTATTTCATAACTTTCAACCAAGTTACAAGGGACAACAGAAATAAAAACCTAGTCCCCTAATCTTTTAATGATATTAAAGGGATAGCAAACATAATGGCCACATGATTAGAATATATATATTTAATATTTTAGCACTCAATGACCAGAAAAAAATAAAGATTCTGATGATGTATGCCATTACAAAGTCAAATATGAGAAGCAACATGCAAGTCAGCCACAAAATGAATGCTGAAAAAAGTACAGAATATGTAAAAAAGATGAATATTCACACATAAAATGGTCCACACAAATCAAAATGGTTTCATCTAAGAAAAACATTACTTGCACAGAGAAAAAGCAAAAGCAAGCACAGTCAACATAGCTGTACTAAAAAAGAAAGAAAATATCCACAAAGTTTCAAAAAATAGAACCGATGAAATTCAGATTAACTAAAGTCCACATATTTTCTATTTCTCATTCTAAAAATCTGACTGAAATCACCAAAGCACATCTCTTTGTTCCCAAAGTAACTATGCGTAGAGTTCACACCTCTGCCTTCTTCAGCAGATCTGACTCCTTAAGAGCCAGAATAGTATTTTATTTACCTTTAGGTCCAGATTGCTTAGTAAAGTACAATTCACATAAAAGAGGCATTCAAAAAAGCTTGTTCTTTAATTAAATTTTATCAGTCATAGCAACAGTGCAACATTTCAGACAAAATTAAATCAATGTCACAAACAAGCTGGTTTGTAACAGGTTCTTCACTCCTGTTGTTTTTTTTTTTTTTTAAGAGTTTTAGGTATCATTCAAGGAAAAAACTACCATTTGCATCAGGAATAAACAAACACAGAAATGAGAAATGTCTTGCCTATAGTTATTTGTTAGCAAATTATTTAACAGAATCAATTATCATCATACACTGAGGCTACCTCCCTCCTTCCAGTAAGTATTCTCTAGGACTTTTCTTCTTACAAAACTAGGACTTTTCTTTATCTCCTCAATTTCTGTCTCCTCAATAGTGAAGACTACTCCAGAAGAAAGCTATGGCAATACTGGAAGGCCCAGGTTCAAGACAGAGGCAAAGTTTTAGGAAAAGCAGGATTGTTCATACTGATACTCTGGTCAATTATTAAACAGATAAAAATTATGAGACAGAAAAGGCCTATGTAAAAAGATGTGATATGGAATGACCAGAGATGTTTCCATACATCAAATATTTAGTATAAAACCTATCTCCTAGCCCCTAAGTCTGTATTTTACCCATTAAACCCACAGATGGTGGTGTGGTGGTCTAGTTGCTAATTCATGTACAATTCTTTGCAACCCCATGGGCTGTAGCCTGCCAGGCTCTTCTGTCCCCGGAATTTTACAGGCAAAATTACTGGAATGGGTTGCCATTTTCTTCTCCAAGGGATCTTCCCAACCTAGGGACCGAACCCGCATCTCCTGCATTACAGACAGACTCCTTACTGCTGAGCCACCAGGGAAGCCCTTAAACCCACTGAGTATCCCGTTTATTACAGCTTCCTAATGTTGAATAACCAAGTAATAGATAATTTCTTATCTTGTTGGTTGGGTACTGAGTTCCTAGGGAGGTTACTCTCTGACATCCTGAATATGAAGACAGTGTCTATCTTTGAAGTAAAAAATAATAAGGGTTCAATTTTGGCAAGAACCCCAGCTTCCAGTTTTTCATAAATTATTTTGCTTAAAATAAAGCTTACTATAAATGGAAACAAAATACAAACCAGAATATTTTTAAAATTCATTTTACGTTACTATGCAACAAGAATATTTTGGACTCTAGTAAGAGCACTGAACGGTCACCAGAAGTACTCTGATTTGGTACTCATGTAGATGCCTGCTCTCCCTTGAAGAAACTTCCATGTCTGTCAACAGCAATAATCGTCATTTAACTAAATGAAATCTATTTTTTTCTCTATTTTTCAGACTTGAAAAACAGACATAGTGAAGCTAAAACAAACATGGACAGTGAAAGCACACTCTTAGAAAGAGCTGAGACAAAAAGGCAAATGATTGTTTACACAGCATAGACTAGCCAAAGATCATTAAGATAAGATTTAATAGCATCAAAATAGCATCAAAACTGAAAGAGAAGAGTGTCAAAGCAAATAAAATGCTACACCTAAAGAAAACATCTTAAAATATTAATAGCAGTTAAATTCACTAAGAAATTAGATTCAAATTCAAGAAAATAGAGCCAAAATATGATTTCATACTTAATGAACTATACTTGAGGGGGCTTCCCTGATAGCTCAGTTGGTAAAGAATTCACCTGCAATGCAGGAGACCCCGGTTCAGTTCCTGAGTTGGGAAGATCCACTGGAGAAGGGATAGGCTACCCACTCCAATATTCTTGGGATTCCCTTGTGGCTCAGATAGTAAAGAATCTCCCTGCAAGGAGGGAGACCTGGGTTTAATCTCTGGGTTTGGAAGAATCCCCTGTAGAAGGGAAAGGCTACCCACTCCAGGAGTCTGGCCTAGAGAATTCCATGGATGGTATAGGTATACTCCATGGAATCACAGAGTCGGATGTGACTGAGCGACTTTCACTTTCACTCACATTTGAGGAATTCCAGGAACCAGTAGCAACCTCTTGGTTGGAACTTGCTTGGAACAATCTAATGCTTGAAACATGCAGGACATCAGTAACACAGCATCTCTTCCCCTCTAAAAACACAACACTGTTGCCAACTGATCTCAACCTTGAGCCACCCAGTGAACCTCTGCAACCTTTATTTAAAGGACACCGCACATAAAAAGGCACAGCTCATCAAAGCCCAAAGGATCCAATGCTAACAGAAGGAACAAGCACGCCAAAGCACTGCCAGCAGCATTCAACCTATCCCTAGCCTGCCTTGTGGCAGTGTGTCACTTTCCAGCTGCCTACTTTAAAGACCTCTGAAGGTCTGATGTTTGTTTTCTTATTAAAGACTTCTAGACTTCTGATTTCTTATTCTTTCATTTCCTTGAATTCTCTCTTCCTGCTTAGCTGCCTCTTAGCCTTCATTCATATTTCTAGTCAATCACAGTTTGTGTGCTACTATCTATGGACAAGGCCTCTGGCCTTGCATATGAAACTCAAAATTTGGCTTGCATTTGGATCTTNTTCTTATTCTTTCATTTCCTTGAATTCTCTTTTCCTGCTTAGCTGCCTCTTAGCCTTCATTCATATTTCTAGTCAATCACAGTTTGTGTGCTACTATCTATGGACAAGGCCTCTGGCCTTGCATATGAAATTCAAAATTTGGCTTGCATTTGGATCTTGGCTTTTGTCTCTGATGATGGACTGAAACTGGAAACTAAAACAGAGACTGTCCAATTTTTTATTATAAGCAGTTTTGATATGCATTGATAAAATCTGTAATAGAAGACTAAAGCAAACTGTCTGTGCCCTCTAAGAACTTCATTCCTTGACATTAACTGTATCCCTAATGAACATAATCAAGTTGGAAATACTATAATTGAACAGGGGTTGTCTTTGGGAATTACAGGTGAATAGGCGTTAACTATGGCCCTAGGACTCAAGTGAAAAACATCTTAATAATGGAATTTACAAGTAGATGGGTAAACTATGTCTAAATAGAAAATCTGACAAACTAAAAAAAAATGTTTTAAGAATCTTGCAAATTTAAATTTGTAAAGAAAATGAATAGATATAGAAATAAAATGTTTCAAACACAAGTATCTTGCTCAGCAACTGAATGCCAAACATTCCACTTTGAAAGAATAATTTGATCCATTTTCTCTAAGAACACTGTTAATCATTTGCTATCCACCTAATTTTATCTTTAACTCAGACTGTCTTTACTAAAAGAAAAACTGAAGGATTCTATTGAGTTGGCCAAAAAGTTCGTTTCAGTTTTTCTCTATCATCATACAGGCTTCCCAGGTGGCACTAGTGGTAAAGAACCCGCCTGCCAGTGCAGAAAACATGAGACGCAGGTTCAACCCCTGGGCGGGGAAGAGCCCCTGGAGGAGGCCACGGCACCCTACTCCAGCATTCAGGCCTGGAGAATCCCATGGACAGAGGAGCCTGGTGGGCTACAGTCCACGGGGCTGCAAAGAGTTGACACGACTGCAGTGACTTTAGCATGCATATACGTATCATCATACAGAAAAACTCAAACTTTCTGGCCAACCCAATGTTTTGTACATTAACTGAAATCACATCTAAGACTTAATTAACTTAGATGATTGTAAAATTTCCAAATTCCAAACTAATTGAGAACACTGCTGTAAGTTTCTTGTAGGGAAACTCCCTTCAGCTCTAAAATTCTGACTCCACCTCCAAATCAGAATCTCCTAAAAATATCTGTAATACCATGGAAATGGCCATGATACATAAGCAAGTCTACAATGAGGTACAAAAATTATTCTCCCTTTAACAATGATCTTCCTTTTAGATTTCCTCTCCTTAACAAATTTGAGAACATATAACAGATGCAATCTTCAGTAATATACAACTATATAACAAATAAATTTTAAGCTATGACTGACAATTATAATCAAGAACAATTATAATCCTTAGTAGGAGACCTTTCCATTCTATTGTAACTTTCAGTAAGCCAGTATTCTAATAAATATTATTTTAAACACAAAGTAATAACCAACTGAAATCTACAGCTGCATTAAAAAATGAAACAGACTAGTGCAAGCGGAGGACAGTCAGGAGAGACTAACACAGAACAGTAAAACACAGCAGAAGGAAGACACCAGAGTGATCTGACATCTTTCCTCACAAGGCCAAATATTTAGCTAGCATATGGCCCAAAGCAAGTCTTAATTATCCCTCAAATGCTTTAGAGAAACTTTTTAAAAGCATGAAATTAAAGAGAATGGTCATAAACATCTCTTAATGACGCTTCTTGTTTTTCATGAGTAATAATGACAGATTTCCAGATTGGTGAGCATAAGGTGTATCTACACATGACCCATCTGAAATGTTTCTGATTTTAAGCCTAAGCCTGCTCTCAAAAGAAGATTATCATGTAGACGTCACCAAGGATGTAGAAACATTCTTATAAACTGGTTTAAGTAATAAATACTGCAACTTATACAGAAATTATTTCAAATAAGGATTAGTCACTACAAAACAGTAAATTGATAAATTAAGATAGTGAACTCAGTAAATCAAAACCAAATGTTTCCAGCAGTAAACAAAAAATAAAAAACTAAATATAGGAAGATCAAACAGAAGTCTCAATAAAATTAAGCATGAGTTCACAAAACTGAGGTAAAATTTATGTTAAATACTCACCACTAATGTTGAGTTCAAACAAAATAAATTCATAATCTATAATGATACTTTCTAACTTCATATTATACTATATTGTTTAAAGTACTTATAAACTTACCCAAATGAAGTAATGTAAACTGGGCTGCCAGTTCCTTTGCATCTTCTAACGTAGTACAGAGTTTGTCCGGCATGAAGTAACTCTGGGATCCATTTGCAATAGCAGGAATAATGATTTTATATACCAAGAGTACTTTCCCATCTTGACTTGTTGTTGAATATAAATAATATTCTGGTGGTGCCCAATTATTTTTGTTGCAGTAATAATCCAAATGCATTACTGCAGAATTGAAATGATTGGATTTTAAAGAATACATACTAATTGGAGTAAGCTTTGTGCCAGGAAAAAACGGGTAAGTGCATCTTTCAATTTCAGGGGGGCTTGGGCTATGCTGGCCATTGAGACGAGCTGGAAGAGCTGGCGGCTTGCCTAGAATTTTGGGGTGACTCTCTTCTTTGTTAGCAAACACAATCAGGCTTTCAGAATTGGGGCTAACCTGACCATTAAGCTGCTGTCTCCACGTGTTTTCTTTATTTACAGGTTTGGCCAGTGTCACCTCAATACTCGCTCCATCAATGCATTTCCCATTCATTACTGACATGGCAGCCACTGCATCTTCTCGGTTGAAAAAGTGAACAAAAGCATAATCTCTAAGTTTCTTTACTCGCTCAACTGTACCAGGTTTGAATTTATTGAATTCTGCTTTAATTGTTTCCTCAGTAGTTGAGATCATTAAATTTCGTACATAGAGAACTTTAACTCTCTGCATGGTTTCCTCATCAACCTCTTTCTCTGGGTCAGCCCAATCCACCTGAATGGTATGGCCCCACAGTTGGAAGGTTCCTGTAAAAAAAAAAAAATTAATTTGAAGACAATTAAAATAAATCAAAAGCAAAAAAAGTAAAACTGTTTCTCCAAAGAAACAGAAACTCAAATACATATAATGTGTTTGGTAAAGTATTAGTTTCCTATTCATACAAGTTTTTACTAAGGTGAACTGAGACAGACTTACAGTGAAATTAATTTTGAGAGTCAAAAGAACAAATACAATTAAAGACCTTTATTAGAAGGATTAGGTACTGTCCTTTTTATTTTTATCAAACAACAACTAAGAGCTAAATAAAACTGTATACATTCAGTAAATCAGTAAACTGTTAACAAATGACTTATTATATAGGATCATATTCTTTTAGAATCATTTGTTTTACTTTCTTAATTTCTATTCCTTTTCAAGAGCATTACATATTTTCATAAATTGATCTACGAGGTACTGCTATTTTTTCAAATGTATAGAAAGGTTAACATAGAAAACTAACCTTTGAAAAAGGATAAATTTACCTGGAATTAGTTTTCTCCTAGCCATGGCAGCAGCTCTGTGAGACTCATATTCCACAAATGCAAAACCACGATTTTTGGTCTTATCAGTTGCACTTGGGTAAACAATGACATCTACAACTCCTTCTGTAACTTTCTTCATTTCATCCAAGATTTCTTCTTTCTTCTTTTCTTTTGGAATAGCTCCAATAAATAATCTGCAATTATCCAAGCTTACACACACACCAATAAATTTCCCTGGTCTAATTTCATAATTATTAAGAATTCTAATGGCTAACTGGGCTTCTTCTTTTGTGGTATACATCACAAAAGCATAACCTCGATTTTCACCACTAAATTCCATCATAAGTCGAAATTCATATATTTTCCCAGCTCTTTCAAATACAGGAACTAACTCATCTTCATACATATCACGAGGTATTTTTCCTACAAAAACTTCACAGCCTCGAGGCGGAGGTGGACCTTCCCAACCTGAAAGACAAAAATAGACAAATTCTAATAAGGTATTTATGTTTACTATTCAATAATTCATTCCACAGATTTACTGTGAGACTTCTATATGCCATGCACATACATCTTGGGGACACAACAATGAACAAACTAGAAGCCTCCTTCCTTCATGAAGCTTATATTCAATAGAAAAAGAAGGCAATGAGGAGTGAGTGCTATGAAGCAAAATAAAGCCACAGAAGGGTTGATATTTTTGGTAATCGGGTACATCTTTTCTAAGCACATGAGGTTTAAGCAGAGACCTGAATCAAATGAAGGAATGAGCCTTGAGAATATATCAGAAAAAAGAAAAGCAAGCGCTTTTTATATTAGTTATATTAGAAGAGCACAAAGCAAGGTCTGTATGGCAAATGCATACTTGTGGGAGGAGTAAAATGACAGGCAAAGCAGCCATCACTGCCATTAGAGGCCACGATTCTCATTTAAGTCTCACAGAAAGTTAACCGGAGGGTTTTGAGCAAGAAAACTGTACTGGCTACTGGTAGAAAGGCAAAACGTTATATCTAATAATCTGCTTGCATCTAGCATAAACACCACTCCTCTACTTGTTACTCTTTCTGATTCCTCCCCAAATGCCCTCCCCTTTCATAGCTAGAGCCCATATTCCCCACTGATCTAATCCTGACTTATTTCTTAACTGCTACTTAAACCAACAGTAGAATGTTCAGGGAAAGACACACATAACAAATATAATCTACCCCCTCTCATTCACAACAGTAAAAATGACTGCTGAAGTCTTAAACCAGTTTCAAGGAAAGAGCTATTTTTGGGGGATACTTGTGGAGATATATATTTAATGTAAATGACTGCATTAAACATCCAATTTTTTGAACATAAAAAAAATCCACACCTGGAGGTGGACCACCAAACTTTCTTTGCCCATTTTCTTGAACCATGTTGTATCCAGTCTTTTCCATCAAAGCGAGTAGCGCTGCTTCATTCTGAGTACCAATCCGCACTTTGTTGCATCCGTTTGTCCCATCTACAGTTTCTTCACTCATGGCTGCAGCTCCTAAAGCAAAGTTTAAGAGAAGTGTTTATGACATGGAGCTCCAGGAGGAACCTATGAAGTATTTCTCTGAGATGCAAAAAGCCAAGAATAGTTGTGACTGCTATATACAGAGATCACTGAAGCCTTGGCCCCAAAGTTCTTCCCTGCAGGAGAAACTGGAAACCTATTTTAATGTCTCTAATCAGTTAAGCAGTACCTTTATAAGGCATAAGCTACAAAGAAAGGGATGCAAAAGTGGAAAAGACAAAGAAACAATAAAAACAAATGTGGGAAAACAGGAGTAAGTGAAAGGAGTTAGAGGAGAAAACAGCCAGCAGAAATAGTAACAAAGTATTCAGAAATTCTAAAATGATATAGCTAAAATTAGATGACCTGAGAAAGTCCTTCTTAGTTCTAAAATATCTGAGTTTTCTTCTGAGTGATGAGAAATATAGCTACAAACATCCATTATCATATATACCACAACAAAGTCTTTTTACAGTTCCTCCCAAGCTATCTAGTTGCATCAATGATATACTTCTGAAGACAACACAGAAGGAGAGTAGCTCATGCACCCACCCCACACAGTTCTTTATTAAGCTACCAGTCATTATCAAATTGCCTACTGAGTTTGCCTAGCAAGCACTAAGAATGAGATTTTTAACTGGCATCTTGAATTCAACAGATTTAAAGCTGAATGTCATTTTATTCTCCAAACCTGTTACTTTATCTCCATCAATTCATCTGGCCAACCGATAATGGCACCACAGGATTACTTATTACTCCTTCTCCAAACGGTCACAGCCAGAAACTCGGGGACTTAATCCTGAGGCCTTCCTTTGACTCAGCTAATCAGCCACAAAAACCTGCATATATTCCCTTCTAACCATTTCTTGAAATCAATCTTCCTGTATATCCCCACAGCCTGTTCTCAATTATATCGTACTTGAATCAGCATAGTCATTTTTCATCACTCAGATCCAACCAGGAGATGATTCTACAACTCCCAGTTCAGTTCAATCACTCAGTCGTGTCTGACTCTTTGTGACTCCATGAATCGCAGCACGCCAGGCCTCCTTGTTCATTATCATCTCTCAGAGTTCACTCAGACTCATGTCCGTCGAGTCCGTGACGCCATCCAGCGATCTCATCCTCTGTCGTCCCCTTCTCCTCCTGCCCCTAANTCTACCCCCTCTCATTCACAACAGTAAAAATGACTGCTGAAGTCTTAAACCAGTTTCAAGGAAAGAGCTATTTTTGGGGGATACTTGTGGAGATATATATTTAATGTAAATGACTGCATTAAACATCCAATTTTTTGAACATAAAAAAAATCCACACCTGGAGGTGGACCACCAAACTTTCTTTGCCCATTTTCTTGAACCATGTTGTATCCAGTCTTTTCCATCAAAGCGAGTAGCGCTGCTTCATTCTGAGTACCAATCCGCACTTTGTTGCATCCGTTTGTCCCATCTACAGTTTCTTCACTCATGGCTGCAGCTCCTAAAGCAAAGTTTAAGAGAAGTGTTTATGACATGGAGCTCCAGGAGGAACCTATGAAGTATTTCTCTGAGATGCAAAAAGCCAAGAATAGTTGTGACTGCTATATACAGAGATCACTGAAGCCTTGGCCCCAAAGTTCTTCCCTGCAGGAGAAACTGGAAACCTATTTTAATGTCTCTAATCAGTTAAGCAGTACCTTTATAAGGCATAAGCTACAAAGAAAGGGATGCAAAAGTGGAAAAGACAAAGAAACAATAAAAACAAATGTGGGAAAACAGGAGTAAGTGAAAGGAGTTAGAGGAGAAAACAGCCAGCAGAAATAGTAACAAAGTATTCAGAAATTCTAAAATGATATAGCTAAAATTAGATGACCTGAGAAAGTCCTTCTTAGTTCTAAAATATCTGAGTTTTCTTCTGAGTGATGAGAAATATAGCTACAAACATCCATTATCATATATACCACAACAAAGTCTTTTTACAGTTCCTCCCAAGCTATCTAGTTGCATCAATGATATACTTCTGAAGACAACACAGAAGGAGAGTAGCTCATGCACCCACCCCACACAGTTCTTTATTAAGCTACCAGTCATTATCAAATTGCCTACTGAGTTTGCCTAGCAAGCACTAAGAATGAGATTTTTAACTGGCATCTTGAATTCAACAGATTTAAAGCTGAATGTCATTTTATTCTCCAAACCTGTTACTTTATCTCCATCAATTCATCTGGCCAACCGATAATGGCACCACAGGATTACTTATTACTCCTTCTCCAAACGGTCACAGCCAGAAACTCGGGGACTTAATCCTGAGGCCTTCCTTTGACTCAGCTAATCAGCCACAAAAACCTGCATATATTCCCTTCTAACCATTTCTTGAAATCAATCTTCCTGTATATCCCCACAGCCTGTTCTCAATTATATCGTACTTGAATCAGCATAGTCATTTTTCATCACTCAGATCCAACCAGGAGATGATTCTACAACTCCCAGTTCAGTTCAATCACTCAGTCGTGTCTGACTCTTTGTGACTCCATGAATCGCAGCACGCCAGGCCTCCTTGTTCATTATCATCTCTCGGAGTTCACTCAGACTCATGTCCGTCGAGTCCGTGACGCCATCCAGCGATCTCATCCTCTGTCGTCCCCTTCTCCTCCTGCCCCTAATCCCTCCCAGCATCAAAATCTTTTCCAATGAGTCAATTCTTCGCATGAGGTGGCCAAAGTACTGGAGTTTGAGATTTAGCATCATTCCTTCCAAAGAAATCCCAGGGCTGATCTCCTTCAGAATGGACTGGTTGGATCTCCTTGCAGTCCAAGGGACTCTCCAGCACCACAGTTCAAAAGCATCAATTCTTCAGCGCTCTGCCTTCTTCACAGTCCAACTCTCACATCCATACATGACCACAGGAAAAACCATAGCCTTGACTAGATGGACCTTAGTCGGCAAAGTAATGTCTCTGCTTTTGAATATACTATCTAGGTTGGTCATAACTTTTCTTCCAAGGAGTAAGCGTCTTCTAATTTCATGGCTGCAGTCACCATCTGCAGTGATTTTGGAGCCCCCAAAAATAAAGTCTGACACTGTTTCCACATCTATTTCCCATGAAGTGATGGGACCAGATGCCATGATCTTCGTTTTCTGAATGTTGA
>SJYW01043500.1:167055-185788 GCA_006410735.1 Raphicerus campestris | reverse complement strand
GTTATTACAAGATATTCCTTCCTCTTTGTTTTCTATGTCTGTGAGTCTACTTCTGTTTTATAAGTTGATTATATCATTCTTTAGATTCCACATATAAGTGATATAATATATTTAGCTTTGACTTGTGTGCATGTGTGCTGAGTCGCTTCAGTCATGTTGAACTCTTTGCGACCCTATGGACTCTAGCCCGTTAGGCTCCCCTGTCCATGGGATTCTCCAAGCAAGAATACCAGAGTGAGTTTCCAGGCTCTCCACCAGGGTATCCTCCTAACCCAGGAATCAAACTGAGGGCTCTTAACATTTCCTGCATTGGTAGGTGGGTTCTTTACCACTAGCGCCCTGGGAAGCCCTTGTCTGACTTAATTTCCGTAACATGAAAACCTCTAGGTCCATCTATGTTGCTGTATATGGCACTATTTTATTATTTCTTATGGCTGAGCAGGGGAGAAGGCAATGGCACCCCACTCCAGTACTCTTGCCTGCAAATCCCATGGACAGAGGAGCCTGGTAGGCTGCAGTCCGTGGGGTCGCTAGGAGTCGGACACAACTGAGCAACTTCAATTTCACTTTTATGCATTGGAGAAGGAAATGGCAACCCACTCCAATGTTCTTGCCTGGAGAATCCCAGGGACGGCGGAGCCTGGTGGTCGCACAGAGTCGGACACGACTGAAGTGACTTAGCAGCAGCAGCAGCATGGCTGAGTAGTATTCATACACACACACGCACGCACATTGGGGTGCATGTATTTGGTTGGCCAAAAGTTCCTTCATGTTTTCCATACCATCTTAATATCTTTTTGAGTTAGAATTTTCTCTGGATATATGCCCAGGAATGGGATTGCTAGAACATATGGTAGGTCTATTTTTATTTTTTCAAGAAATTTTCATGCTGTTCTCCATAGGAGCTGTACCAATTTACATTCCCACCAACAGCGTTGTAGTGTTCCCTTTTCACCACAGCCTCTCCAGCATTTATTTAGACTTTTTAATGATGGCCATATTGACTGACATTAGGTGATGCCTCTTAGTTTTGATTTCCAATTCTCTGATAATTACTGATCTTGAGCATATTTTCATGTGCCTTATTGGTCATCTGCCTGTCTTTTTTGGAAAAATGTCTGTTTGGTTCTTTTGCCCACTTTTTGATTGAGTTTTTTGTTTTTTTGGTTTTGAGCTGCATGCTGCTGCTGCTGCTGCTGCTGCTGCTGCTGCTGCTGCTACTGCTACTAAGTCGCTTCAGTCATGTCTGACTCTGTGCGACCCCATAGACGGCAGCCCACCAGGCACCCTTGTCCCTGGGATTCTCCAGGCAAGAGCACTGGAGTGGGTTGCCATTTCCTTCTCCAATGTATGAAAGTGAAAAATCAAAGTGAAGTGCATGAGCTGCTTATATATTTTGGAGATTAATTCTTTGTCATTTGTTTCATTTGCTATTATTTTCTCCCATTCTGTCGACTCTCTTTTCACCTTGCTCATAGTTTCCTTCATTGTGTAAAAGATTTTAAGTTTAATTAGGTCCCATTTGTTTATTTTTATTTCCATTACTCTGGGAGGTGGGTCATAGAGGATCTTACTATGATGTATGTCAGAGAATGTTCTGCTTATGTTTTATTGTTTTAGGAGTTTTATTGTTTCTGGCCTTACATTTAGATATTTAATCCATCTTGAGTTTACTTTTGTGTGTTGTGTTAGCAAGTGTTCTAGTTTCTTTCTTTTACACGTAGTTGACCAGTTTTCACAGCACCATTTGTTGAAAACACTGTTATTTTCTCCATTGTATATTTTTGCCTCCTTTGTTAATGATAAAGTGTCTCTAGGTATATGGATTTATCTCCGGACTTTCTATTTTGTTCCATTGTCCTATATTTCTGTCTTTGTGCCAATGCTATACTGTCTTAAAGACAGGATGGTTGACTCCTCTAGTTCCATTCTTTCTCAAAATTGCTTTGGCTATTGGGGGCCTTTTATGGTTCCATATAAATTGTGAAATTATTTGTTATAGATCTGTGAAAAATACCATTGTGAGTTTGAAAGGGACGGCATGCTTTGGGTAGTATATTTATTTTCACTATATTGATTCTTCCAAACCAAGAACATGGTATATTTCTCCATCTATTTGTGTCACCTTTGATTTCTTCCATCAGTGGTGTGGGGTTTTTTTCCACCTTTTGGTAGTAAATTTCTTTATTAATTAATTTACTTTAATTGGAGGATAATTATTTTTGAATATTGTGGTGGCTTTTGCCATATATCAACTTGCATCAGCCATGGGCGCGCATGTGTCCCCACATGCTGAACCCACCTCCCACCTCTGTCCCCAACTCATCACTCTGGGTTGTCCCAGAGCACTGGTTTTGAGTGCCCTGCTTCATGCATCAAACTTGCACTGGTGATTGGTTTTACATATGGTAATATACACATTTCAATGCTATTCTCTCACATCATCTCACCCTTACCTTCTCCCACATAGTCCAAAAGTCTGTTCTTTACATTTGTCTCTTTTGCTACCTTGCATATAGGATTGTCATTCCTTTCTTTCTAAAGTCCATATATATATGCATTAATATACTGTATTGGTGTTTCTCTTTCTGATGTACTTCACTCTGTATAATAGGCTCCAGTTTCATCCACCTCATTACAACTGACTCAAATGCGTTCTTTTTTATAGCTGAGTAATATTCCATTGTGTATGTGTACCACAACTTCCTTATCCATTCGTCTGCTGATGGACATCTAGGTTGCTTCCATATCCTAGCTATTATAAACAGTGGTGTGATGAACATTGGGGTACACATGTCTCTCTCAGTTCTGGTGGGGTACAAGTGTCTCTATCAGTTCTGGTGTCCTCAGTGTGTATGCCCAGCAGTGGAATTGCTGGTTAAGATGGCAGTTCTATTTCCAATTTTTTAAGGAATCTTAACACTATTTTCCATAGTGGATGTATCAGTTTACATTCCCACCAGCAGTGTAAGAGGGTTCCCTTTTCTCCACACCCTCTCCAGCATTTACTGTTTGTAAACATTTTGGTGACCATTCTGACTGGTGTGAGATGATATCTCATTATAGTATTGATTTGCACTTCTCTAATAATGAGTAATGTTAAGCATTTTTTCATGTGTTTATTAGCCATCTGTATGTCTTCTTTGGAGAAATGTCTCTTTAGTTCTTTGGCCCACTTTTTGATTGGGTTGTTTGTTTTTCTGGTATTGAGCTGCATGTGCTGCGTATATATTGTGGAGCTTAATTCTTTGTCAGTTATTTTGTTTGCTGTTATTTTCTCCCATTATGAAGGCTACCTTTTTACCTTGCTTATATTTTCCTTCATTAAAAGCTTAAAAGCTTTTAAGTTTAATTAGGTCCCATTTGTTTATTTTTGTTTTTATTTCTGTTACTCTAAGAGGTGGATCATAGAGGATTTGCTATGATTTATGCCAGGGAGTGTTCTGCCTATGTTTTCCTGTAAGAGTTTTATAGTTTCTGGTCTTACATTTAGATCTTTAATCCATTTTGAGTTTATTTTTGTGTATGGTGTTAGAAAGTATTCTAGTTTCATTCTTTTACATGTAGTTGACCAGTTTTCCCAGCACCACTTGTTAAAGAGATTGTCTTTTCTCCATTGTATATGTTTTACTCCTTTGTCAAAAATAAAGTGTCTGTAGGTGCA
Organism: Raphicerus campestris; assembly: GCA_006410735.1. Taxonomy (NCBI): domain Eukaryota; kingdom Metazoa; phylum Chordata; class Mammalia; order Artiodactyla; family Bovidae; genus Raphicerus; species Raphicerus campestris. The sequence goes on along the minus strand of SJYW01043500.1, from coordinate 182,124 downwards.
TGGATTTCTTTCTGGGATTTCTATTTTATTCCATTGATCTATATTTCTGTCTTTGTGCTTGTACCATACTGTCTTGATGACTGTAGCTTTGTAGTATAGGCTGAAATCAGGAGGGCTGATTCCCTCAGTTCCATTAATTTTTCTCATGATTGCTTTGGCTATTAAAGGTTTTTCGTGTTTCCATACAAATTGTAAAATTATTTGTTCCATTTCTGTAAAAAATACCAATGGTAGCTTGGTAGGGATTGCATTAAAACTACAGATTGCTTGAGGTAGTATATTCATTTTCACTGTATTGATTCTTGCAATCCATGAACTTGGTATATTACTCCATTTATTTATGCCATCTTTGATTTCTTTCATCAGTGTTTTATAGTTTTCTATAAATACATCTTTTTTTTCTTTAGATAAATTTATTCCGAAGTAGTTTATTCTTTACATTGCAATGGTTAATGGGGTTGTTTCCTTAAACTTTCTTTCTGTTTTTTCATTGTTAGTGTATAAGAATGCAAGGGATTTCTGTATATTAATTTTATATCTTACAACTTTATTATATTCATTGATTAGCTCTAGTAATTTTTTGGTAGTACCTTTACAGTTTTGAATATAGTGGAACATATCATCTGCATACAGTGAGAATATTACTTCTTTTCCAATCTGGATTCCTTTTATTTCTTTTTCTTCTTTGATTTCTGTAGCTAGTACTTCCAAAACTATGTTGAGTAGTATTGGTGAGAATGGGAACGCTTGTCTTATTCCTGATTTTAGAGGAAATGCTTTCAATTTTTCATCATTAAGGATAATGTTCATTGTGGGTTTATCATATATGGCTTTTATTATATTGAGGTGTGTTCCTTCTATGCCTGCTTCCTGGAGAGTTTTTTATCATAAATGGGTATTGAATTTTGCCAAAGGCTTTCTCTGCATCTATTGAGGTAATCATATGGTTTTTATCTTTCCATTTGCTAATATGGTATATCACATTGATTTATTTGCGAATACTGAAGAATCCTTGCATCCCCGGGATAAAGCCCACTTGGTCATGATGTGTAATCTTCTTAAAATGTTGTTGGATTCTGTTTGCTAGCATTTCATTGAGGATTTTTGCACCTATGTTCATCAGTGATATTGTCCTTTAGTTTTCTTTTTTTGTGACATCTTTGTCTGTTTTGGTAATAGGGTGATGGTGACCTCATAGAATGAGTTTGGCAGTTTATCTTCCTCTGCAGTTTTCTGGAAGACTTTGAGAAGGATAGGTGTTAACTCTTGCCTAAAGTTTTGATAGCATTCACTGGTGAAACCGTCTGGCTTTGGGCTTTTGTTTGTTGGAAGATTTTATTATAGTTTCAATTTCTGTGCTTGTGATGGGTCTGTTAAGATTTTCTGTTTCTTTCTGTTTCAGTTTTGAAAGGTTATACTTTTCTAAGAATTTGTCCATTTCTTTCAAATTGTCCATTTTATTGTCATATAATTGCTCATAGTAGGCTCACGATCTTTTGTATTTCTGTGTCTGTTATGCTTTCTGGATTTTCATTTCTAATTTTATTGATTTTATTCTTCTCCCTTTTTTTTCTTGATGCACCTGGCTGTTTGTCTATGTTATTTATCTTCTCAAAGAAGAAGTGTTTAGTTTTGTTGATCTTTGCTATAGTCTCCATTTCTTTTTCATTTATTTCTTCTCTGATTTCTATGATTTCTTTCCTTCAACTAACTTTAGGGTTTTTCTGTTCTTCTTTTTCTACTTGCTTTAGGTGTAAAGTCAGGTTGTTAATTTGATGTTTCTCTTGTTTCTTGAGGTAGGCTTGTATTTCTGTGAACCTCCCTCTTAGCATTGCATTTACTGAATCCCATAAGTCTGGGGTTGTTGTATTTTCATTTTCATTTGTTTCTGTGTGTGTTTTGATTTCCATTTTGATTTCTCCCATGATCTGTTGGTTATGCAGAAACATGTTGTTTAGCCTCCATATGTCTGTATTTTTACTAGTTTTTTTTTCCCCTGTAGTTGACATCTAATCTTACCACATTGTGATCAGAAAAGATACGTGAAATAATTTCAATTTTTAAAAATGTACCAAGGCTAGATTCATGGCCCAGGATGTGATATATCCTGTAGAATGTTCTGTGTGCACTTGAGAAAAAGGAGAAATCCATTGTTTTGGGGTGCAATGCCCTGTAGATATCACTTAGGTTTAACTGGTGCACTGTATCATTTAAAGCTTGTATTTCCTTTTTAATTTTCTGTGTGATTGATCTACCATATATGTGAGTGGTTTCTTAAAGACCCTCACTATTGTGTTACCTCAGCTTTCCCTTTCATATTTGTTAGCATTTGCCTTACGTATTGAGGTGCTCCTATGTTGGGTGTATATATATATATTTATTTTTTACATCTTCTTCTTGAACTGATCCTTTGATCATTATGCAGTGTCTTTCTTTGTCTTTTATCACAGTCTTCATTTCAAGTCTATTTTATCTGATATGAGTATTGCTACTCCTGCTGTCTTTTGGTCTCCATTTGCATGAAATGTCTTTTTCCAGCTCCTCACCTTCATTCTCTATGTATCCATAGGCTTGAGGTGGGTCTCTTGTAGACAACATATACAGGGGTCTTATTTTTGTATCCATTCGTCAAGGCTTTGTCTTTTGGTTGGAGCATTTAACCCATTTACATTTAAGGTAATTATTGATAAGTGTGATACTATTACTATTTAGTTTGCTGTTTGTTGTTCATTTTTATAAACCATTTCTGTGTTTCCTGTCTAGAGAAGATCCTTTAGCATTTGTTGAAGACCTGGTTTGGTGGTGCTGAATTCTCTCAGCTTTTGCTTGTCTGTAAAGCTTTCAATTTCTCCTTTGAATCTGAATGAAATCCTTGCTGGATAGAGTAATCTTGGTTGTTGATTTTTCTCTTTCATCACTGTATGTCCTGCCCTTCTTGCCTGGAGAGTTTCTATTGAAAGATCAGCTGTTATCTTTATGGGGGGCTCCTTGTGTGTTATTTGTTGCTTTAACCTTGCTGCTTTTAATATTGCTCTTTGTGTTTAATTTTTGTTAGTTTGATTAATATGTGTCTTGGGGTATTTAGCCTTGGGTTTATCCTGTTTTGGACTCTCTGGGTTTCTTTAACTTGAGTGGCTATCTCCTTCCTCTTTTTAGGGAAGTTTTCAAATATTATCTCCTCACATATTTTCTCATACCCTTTCCTTTTGTCTTCTTCTTATGGGACACCTATAGTTCAAATGTTGGGGTGCTTAACATTGTTCCAGAGGTCCCTGAGGTTTTCCTCATTGCTTTTAGCTCTGTTTTTTTGCTCTGTTTCATTTATTTCCACCAGTGTATCTTGCACTCACTTTTCCACTCTTTTGCCTCAGTTATTCTACTGTTGGTTCCTTCCCAAGTGCTTTTAGTCTCAGTTATTGCATTGTTCATTATTGATTGACTCAACTTTATTTCCTCTATGTCCAACATTTCTTGTATCTTCTCAGTCCTCATCTCTAGTCTATTTAAATCAGTTACTCCATTTTGTTTTCAAGATTTTAGATCATATTTACTATCATTATTCTGAATTCTTTTTCAGGTAGCCTCCCTATCTCCTCCTCTTTTGTTTGATTTGGTGGGTTTTTATCATGTTCCTTCTCCTGCTGAATACTTCTCTGCCTTTTCTTTTTCTTTCTTTCTTTCTTTCTTTTTTTTTTTTTTTGATTGCTGTGTTTTGGATGCCCTTTCTTCAGGCTGGAAGTTAATGGTTCCTTTTAGTTATGGAGTCTGCTCCATGTGGGTGGGGTTAGACCAGTGGCTTGTCAAGGTTTCCTGGTTGGGGGAACTTGTGTCTACGCTCTGGTGGGTGGGGCTGGATCTCATCTCTCTAATGTGCAGTGAAGTGTCCAGTGGTGAATTTGAGAATGTCTATGGGTTTGGCATGGCTTTGGCAGCCCGTCTTTTAATGTTCAGGGTTGTCTTCCTGTTTTGGCTGTTGAGTGAGCTTGGTTTCTGTGTAGGTATGGAAATTTGGTAGTGAGCTCTTGTCTATTAATGCTTCCTGGAGTCAGGAGCTCTCTGATGTTCTAAAGTTCTGGAGTTATGCCTCCTGCCTCTGAGTTTCAGTCCTTCTCTTACAGTAGCCTCAAGACTTCTCCATCTTTACAGCACAGATGATAAAATCCCTGTATTAATGATGAAACAATTATCTGCAGCCAGGAACACCAAAGGGATTCACAGAGTTATATAGAGAAGAGAAGGGGGAGGAGGGGAATAGATGTGACCAAGAGGACAAAAGGGAAAGTAAAAAGGGGAGAGAGCAATCAAGCCAGTAGTCAAATCCCTAAGTGCTCTCCACAGCCCAGTACACCCAGAGAGATTCACAGAGTTATATAGAGAAGAGAAGAGGTAAGAAAGAGATAGAGGTGACCTGGAGGTAAAAACGGAGAGTCAAAAGTGGAGAAAATAACCATGATAATAATCAAATCCCTAAGTGAAAATGTATACTGAAGATTAGATTCTTAAAGGTACAAAATTGATAGCAAAAAGCAAAGATTAAAAACCTAGAAAAGAAGTTAGACTCTCAAAAATACAATAAAAAAATGCAGAACAAAATTAATCACAAAAATTTTAAATATATATATATATGGAATTTCTTTTAAAATATGGGTCTTTTTTAAAAGGTTATAGTAGGCTATAAAAATGAAAGTTAAAGGAGTAATAAAAAATAAAATATTTTTGAAATCTTAAAAGTGATAATAGTAAAAATATATCTAGGAATTTCTCTGGAGCTATGGTGGGCAGTGTGGGGTCCCTTGTTCTGGCTTGTACTTGTTCTCAGGGTCTATAGTTGCCCCTCAAATGCACAGTCTCTGCCTTAACTTCAGAATTTTAAGCCATTGCTGTTGTCACTTTCAGAGTAGTCCTCTCTTCCTTGTTTATTGTGGCTTCCTCTGTTTGCAGGTGTCTTCAGTGTCTAATTTCCAATCTGACACAAGGGGGCGAAGGTGGCCACTTATTTAGGCTGACCTGTTTAGTTGTGCTGTGGGGAGGGAGGGACACTGAAAATACTGCTGGCATGAGTGGGCGTGCTCACAGTGGATGGATGGCACTGGGTTTGCCACAGCCCAAGGTGGCCTGTACTTCCAGGGTCCACACTGCTCATGTCCAGGGTCCTCTGCAAGGGCACTCTTCCATGTGGACACTGTGTTTCGTGCACTTCCTAGCTCGAAGCCACTCAGGTTCTCAGGTGCTCTGGAGGGCACAGACCCCAATGGGCTGTGCATTTCGTGTCTTTCTTGGGTCCAAGCCGCTCGGGTGACCTGGTGCTTTCCAAGCACACAGTCCCAGGTGGCCATGTGTTTATGTACTTCCTTGGTCCCAGCTTCTCAGTTTCCCATGTGCATAACAAGGTCATAGTCCCAGGTGTACCATGTGTCTCCTCTGGGGAGCTGANCGAAGCCACTCAGGTTCTCAGGTGCTCTGTGAGGGCACAGACCCCAATGGGCTGTGCATTTCGTGTCTTTCTCGGGTCCAAGCCGCTCGGGTGACCTGGTGCTTTCCAAGCACACAGTCCCAGGTGGCCATGTGTTTATGTACTTCCCTGGTCCCAGCTTCTCAGTTTCCCATGTGCATAACAAGGTCATAGTCCCAGGTGTACCATGTGTCTCCTCTGGGGAGCTGAAACTGTGTTACTCCTGGCAGATGTGAACCACCCAAGATCCTAGGAAGACATGGTTAGCAGGTGGCCGCCTGCTCAGAGTTTGGTGGAAGATGCAGGTCTTTAGGGCAGAGACTGAAGCAGCCCCTTGCCTTCTGACTCTGGCTGTCACACACCTGCCTCTCTTCCTCTGAGGAGGGAGGGCTCTAGACTGCAGCTGGCTTGCTTTCCTTTGGTATTCACCAGGGTAGGACCCCCTATTCTGTGAGCACACCAGGGGTAACAGTGTGGTGTTAGAACCTTCCTGCAGGAAATGTCCTTTGTTTTTCTCTGTTTCTCTGGCATTCCGAAGGCTTGGGTTACTATATCACATTAGTCCCCTCAGAGTGTCCTCAGGGCATTCAGCCCTAGTGTTACCCTAATGACTTACAATGCAGCCAGTGCCTATACACCCAGCCCCCGCTCACCACGGGCAAACAAGCATGTGAGCTGCTTCTCCTTGGTAATTGCCATTCAGTACCTATTCTGTGATGATTTTTTTTTTCAGTTATGCTGCCCTCTGAGATTCCAAAGCTCCCCACTGACCCAACCTATGAGAGGATTTCCTATTGTGCGGAAACTTTTCAAACTTCATGACTCCCTCCCCAGGATGGGTCTCTGTCCCGAAATACTTTGTCTCTCTTTTAGTCTTTATTTTTTGTCCTACTTCATTTTGAAGAGATTGGTTTGCCTTTCTGGGTAGCTGGGATCATCCACCGGCATTCAGAAGTTGTTCCATGGAAGTTGCTCCACACACAGATCTTTCAATATATTTGTGGGGAGAAAGTGGTTACCTCATCCTATTCCTCCACCATCTTGGGNTGACTCCCTCCCCAGGATGGGTCTCTGTCCCGAAATCCTTTGTCTCTCTTTTAGTCTTTATTTTTTGTCCTACTTCATTATGAAAAGATTGGTTTGCCTTACTGGGTAGCTGGGATCATCCACCGGCATTCAGAAGTTGTTCCGTGAAAGTTGCTCCACACACAGATCTTTCAATATATTTGTGGGGAGAAAGTGGTTACCTCATCCTATTCCTCCACCATCTTGGGACCACCTGCCCCTCCCCCTGCATTTTACATTAAAGCATCAGATCTTTCTAAAAAATTATTATATCTGTTTTCATTTGCATTGATCCACTTGTACAGTCTCTATGGCATCCCTGAAATCACTGACCTTTTATGTTTTACCAGCTTTTAGTTATTCCATTCCAATTCTCATTCTTAATAAATGAGATACATTTCTGTCTCAACCTGTATCTTAGACCCACTGGAATCTTTTTCTGTAGGAATAATGTATTTAAATGGAAACTGATGAAAGAACTACAATCTATAAGTGAAACAACTAGAATTACTAATTCTGATTTTCATCAGCAGTGTCCTTTATATATAGGGTATGCTGAAGTGAAGTGAAGTGAAGTGAAGTGAAGTTGCTCAGTCGTGTCCGACTCTTTGCAACCCCGTGTACTATAGCCTGCCAGGCTCCTCTGTCCATGGGATTCTCCAGGCAAGAATACTGGAGTGGGTTACCATTTCCTTCTCCAGGGGATCTTCCTGACCCAGGGATTGAACCCGGGTCTCCCGCATTGGAGGCAAACGCTTTAACCTCTGAGCCACCAGGGAAGCTCGTAGGGTATGCTAACCAGACCAGACTAATTTAGAACTACTTCTCTGGTTCAGTCCAGTAGCCCCATGTAACCCAGAGACAGAGCTTCAGTTCTGTGAATAACTAGGAGATAGAACAAGTCTGAATATGTGTTTAGAATTCTAGAAAGTGGGTTAGTAGTGTCTATGTCTGGAGAAGGCAATGGCAACCCACTCTAGTACTCTTGCCTGGAAAGTCTCATGGACAGAGGAGCCTGGTAGGCTGCAGTCCATGGGTGCTGGGGTCCTTTAATGGACCAGGACCTGGCGGTCCAGAGGCGATGATAAGAAAGTGAAAGAGAGAAAGAGGCTGATATTCCCTGGTTTATGCAGAGAACCAGTAAAGTCCTTGACACAGGACTTGTATGTCTCACGAAGGCACCAGGTACCCTCTTGAGGGGAGTGAAGGCACAGAGCACCTTCTTGAGAGAGTCTTAGAAGCCCGAGAAGGAGAGTGAGCAAGATGGGTCTCTGCACTCCAGAGAATCAGCCGAGGAGAGAGAGAAAGAAAGACATGCAGACCCAAGCTCTGATGGACCAAAGGTGCTTTAATGATTTCTCTGAGTATATAAAGGCTGTGGTACAAGAAGTTTCTTTTGACAATGATAAAGATCAGAAAACTAAATGTACAGCAACTGTTACCAAGGGAACAAGGGATTAATAATGTTCACAAGGTCAGGAGACAATCCATATCTCAAGAAAGGGGATCGAAACTAAGCAGTTTTGTTGTGAAGAGAATGTTTACTAAAGGAGACTCAAGCCTGTCTCATACAATGACCTCAGTTCCTGGGAGCAGCGTGCTTACTGTTCCACTTAAAAAGAAACAAAGGACTTGTGAGAAACAGCACATAGGAATCCTCCTGTTAAACATTCCCTGACACATGGGGTTGCGAAGAGTCAGACACGACTGAGCGACTTCACTTTCACTTTTCACTTTCATGCATTGGAGAAGGAAATGGCAACCCACTCCAGTGTTCTTGCCTGGAGAATCCTAGGGACGGGGAGCCTGGTGGGCTGCCGTCTATGGGGTCGCACAGAGTCGGACACGACTGAAACGACTTAGCAGCAGCAGCAGCAGTGTCTATGTCAATTAAGTAGAGGCATAGGAGGAAAGAAGGGGAGTGATTAGTAAAATGACTATAAGATGTAAAATTAGAATGACTGCTTTAAGGACAAATTCTAATTGCAAGAAATCATTAAAATTTTAAACATTTTTTATACTACTTATTTCTACTAGATGTGACAAATAGTTAAGTATATCTTATAATCTATACTTGTAGAAATGTGTACTTCTATATACAATTACACACATACACATATATATAGGCTTCCCAGGCAGCTCAGTGGGTAAAGAATCCACCTGCAATGTAAGAGACACAGGAGACAAGGGTCTGATCCCTGGGTTGGGAAGATTCCCCTGGAGGAGATCATGGCAACCCACTCCAGTATTCTGTCCTGAAGAATTCCAATGACAGAGGAGCCTGGTGGGCTACTCTCCACTGGGTTACAGCTAGTCAGACACAACTGAAGCAACTGAGCATGTTATATATGAAAAGTGAAAGTGAAATCGCTCAGTTGTGTCCGACTCTTTGTGACCCCCATGGACTGTAGCCCACCAGGCTCCTCCCTCCATGGGATTCTCCAGGCAAGAGTACTGGAGTGGGTTGCCATTTCCTTCNACAAGTCTGAATATGTGTTTAGAATTCTAGAAAGTGGGTTAGTAGTGTCTATGTCTGGAGAAGGCAATGGCAACCCACTCTAGTACTCTTGCCTGGAAAGTCTCATGGACAGAGGAGCCTGGTAGGCTGCAGTCCATGGGTGCTGGGGTCCTTTAATGGACCAGGACCTGGTGGTCCAGAGGCGACGATAAGAAAGTGAAAGAGAGAAAGAGGCTGATATTCCCTGGTTTATGCAGAGAACCAGTAAAGTCCTTGACACAGGACTTGTATGTCTCACCAAGGCACCAGGTACCCTCTTGAGGGGAGTGAAGGCACAGGGCACCTTCTCGAGAGAGTCTTAGAAGCCCAAGAAGGAGAGTGAGCAAGATGGGTCTCTGCACTCCAGAGAATCAGCCGAGGAGAGAGAGAAAGAAAGACATGCAGACCCAAGCTCTGATGGACCAAAGGTGCTTTAATGATTTCTCTGAGTATATAAAGGCTGTGGTACAAGAAGTTTCTTTTGACAATGATAAAGATCAGAAAACTAAATGTACAGCAACTGTTACCAAGGGAACAAGGGATTAATAATGTTCACAAGGTCAGGAGACAATCCATATCTCAAGAAAGGGGATCGAAACTAAGCAGTTTTGTTGTGAAGAGAATGTTTACTAAAGGAGACTCAAGCCTGTCTCATACAATGACCTCAGTTCCTGGGAGCAGCGTGCTTACTGTTCCACTTAAAAAGAAACAAAGGACTTGTGAGAAACAGCACATAGGAATCCTCCTGTTAAACATTCCCTGACACATGGGGTTGCGAAGAGTCAGACACGACTGAGCGACTTCACTTTCACTTTTCACTTTCATGCATTGGAGAAGGAAATGGCAACCCACTCCAGTGTTCTTGCCTGGAGAATCCTAGGGACGGGGAGCCTGGTGGGCTGCCGTCTATGGGGTCGCACAGAGTCGGACACGACTGAAACGACTTAGCAGCAGCAGCAGCAGTGTCTATGTCAATTAAGTAGAGGCATAGGAGGAAAGAAGGGGAGTGATTAGTAAAATGACTATAAGATGTAAAATTAGAATGACTGCTTTAAGGACAAATTCTAATTGCAAAAAATCATTAAAATTTTAAACATTTTTTATACTACTTATTTCTACTAGATGTGACAAATAGTTAAGTATATCTTATAATCTATACTTGTAGAAATGTGTACTTCTATATACAATTACACACATACACATATATATAGGCTTCCCAGGCAGCTCAGTGGGTAAAGAATCCACCTGCAATGTAAGAGACACAGGAGACAAGGGTCTGATCCCTGGGTTGGGAAGATTCCCCTGGAGGAGATCATGGCAACCCACTCCAGTATTCTGTCCTGAAGAATTCCAATGACAGAGGAGCCTGGTGGGCTACTCTCCACTGGGTTACAGCTAGTCAGACACAACTGAAGCAACTGAGCATGTTATATATGAAAAGTGAAAGTGAAATCGCTCAGTTGTGTCCGACTCTTTGTGACCCCCATGGACTGTAACCCACCAGGCTCCTCCCTCCATGGGATTCTCCAGGCAAGAGTACTGGAGTGGGTTGCCATTTCCTTCTCCAAATATATATATATATATATACATATATATATGTATCTATGTATAAGATATTTTCATATATTTTATGTGCAAAGTGGTGTAAATAAAAGCACTAAAATTATAACACCTATATGAAAATTTCAGCTCTTCTCTTTCCCAGTATACACAGCATTAATCAACTCATGTAATCTTTTTGAGCTTTAGTTTTCACAGTTGTAAAATGAACATAATACCAGCTCTCTCACAGGTAGGTAGTATAACATCGACATAGAAAGTGAAAACACTCAGCCCTATACTGGACACTTTGGGATATGTGACTTTTAGTATCATTTCCTAAACTGGTTTTTTGTGGTTTGTTCACTATAATTTCAGAAATTTTCAGTAAACATATAAGAATGAAATACTTCATACTCTCTCACCACCCAGAATTTACTACTGGCTTAATTTGCCTTAATCCACTATTTTTTTAAAAAGTGTATGTGCATGTACACATAGGATAAAATTAGAATCCTCTGGCTACCAGTGCCAATCGTATTGATACCCTTTGCCCATTGGTTGATTTGTTTATTAGCAAACATTTATGGAATGACTGCTACATGCTAGACATGAATGCTAGTTGCCAGAGTAAATGTTCATGATGAACCAGACTAAAAATTCCTTGCCTTTACTTACTCCAGCTACACTGACTTTCTGACCGTAACAGGTAAACTTCTGCCTCAAGGAGCTTATTCTTGCTATTCCATGATCCTGGAACGTTCTTCCTCCACAAAACTAGGTAGCTGGCTATTTTATCTTCTTTAGGGCTTTATTCAAATTACACTTTCTCAGTAAGACTTTCCAAGGCAAGGCCATATTGTGTGAATTACATCCTTCTACATTGTACATACAAGCTGTATCTATCTGTGCATTATTTTTCTCCCTAGTCCTTTTCTCCATTTAATTATCTGTATTTTATTATCATGTTATTATCACCTCCTCTACAGAAATATGGTATCCAAGAAGGCAGAGATTTATTCATTGCTTGATTTCCAGTGCCTAGTACAGAACCCTCAAAACTTATTTGTCCAAGGAATGAATAAGATTAAAAATTAAAGCAGCTTATTTTCCTCTCAGAGTTTAATATTGAATTGATGTAATTAAAGAAAAGTTAAATTTACATGATTTTCCAAATTACTGATACACAAAAAAATAACCCCCATCTATAGGAAAAGTAGAACACTTATTTTCAAAATATGAGTGGAATGGCTTTCATAATGTCAAGGTTTAGATAACTTATAACTAGCATATTTTGAAACAGATGGAAATGACTCCAAAATTAGCTTTTGGACAATTTATGCTACTCCATTGATTTATTACTTGATTCGAAACTATGATGAATCAAATTTATGCTGACTCCAGGGGAAATTTTAAAGCCAGCATTCACTTTAGCATCTAGAAATGTGCTTAGCTGGCAGAGTACAGGAATCCATCCTTTCACCAACCCTGGGCATCGCTGAAATAATAATTCAATGTCATAAGAAACATTGTTCAATAAAATTTATCTTGCTTCTGTTCAGTCGCTCAGTCATGTCCAACTCTCTGCAGCCCCGTAGACTGAAGCACATCAGGCTTCCCTGTCCTTCACCATCTCCCAGAGCTTGCTAAAACTCATGTTCATTGAGTAGGTGATGCCATCCAACCATCTCATCCTCTGTCATCCTCTTCTCCTCCTGCCTTCAATCATTCCCAGCATCAGGGTCTTTCCTAATGAGTCAGCTATTCGCATTAGCTAGCCAAAGTTTTGCAGCTTCAGCTTCAGCATCATTCCTTCTAATGAATATTCAGGACTGATCTCCTTTGGGATAGACTGGTTGGATCTCCTTACAGTCCAAGGGACTCTCAAGAGTCTTCTCCAACACCACAGTTCAAAAGCATCAATTCTTCGGTGATCAGTCTTCTTCACAGTCCAGCTCTCACATCCATACATGACTACTGGAAAAACCATGGCTTTGACTAGATGGGCCTTTGTCAGCAAAGCAATATCTCTGCTTTTTAATATGCTGTCTAGGTTTGTCATAGCTTTTCTTCCTAGGAGCAAGCATCTTTTAATTTCATGACTACAACCATCATCTGCAGTGAAATTGGAGCCCAAGAAAAGACTGTCACTGTTTTCATTGTATCCCGATATATTTGCCATGAAGTGATGGGACCAGAAGCCATGATCTTGTTTTTTTGAAAGTTAAGTTTTAAGCTAGCTTTTTCTTTCTCCTCTTTCACCTTCATCAAGAGGCTCTTTGTTCCTCTTTGCTTTCTGCTATGAGGGTGATATCATCTACATATCTGAGGTTATTGATATTTCTCCTGGCAATCTTGATTCCAATTGTGTTTCATTCGGGACAGCATATTGCATGATGTACTCGGCATATAAGTTAAACAAGCAGGATGACAATATACAGCCTTGACGTACTCCTATCCCAATTTGGAACCAGTCAGTTATTCTATGTCCAGTTTTAACTGTTGCTTTTTGACCTGCAGACAGGTTTCACAGGAGGCAGGTAAGCTGGTCTGGTATTCCCATCTCTTTCAGAATTTTCCACAATTTCTTTTGATCCACACAGTCAAAGACTTTGGCATAGTCAATGAAACAGAAATACATATTTTTCTGGAACTCTCTTGCTTTTTCCATGATCCAGTGGATGTTGGCAATTTGATCTCTGGTTCCTCTGCCTTTTCTAAAACCAGCTTGAACATCATGGTTCACATGAACTTCATGGTTCACGTATTGTGGAAGCCTGGCTTGGAGTATTTTGAGCATTACTAGAGTGTGAGATGAATGCAATTTTGTGGTAGTCTGAGCATTCTTTGGCATTGCCTTTCTTTGGGATTGGAATGAAAACTGACCTTTTCCAGTCCTGTGGCCACTACTGAGTTTTCCAAATTTGCTGGCATATTGAGTGCAGCACTTTCACAGCATCATCTTTCAGGATTTGAAACAGCCCCACTGGAATTCCATCACCTCTACTAGCTTTGTTCGTAGTGATGCTTTCTTGTGAAGCCCACTTGACTTCATATTCCAGGATCTCTGGCTTTAGGTGAGTGATCACACCATCGTGATTATCTTGGTTGGTCATGAAGATCTTTTTTGTACAGTTCTGTGTATTGTTGCCACCTCTTCTTAATATCTTCTGCTTCTGTTAGGTCCAGACCATTTCTGTCCTTTATCAAGCCCATCTTTGAATGAAATGTTCCCTTGGTATCTCTGATTTTCTTGAAGAAATCTCTAGTCTTTCCCATTCTGTTGTTTTCCTCTATTTCTTTGCACTGATCACTGAGGAAGGCTTTCTTATTTCTTCTTGCTATTCTTTGGAACTCTGCATTCAGATGCTTATATCTTTCCTTTTCTCCTTTGCTTTTTGCTTCTCTTCTTTTCACAGTTATTTGTAAGGCCTCCTCAGACAGCCATTTGCTTTTTTGCATTTATTTTCCATGAGGATGGTCTTTATTCCTGTCTCCTGTACAATGTCACGAACCTCTGTCCATAGTTCATCAAGCACTCTATCTATCAGATCTCGTCCCTTAAATCTATTTCTCACTTCCACTGTATAATCATAAGGGATTTGATTTAGGTCATACCTGAATGGTCTAGTGGTTTTCCCTACTTTCTTCAATTTAAGTCTGAATTTGGTAATAAGGTGTTCATGATCTGAGCCACAGTCAGCTCCTGGTCTTATTTTTCTTGACTGTATAGAGCTTCTTCTCCATCGTTGGCTGCAAAGAATATAATCAATCTGATTTCGGTGTTGACCATCTGGTGATGTCCATGTATAGAGCCTTCTTTTGTGTTGTTGGAAGAGGGTGTTTGCTATGACCAGTGCATTTTCTTGGCAAAACTCTATTAGTCTTTGCCCTGCTTCATTCTGTATTCCAAGGCCAAATTTGCCTGTTACTAGAGGTGTTTCTTGACTTCCTACTTTAGCATTCCAGTCCCCTATAATGAAAAGGACATCTTTTTTGGATGTTAGTTCTAAAAGGTCTTGTAGGTCTTCATAGAACCATTCAACTTCAGCTTCTTCAGTGTTACTGGTTGGGGCATAGACATAGATTTTCCAATGGATGGTGGCAATTTGATCTCTGGTTCCTCTGCCTTTTCTAAATCCAGGTTATACATCTGGAAGTTCTCAATTCACTGTTGAAGCCTGGCATGGAGAATTTTGAGTATTACTTTGATAGTATATGAAATGATTGCAATTGTGCAATGGTTTGGACATTCTGTGGCATTACCCTTCTTTGGAATTGGAATGAAAACTGACCTTTTCCAGTCCTGTGGCCACTGCTGAGTTTTCCAAATTTGCTGGCATATTGAGTGAAGCACTTTCACAGCGTCGTTTTTTAGGACTTGAAATAGCTTACCTGGAATTCCATCACCTCCACTTTTTTGTTCATAGTGATGCTTTCTAAGGCCCATTTGACTTTGCCCTTTAGGATGATTGGCTTTAGGTCAGTGATCACACCATCATGGTTATCTGGGTCA